>FR990003.1:8016679-8526679 GCA_905404265.1 Fabriciana adippe
AAACAGACAAACAGACAAACAGACAAAAAAATTAATAACTATTGTTTTGGGGGTCTATATCGTATACATAATACGTTACAGTCATTGTTTTTAAAAAATATTTCATGTACAGATTTCGCTAAGTTACTGCTTTATTATAGTATATAGATAACGTACTCGTATAAGAAAACAGTAATATCATTTAATAAAAATAGTTATAGCGAGTGTACTTTAGGAGATAGACATATACCGTTGAGAACTTTTCTGTAGAACTTTTTAAGACCTACAATTTTCTAGTAAATTTGTTTTGATTTATCTCTTAAGGTTCAGCCAGCGTTAGCCATATAAACTTCTAAGGACGACTCGATAGAACCAGTCATTGCGTTTTCCCGCGGAACGAAAAATGTGCCTGTAGTAAAAGGTATACTAAATGTTGACTCGAGTGATAAGCTATCACTATACAAAATTTAATTGAAATCGGTTCAGTACTTTTTGCGTGAAACGCGCACATCGATTTAACTATGTTAGTTTTGCTATAGGTATAGATAAGAATAGGTATTGCGAGTGTACCTTGAGAGATAGACATATACTGTTGTAGATATTTCTGTTGGCCTTTTCAAGATCTACAATTTTTTAGTACATTGTTTTGATGTATGTCTTTAGGTTTAGCCAGCGGAGGGTTCCTAAGGAGGACTCGATAAAACCAGTTATTGCGATTTCCCGCGGGAAACAAAGATTTTCCAAAAGTAAAAGTTATCCTAAATGTTGACCCGAGTAATAAGTTATCAGTTCACAAAATTTCGTTGAAATCGGTTCATTACTTTTTGCGTGAAACGCGTACAGACAAACAGACAAACAGACAAACAGACAAAAAAATTAATAACTATTGTTTTGGGGTCTATATCGTATACATAATACGTTACAGTCATTGTTTTTAAAAAATATTTCATGTACAGATTTCGCTAAGTTACTGCTTTATTATAGTATATAGATAACGTACTCGTATAAGAAAACAGTAATATCATTTAATAAAAATAGTTATAGCGAGTGTACTTTAGGAGATAGACATATACCGTTGAGAACTTTTCTGTAGAACTTTTTAAGACCTACAATTTTCTAGTAAATTTGTTTTGATTTATCTCTTAAGGTTCAGCCAGCGTTAGCCATATAAACTTCTAAGGACGACTCGATAGAACCAGTCATTGCGTTTTCCCGCGGGAACGAAAAATGTGCCTGTAGTAAAAGGTATACTAAATGTTGACTCGAGTGATAAGCTATCACTATACAAAATTTAATTGAAATCGGTTCAGTACTTTTTGCGTGAAACGCGCACATCGATTTAACTATGTTAGTTTTGCTATAGGTATAGATAAGAATAGGTATTGCGAGTGTACCTTGAGAGATAGACATATACTGTTGTAGATATTTCTGTTGGCCTTTTCAAGATCTACAATTTTTTAGTACATTGTTTTGATGTATGTCTTTAGGTTTAGCCAGCGGAGGGTTCCTAAGGAGGACTCGATAAAACCAGTTATTGCGATTTCCCGCGGGAAACAAAGATTTTCCAAAAGTAAAAGTTATCCTAAATGTTGACCCGAGTAATAAGTTATCAGTTCACAAAATTTCGTTGAAATCGGTTCATTACTTTTTGCGTGAAACGCGTACAGACAAACAGACAAACAGACAAACAGACAAAAAAATTAATAACTATTGTTTTGGGGTCTATATCGTATACATAATACGTTACAGTCATTGTTTTTAAAAAATATTTCATGTACAGATTTCGCTAAGTTACTGCTTTATTATAGTATATAGATAACGTACTCGTATAAGAAAACAGTAATATCATTTAATAAAAATAGTTATAGCGAGTGTACTTTAGGAGATAGACATATACCGTTGAGAACTTTTCTGTAGAACTTTTTAAGACCTACAATTTTCTAGTAAATTTGTGTTGATTTATCTCTTAAGGTTCAGCCAGCGTTAGCCATATAAACTTCTAAGGACGACTCGATAGAACCAGTCATTGCGTTTTCCCGCGGGAACGAAAAATGTGCCTGTAGTAAAAGGTATACTAAATGTTGACTCGAGTGATAAGCTATCACTATACAAAATTTAATTGAAATCGGTTCAGTACTTTTTGCGTGAAACGCGCACATCGATTTAACTATGTTAGTTTTGCTATAGGTATAGATAAGAATAAGTATTGCGAGTGTACCTTGAGAGATAGACATATACTGTTGTAGATATTTCTGTTGGCCTTTTCAAGATCTACAATTTTTTAGTACATTGTTTTGATGTATGTCTTTAGGTTTAGCCAGCGGAGGGTTCCTAAGGAGGACTCGATAAAACCAGTTATTGCGATTTCCCGCGGGAAACAAAGATTTTCCAAAAGTAAAAGTTATCCTAAATGTTGACCCGAGTAATAAGTTATCAGTTCACAAAATTTCGTTGAAATCGGTTCATTACTTTTTGCGTGAAACGCGTACAGACAAACAGACAAACAGACAAACAGACAAAAAAATTAATAACTATTGTTTTGGGGTCTATATCGTATACATAATACGTTACAGTCATTGTTTTTAAAAAATATTTCATGTACAGATTTCGCTAAGTTACTGCTTTATTATAGTATATAGATAACGTACTCGTATAAGAAAACAGTAATATCATTTAATAAAAATAGTTATAGCGAGTGTACTTTAGGAGATAGACATATACCGTTGAGAACTTTTCTGTAGAACTTTTTAAGACCTACAATTTTCTAGTAAATTTGTTTTGATTTATCTCTTAAGGTTCAGCCAGCGTTAGCCATATAAACTTCTAAGGACGACTCGATAGAACCAGTCATTGCGTTTTCCCGCGGGAACGAAAAATGTGCCTGTAGTAAAAGGTATACTAAATGTTGACTCGAGTGATAAGCTATCACTATACAAAATTTAATTGAAATCGGTTCAGTACTTTTTGCGTGAAACGCGCACATCGATTTAACTATGTTAGTTTTGCTATAGGTATAGATAAGAATAGGTATTGCGAGTGTACCTTGAGAGATAGACATATACTGTTGTAGATATTTCTGTTGGCCTTTTCAAGATCTACAATTTTTTAGTACATTGTTTTGATGTATGTCTTTAGGTTTAGCCAGCGGAGGGTTCCTAAGGAGGACTCGATAAAACCAGTTATTGCGATTTCCCGCGGGAAACAAAGATTTTCCAAAAGTAAAAGTTATCCTAAATGTTGACCCGAGTAATAAGTTATCAGTTCACAAAATTTCGTTGAAATCGGTTCATTACTTTTTGCGTGAAACGCGTACAGACAAACAGACAAACAGACAAACAGACAAAAAAATTAATAACTATTGTTTTGGGGTCTATATCGTATACATAATACGTTACAGTCATTGTTTTTAAAAAATATTTCATGTACAGATTTCGCTAAGTTACTGCTTTATTATAGTATATAGATAACGTACTCGTATAAGAAAACAGTAATATCATTTAATAAAAATAGTTATAGCGAGTGTACTTTAGGAGATAGACATATACCGTTGAGAACTTTTCTGTAGAACTTTTTAAGACCTACAATTTTCTAGTAAATTTGTTTTGATTTATCTCTTAAGGTTCAGCCAGCGTTAGCCATATAAACTTCTAAGGACGACTCGATAGAACCAGTCATTGCGTTTTCCCGCGGGAACGAAAAATGTGCCTGTAGTAAAAGGTATACTAAATGTTGACTCGAGTGATAAGCTATCACTATACAAAATTTAATTGAAATCGGTTCAGTACTTTTTGCGTGAAACGCGCACATCGATTTAACTATGTTAGTTTTGCTATAGGTATAGATAAGAATAGGTATTGCGAGTGTACCTTGAGAGATAGACATATACTGTTGTAGATATTTCTGTTGGCCTTTTCAAGATCTACAATTTTTTAGTACATTGTTTTGATGTATGTCTTTAGGTTTAGCCAGCGGAGGGTTCCTAAGGAGGACTCGATAAAACCAGTTATTGCGATTTCCCGCGGGAAACAAAGATTTTCCAAAAGTAAAAGTTATCCTAAATGTTGACCCGAGTAATAAGTTATCAGTTCACAAAATTTCGTTGAAATCGGTTCATTACTTTTTGCGTGAAACGCGTACAGACAAACAGACAAACAGACAAACAGACAAAAAAATTAATAACTATTGTTTTGGGGTCTATATCGTATACATAATACGTTACAGTCATTGTTTTTAAAAAATATTTCATGTACAGATTTCGCTAAGTTACTGCTTTATTATAGTATATAGATAACGTACTCGTATAAGAAAACAGTAATATCATTTAATAAAAATAGTTATAGCGAGTGTACTTTAGGAGATAGACATATACCGTTGAGAACTTTTCTGTAGAACTTTTTAAGACCTACAATTTTCTAGTAAATTTGTTTTGATTTATCTCTTAAGGTTCAGCCAGCGTTAGCCATATAAACTTCTAAGGACGACTCGATAGAACCAGTCATTGCGTTTTCCCGCGGGAACGAAAAATGTGCCTGTAGTAAAAGGTATACTAAATGTTGACTCGAGTGATAAGCTATCACTATACAAAATTTAATTGAAATCGGTTCAGTACTTTTTGCGTGAAACGCGCACATCGATTTAACTATGTTAGTTTTGCTATAGGTATAGATAAGAATAGGTATTGCGAGTGTACCTTGAGAGATAGACATATACTGTTGTAGATATTTCTGTTGGCCTTTTCAAGATCTACAATTTTTTAGTACATTGTTTTGATGTATGTCTTTAGGTTTAGCCAGCGGAGGGTTCCTAAGGAGGACTCGATAAAACCAGTTATTGCGATTTCCCGCGGGAAACAAAGATTTTCCAAAAGTAAAAGTTATCCTAAATGTTGACCCGAGTAATAAGTTATCAGTTCACAAAATTTCGTTGAAATCGGTTCATTACTTTTTGCGTGAAACGCGTACAGACAAACAGACAAACAGACAAACAGACAAAAAAATTAATAACTATTGTTTTGGGGTCTATATCGTATACATAATACGTTACAGTCATTGTTTTTAAAAAATATTTCATGTACAGATTTCGCTAAGTTACTGCTTTATTATAGTATATAGATAACGTACTCGTATAAGAAAACAGTAATATCATTTAATAAAAATAGTTATAGCGAGTGTACTTTAGGAGATAGACATATACCGTTGAGAACTTTTCTGTAGAACTTTTTAAGACCTACAATTTTCTAGTAAATTTGTTTTGATTTATCTCTTAAGGTTCAGCCAGCGTTAGCCATATAAACTTCTAAGGACGACTCGATAGAACCAGTCATTGCGTTTTCCCGCGGGAACGAAAAATGTGCCTGTAGTAAAAGGTATACTAAATGTTGACTCGAGTGATAAGCTATCACTATACAAAATTTAATTGAAATCGGTTCAGTACTTTTTGCGTGAAACGCGCACATCGATTTAACTATGTTAGTTTTGCTATAGGTATAGATAAGAATAAGTATTGCGAGTGTACCTTGAGAGATAGACATATACTGTTGTAGATATTTCTGTTGGCCTTTTCAAGATCTACAATTTTTTAGTACATTGTTTTGATGTATGTCTTTAGGTTTAGCCAGCGGAGGGTTCCTAAGGAGGACTCGATAAAACCAGTTATTGCGATTTCCCGCGGGAAACAAAGATTTTCCAAAAGTAAAAGTTATCCTAAATGTTGACCCGAGTAATAAGTTATCAGTTCACAAAATTTCGTTGAAATCGGTTCATTACTTTTTGCGTGAAACGCGTACAGACAAACAGACAAACAGACAAACAGACAAAAAAATTAATAACTATTGTTTTGGGGTCTATATCGTATACATAATACGTTACAGTCATTGTTTTTAAAAAATATTTCATGTACAGATTTCGCTAAGTTACTGCTTTATTATAGTATATAGATAACGTACTCGTATAAGAAAACAGTAATATCATTTAATAAAAATAGTTATAGCGAGTGTACTTTAGGAGATAGACATATACCGTTGAGAACTTTTCTGTAGAACTTTTTAAGACCTACAATTTTCTAGTAAATTTGTTTTGATTTATCTCTTAAGGTTCAGCCAGCGTTAGCCATATAAACTTCTAAGGACGACTCGATAGAACCAGTCATTGCGTTTTCCCGCGGGAACGAAAAATGTGCCTGTAGTAAAAGGTATACTAAATGTTGACTCGAGTGATAAGCTATCACTATACAAAATTTAATTGAAATCGGTTCAGTACTTTTTGCGTGAAACGCGCACATCGATTTAACTATGTTAGTTTTGCTATAGGTATAGATAAGAATAGGTATTGCGAGTGTACCTTGAGAGATAGACATATACTGTTGTAGATATTTCTGTTGGCCTTTTCAAGATCTACAATTTTTTAGTACATTGTTTTGATGTATGTCTTTAGGTTTAGCCAGCGGAGGGTTCCTAAGGAGGACTCGATAAAACCAGTTATTGCGATTTCCCGCGGGAAACAAAGATTTTCCAAAAGTAAAAGTTATCCTAAATGTTGACCCGAGTAATAAGTTATCAGTTCACAAAATTTCGTTGAAATCGGTTCATTACTTTTTGCGTGAAACGCGTACAGACAAACAGACAAACAGACAAACAGACAAAAAAATTAATAACTATTGTTTTGGGGTCTATATCGTATACATAATACGTTACAGTCATTGTTTTTAAAAAATATTTCATGTACAGATTTCGCTAAGTTACTGCTTTATTATAGTATATAGATAACGTACTCGTATAAGAAAACAGTAATATCATTTAATAAAAATAGTTATAGCGAGTGTACTTTAGGAGATAGACATATACCGTTGAGAACTTTTCTGTAGAACTTTTTAAGACCTACAATTTTCTAGTAAATTTGTTTTGATTTATCTCTTAAGGTTCAGCCAGCGTTAGCCATATAAACTTCTAAGGACGACTCGATAGAACCAGTCATTGCGTTTTCCCGCGGGAACGAAAAATGTGCCTGTAGTAAAAGGTATACTAAATGTTGACTCGAGTGATAAGCTATCACTATACAAAATTTAATTGAAATCGGTTCAGTACTTTTTGCGTGAAACGCGCACATCGATTTAACTATGTTAGTTTTGCTATAGGTATAGATAAGAATAAGTATTGCGAGTGTACCTTGAGAGATAGACATATACTGTTGTAGATATTTCTGTTGGCCTTTTCAAGATCTACAATTTTTTAGTACATTGTTTTGATGTATGTCTTTAGGTTTAGCCAGCGGAGGGTTCCTAAGGAGGACTCGATAAAACCAGTTATTGCGATTTCCCGCGGGAAACAAAGATTTTCCAAAAGTAAAAGTTATCCTAAATGTTGACCCGAGTAATAAGTTATCAGTTCACAAAATTTCGTTGAAATCGGTTCATTACTTTTTGCGTGAAACGCGTACAGACAAACAGACAAACAGACAAACAGACAAAAAAATTAATAACTATTGTTTTGGGGTCTATATCGTATACATAATACGTTACAGTCATTGTTTTTAAAAAATATTTCATGTACAGATTTCGCTAAGTTACTGCTTTATTATAGTATATAGATAACGTACTCGTATAAGAAAACAGTAATATCATTTAATAAAAATAGTTATAGCGAGTGTACTTTAGGAGATAGACATATACCGTTGAGAACTTTTCTGTAGAACTTTTTAAGACCTACAATTTTCTAGTAAATTTGTTTTGATTTATCTCTTAAGGTTCAGCCAGCGTTAGCCATATAAACTTCTAAGGACGACTCGATAGAACCAGTCATTGCGTTTTCCCGCGGGAACGAAAAATGTGCCTGTAGTAAAAGGTATACTAAATGTTGACTCGAGTGATAAGCTATCACTATACAAAATTTAATTGAAATCGGTTCAGTACTTTTTGCGTGAAACGCGCACATCGATTTAACTATGTTAGTTTTGCTATAGGTATAGATAAGAATAGGTATTGCGAGTGTACCTTGAGAGATAGACATATACTGTTGTAGATATTTCTGTTGGCCTTTTCAAGATCTACAATTTTTTAGTACATTGTTTTGATGTATGTCTTTAGGTTTAGCCAGCGGAGGGTTCCTAAGGAGGACTCGATAAAACCAGTTATTGCGATTTCCCGCGGGAAACAAAGATTTTCCAAAAGTAAAAGTTATCCTAAATGTTGACCCGAGTAATAAGTTATCAGTTCACAAAATTTCGTTGAAATCGGTTCATTACTTTTTGCGTGAAACGCGTACAGACAAACAGACAAACAGACAAACAGACAAAAAAATTAATAACTATTGTTTTGGGGTCTATATCGTATACATAATACGTTACAGTCATTGTTTTTAAAAAATATTTCATGTACAGATTTCGCTAAGTTACTGCTTTATTATAGTATATAGATAACGTACTCGTATAAGAAAACAGTAATATCATTTAATAAAAATAGTTATAGCGAGTGTACTTTAGGAGATAGACATATACCGTTGAGAACTTTTCTGTAGAACTTTTTAAGACCTACAATTTTCTAGTAAATTTGTTTTGATTTATCTCTTAAGGTTCAGCCAGCGTTAGCCATATAAACTTCTAAGGACGACTCGATAGAACCAGTCATTGCGTTTTCCCGCGGGAACGAAAAATGTGCCTGTAGTAAAAGGTATACTAAATGTTGACTCGAGTGATAAGCTATCACTATACAAAATTTAATTGAAATCGGTTCAGTACTTTTTGCGTGAAACGCGCACATCGATTTAACTATGTTAGTTTTGCTATAGGTATAGATAAGAATAGGTATTGCGAGTGTACCTTGAGAGATAGACATATACTGTTGTAGATATTTCTGTTGGCCTTTTCAAGATCTACAATTTTTTAGTACATTGTTTTGATGTATGTCTTTAGGTTTAGCCAGCGGAGGGTTCCTAAGGAGGACTCGATAAAACCAGTTATTGCGATTTCCCGCGGGAAACAAAGATTTTCCAAAAGTAAAAGTTATCCTAAATGTTGACCCGAGTAATAAGTTATCAGTTCACAAAATTTCGTTGAAATCGGTTCATTACTTTTTGCGTGAAACGCGTACAGACAAACAGACAAACAGACAAACAGACAAAAAAATTAATAACTATTGTTTTGGGGTCTATATCGTATACATAATACGTTACAGTCATTGTTTTTAAAAAATATTTCATGTACAGATTTCGCTAAGTTACTGCTTTATTATAGTATATAGATAACGTACTCGTATAAGAAAACAGTAATATCATTTAATAAAAATAGTTATAGCGAGTGTACTTTAGGAGATAGACATATACCGTTGAGAACTTTTCTGTAGAACTTTTTAAGACCTACAATTTTCTAGTAAATTTGTTTTGATTTATCTCTTAAGGTTCAGCCAGCGTTAGCCATATAAACTTCTAAGGACGACTCGATAGAACCAGTCATTGCGTTTTCCCGCGGGAACGAAAAATGTGCCTGTAGTAAAAGGTATACTAAATGTTGACTCGAGTGATAAGCTATCACTATACAAAATTTAATTGAAATCGGTTCAGTACTTTTTGCGTGAAACGCGCACATCGATTTAACTATGTTAGTTTTGCTATAGGTATAGATAAGAATAGGTATTGCGAGTGTACCTTGAGAGATAGACATATACTGTTGTAGATATTTCTGTTGGCCTTTTCAAGATCTACAATTTTTTAGTACATTGTTTTGATGTATGTCTTTAGGTTTAGCCAGCGGAGGGTTCCTAAGGAGGACTCGATAAAACCAGTTATTGCGATTTCCCGCGGGAAACAAAGATTTTCCAAAAGTAAAAGTTATCCTAAATGTTGACCCGAGTAATAAGTTATCAGTTCACAAAATTTCGTTGAAATCGGTTCATTACTTTTTGCGTGAAACGCGTACAGACAAACAGACAAACAGACAAACAGACAAAAAAATTAATAACTATTGTTTTGGGGTCTATATCGTATACATAATACGTTACAGTCATTGTTTTTAAAAAATATTTCATGTACAGATTTCGCTAAGTTACTGCTTTATTATAGTATATAGATAACGTACTCGTATAAGAAAACAGTAATATCATTTAATAAAAATAGTTATAGCGAGTGTACTTTAGGAGATAGACATATACCGTTGAGAACTTTTCTGTAGAACTTTTTAAGACCTACAATTTTCTAGTAAATTTGTTTTGATTTATCTCTTAAGGTTCAGCCAGCGTTAGCCATATAAACTTCTAAGGACGACTCGATAGAACCAGTCATTGCGTTTTCCCGCGGGAACGAAAAATGTGCCTGTAGTAAAAGGTATACTAAATGTTGACTCGAGTGATAAGCTATCACTATACAAAATTTAATTGAAATCGGTTCAGTACTTTTTGCGTGAAACGCGCACATCGATTTAACTATGTTAGTTTTGCTATAGGTATAGATAAGAATAGGTATTGCGAGTGTACCTTGAGAGATAGACATATACTGTTGTAGATATTTCTGTTGGCCTTTTCAAGATCTACAATTTTTTAGTACATTGTTTTGATGTATGTCTTTAGGTTTAGCCAGCGGAGGGTTCCTAAGGAGGACTCGATAAAACCAGTTATTGCGATTTCCCGCGGGAAACAAAGATTTTCCAAAAGTAAAAGTTATCCTAAATGTTGACCCGAGTAATAAGTTATCAGTTCACAAAATTTCGTTGAAATCGGTTCATTACTTTTTGCGTGAAACGCGTACAGACAAACAGACAAACAGACAAACAGACAAAAAAATTAATAACTATTGTTTTGGGGTCTATATCGTATACATAATACGTTACAGTCATTGTTTTTAAAAAATATTTCATGTACAGATTTCGCTAAGTTACTGCTTTATTATAGTATATAGATAACGTACTCGTATAAGAAAACAGTAATATCATTTAATAAAAATAGTTATAGCGAGTGTACTTTAGGAGATAGACATATACCGTTGAGAACTTTTCTGTAGAACTTTTTAAGACCTACAATTTTCTAGTAAATTTGTTTTGATTTATCTCTTAAGGTTCAGCCAGCGTTAGCCATATAAACTTCTAAGGACGACTCGATAGAACCAGTCATTGCGTTTTCCCGCGGGAACGAAAAATGTGCCTGTAGTAAAAGGTATACTAAATGTTGACTCGAGTGATAAGCTATCACTATACAAAATTTAATTGAAATCGGTTCAGTACTTTTTGCGTGAAACGCGCACATCGATTTAACTATGTTAGTTTTGCTATAGGTATAGATAAGAATAGGTATTGCGAGTGTACCTTGAGAGATAGACATATACTGTTGTAGATATTTCTGTTGGCCTTTTCAAGATCTACAATTTTTTAGTACATTGTTTTGATGTATGTCTTTAGGTTTAGCCAGCGGAGGGTTCCTAAGGAGGACTCGATAAAACCAGTTATTGCGATTTCCCGCGGGAAACAAAGATTTTCCAAAAGTAAAAGTTATCCTAAATGTTGACCCGAGTAATAAGTTATCAGTTCACAAAATTTCGTTGAAATCGGTTCATTACTTTTTGCGTGAAACGCGTACAGACAAACAGACAAACAGACAAACAGACAAAAAAATTAATAACTATTGTTTTGGGGTCTATATCGTATACATAATACGTTACAGTCATTGTTTTTAAAAAATATTTCATGTACAGATTTCGCTAAGTTACTGCTTTATTATAGTATATAGATAACGTACTCGTATAAGAAAACAGTAATATCATTTAATAAAAATAGTTATAGCGAGTGTACTTTAGGAGATAGACATATACCGTTGAGAACTTTTCTGTAGAACTTTTTAAGACCTACAATTTTCTAGTAAATTTGTTTTGATTTATCTCTTAAGGTTCAGCCAGCGTTAGCCATATAAACTTCTAAGGACGACTCGATAGAACCAGTCATTGCGTTTTCCCGCGGGAACGAAAAATGTGCCTGTAGTAAAAGGTATACTAAATGTTGACTCGAGTGATAAGCTATCACTATACAAAATTTAATTGAAATCGGTTCAGTACTTTTTGCGTGAAACGCGCACATCGATTTAACTATGTTAGTTTTGCTATAGGTATAGATAAGAATAAGTATTGCGAGTGTACCTTGAGAGATAGACATATACTGTTGTAGATATTTCTGTTGGCCTTTTCAAGATCTACAATTTTTTAGTACATTGTTTTGATGTATGTCTTTAGGTTTAGCCAGCGGAGGGTTCCTAAGGAGGACTCGATAAAACCAGTTATTGCGATTTCCCGCGGGAAACAAAGATTTTCCAAAAGTAAAAGTTATCCTAAATGTTGACCCGAGTAATAAGTTATCAGTTCACAAAATTTCGTTGAAATCGGTTCATTACTTTTTGCGTGAAACGCGTACAGACAAACAGACAAACAGACAAACAGACAAAAAAATTAATAACTATTGTTTTGGGGTCTATATCGTATACATAATACGTTACAGTCATTGTTTTTAAAAAATATTTCATGTACAGATTTCGCTAAGTTACTGCTTTATTATAGTATATAGATAACGTACTCGTATAAGAAAACAGTAATATCATTTAATAAAAATAGTTATAGCGAGTGTACTTTAGGAGATAGACATATACCGTTGAGAACTTTTCTGTAGAACTTTTTAAGACCTACAATTTTCTAGTAAATTTGTTTTGATTTATCTCTTAAGGTTCAGCCAGCGTTAGCCATATAAACTTCTAAGGACGACTCGATAGAACCAGTCATTGCGTTTTCCCGCGGGAACGAAAAATGTGCCTGTAGTAAAAGGTATACTAAATGTTGACTCGAGTGATAAGCTATCACTATACAAAATTTAATTGAAATCGGTTCAGTACTTTTTGCGTGAAACGCGCACATCGATTTAACTATGTTAGTTTTGCTATAGGTATAGATAAGAATAGGTATTGCGAGTGTACCTTGAGAGATAGACATATACTGTTGTAGATATTTCTGTTGGCCTTTTCAAGATCTACAATTTTTTAGTACATTGTTTTGATGTATGTCTTTAGGTTTAGCCAGCGGAGGGTTCCTAAGGAGGACTCGATAAAACCAGTTATTGCGATTTCCCGCGGGAAACAAAGATTTTCCAAAAGTAAAAGTTATCCTAAATGTTGACCCGAGTAATAAGTTATCAGTTCACAAAATTTCGTTGAAATCGGTTCATTACTTTTTGCGTGAAACGCGTACAGACAAACAGACAAACAGACAAACAGACAAAAAAATTAATAACTATTGTTTTGGGGTCTATATCGTATACATAATACGTTACAGTCATTGTTTTTAAAAAATATTTCATGTACAGATTTCGCTAAGTTACTGCTTTATTATAGTATATAGATAACGTACTCGTATAAGAAAACAGTAATATCATTTAATAAAAATAGTTATAGCGAGTGTACTTTAGGAGATAGACATATACCGTTGAGAACTTTTCTGTAGAACTTTTTAAGACCTACAATTTTCTAGTAAATTTGTTTTGATTTATCTCTTAAGGTTCAGCCAGCGTTAGCCATATAAACTTCTAAGGACGACTCGATAGAACCAGTCATTGCGTTTTCCCGCGGGAACGAAAAATGTGCCTGTAGTAAAAGGTATACTAAATGTTGACTCGAGTGATAAGCTATCACTATACAAAATTTAATTGAAATCGGTTCAGTACTTTTTGCGTGAAACGCGCACATCGATTTAACTATGTTAGTTTTGCTATAGGTATAGATAAGAATAGGTATTGCGAGTGTACCTTGAGAGATAGACATATACTGTTGTAGATATTTCTGTTGGCCTTTTCAAGATCTACAATTTTTTAGTACATTGTTTTGATGTATGTCTTTAGGTTTAGCCAGCGGAGGGTTCCTAAGGAGGACTCGATAAAACCAGTTATTGCGATTTCCCGCGGGAAACAAAGATTTTCCAAAAGTAAAAGTTATCCTAAATGTTGACCCGAGTAATAAGTTATCAGTTCACAAAATTTCGTTGAAATCGGTTCATTACTTTTTGCGTGAAACGCGTACAGACAAACAGACAAACAGACAAACAGACAAAAAAATTAATAACTATTGTTTTGGGGTCTATATCGTATACATAATACGTTACAGTCATTGTTTTTAAAAAATATTTCATGTACAGATTTCGCTAAGTTACTGCTTTATTATAGTATATAGATAACGTACTCGTATAAGAAAACAGTAATATCATTTAATAAAAATAGTTATAGCGAGTGTACTTTAGGAGATAGACATATACCGTTGAGAACTTTTCTGTAGAACTTTTTAAGACCTACAATTTTCTAGTAAATTTGTTTTGATTTATCTCTTAAGGTTCAGCCAGCGTTAGCCATATAAACTTCTAAGGACGACTCGATAGAACCAGTCATTGCGTTTTCCCGCGGGAACGAAAAATGTGCCTGTAGTAAAAGGTATACTAAATGTTGACTCGAGTGATAAGCTATCACTATACAAAATTTAATTGAAATCGGTTCAGTACTTTTTGCGTGAAACGCGCACATCGATTTAACTATGTTAGTTTTGCTATAGGTATAGATAAGAATAGGTATTGCGAGTGTACCTTGAGAGATAGACATATACTGTTGTAGATATTTCTGTTGGCCTTTTCAAGATCTACAATTTTTTAGTACATTGTTTTGATGTATGTCTTTAGGTTTAGCCAGCGGAGGGTTCCTAAGGAGGACTCGATAAAACCAGTTATTGCGATTTCCCGCGGGAAACAAAGATTTTCCAAAAGTAAAAGTTATCCTAAATGTTGACCCGAGTAATAAGTTATCAGTTCACAAAATTTCGTTGAAATCGGTTCATTACTTTTTGCGTGAAACGCGTACAGACAAACAGACAAACAGACAAACAGACAAAAAAATTAATAACTATTGTTTTGGGGTCTATATCGTATACATAATACGTTACAGTCATTGTTTTTAAAAAATATTTCATGTACAGATTTCGCTAAGTTACTGCTTTATTATAGTATATAGATAACGTACTCGTATAAGAAAACAGTAATATCATTTAATAAAAATAGTTATAGCGAGTGTACTTTAGGAGATAGACATATACCGTTGAGAACTTTTCTGTAGAACTTTTTAAGACCTACAATTTTCTAGTAAATTTGTTTTGATTTATCTCTTAAGGTTCAGCCAGCGTTAGCCATATAAACTTCTAAGGACGACTCGATAGAACCAGTCATTGCGTTTTCCCGCGGGAACGAAAAATGTGCCTGTAGTAAAAGGTATACTAAATGTTGACTCGAGTGATAAGCTATCACTATACAAAATTTAATTGAAATCGGTTCAGTACTTTTTGCGTGAAACGCGCACATCGATTTAACTATGTTAGTTTTGCTATAGGTATAGATAAGAATAAGTATTGCGAGTGTACCTTGAGAGATAGACATATACTGTTGTAGATATTTCTGTTGGCCTTTTCAAGATCTACAATTTTTTAGTACATTGTTTTGATGTATGTCTTTAGGTTTAGCCAGCGGAGGGTTCCTAAGGAGGACTCGATAAAACCAGTTATTGCGATTTCCCGCGGGAAACAAAGATTTTCCAAAAGTAAAAGTTATCCTAAATGTTGACCCGAGTAATAAGTTATCAGTTCACAAAATTTCGTTGAAATCGGTTCATTACTTTTTGCGTGAAACGCGTACAGACAAACAGACAAACAGACAAACAGACAAAAAAATTAATAACTATTGTTTTGGGGTCTATATCGTATACATAATACGTTACAGTCATTGTTTTTAAAAAATATTTCATGTACAGATTTCGCTAAGTTACTGCTTTATTATAGTATATAGATAACGTACTCGTATAAGAAAACAGTAATATCATTTAATAAAAATAGTTATAGCGAGTGTACTTTAGGAGATAGACATATACCGTTGAGAACTTTTCTGTAGAACTTTTTAAGACCTACAATTTTCTAGTAAATTTGTTTTGATTTATCTCTTAAGGTTCAGCCAGCGTTAGCCATATAAACTTCTAAGGACGACTCGATAGAACCAGTCATTGCGTTTTCCCGCGGGAACGAAAAATGTGCCTGTAGTAAAAGGTATACTAAATGTTGACTCGAGTGATAAGCTATCACTATACAAAATTTAATTGAAATCGGTTCAGTACTTTTTGCGTGAAACGCGCACATCGATTTAACTATGTTAGTTTTGCTATAGGTATAGATAAGAATAGGTATTGCGAGTGTACCTTGAGAGATAGACATATACTGTTGTAGATATTTCTGTTGGCCTTTTCAAGATCTACAATTTTTTAGTACATTGTTTTGATGTATGTCTTTAGGTTTAGCCAGCGGAGGGTTCCTAAGGAGGACTCGATAAAACCAGTTATTGCGATTTCCCGCGGGAAACAAAGATTTTCCAAAAGTAAAAGTTATCCTAAATGTTGACCCGAGTAATAAGTTATCAGTTCACAAAATTTCGTTGAAATCGGTTCATTACTTTTTGCGTGAAACGCGTACAGACAAACAGACAAACAGACAAACAGACAAAAAAATTAATAACTATTGTTTTGGGGTCTATATCGTATACATAATACGTTACAGTCATTGTTTTTAAAAAATATTTCATGTACAGATTTCGCTAAGTTACTGCTTTATTATAGTATATAGATAACGTACTCGTATAAGAAAACAGTAATATCATTTAATAAAAATAGTTATAGCGAGTGTACTTTAGGAGATAGACATATACCGTTGAGAACTTTTCTGTAGAACTTTTTAAGACCTACAATTTTCTAGTAAATTTGTTTTGATTTATCTCTTAAGGTTCAGCCAGCGTTAGCCATATAAACTTCTAAGGACGACTCGATAGAACCAGTCATTGCGTTTTCCCGCGGGAACGAAAAATGTGCCTGTAGTAAAAGGTATACTAAATGTTGACTCGAGTGATAAGCTATCACTATACAAAATTTAATTGAAATCGGTTCAGTACTTTTTGCGTGAAACGCGCACATCGATTTAACTATGTTAGTTTTGCTATAGGTATAGATAAGAATAGGTATTGCGAGTGTACCTTGAGAGATAGACATATACTGTTGTAGATATTTCTGTTGGCCTTTTCAAGATCTACAATTTTTTAGTACATTGTTTTGATGTATGTCTTTAGGTTTAGCCAGCGGAGGGTTCCTAAGGAGGACTCGATAAAACCAGTTATTGCGATTTCCCGCGGGAAACAAAGATTTTCCAAAAGTAAAAGTTATCCTAAATGTTGACCCGAGTAATAAGTTATCAGTTCACAAAATTTCGTTGAAATCGGTTCATTACTTTTTGCGTGAAACGCGTACAGACAAACAGACAAACAGACAAACAGACAAAAAAATTAACAACTATTGTTTTGGGGTCTATATCGTATACATAATACGTTACAGTCATTGTTTTTAAAAAATATTTCATGTACAGATTTCGCTAAGTTACTGCTTTATTATAGTATATAGATAACGTACTCGTATAAGAAAACAGTAATATCATTTAATAAAAATAGTTATAGCGAGTGTACTTTAGGAGATAGACATATACCGTTGAGAACTTTTCTGTAGAACTTTTTAAGACCTACAATTTTCTAGTAAATTTGTTTTGATTTATCTCTTAAGGTTCAGCCAGCGTTAGCCATATAAACTTCTAAGGACGACTCGATAGAACCAGTCATTGCGTTTTCCCGCGGGAACGAAAAATGTGCCTGTAGTAAAAGGTATACTAAATGTTGACTCGAGTGATAAGCTATCACTATACAAAATTTAATTGAAATCGGTTCAGTACTTTTTGCGTGAAACGCGCACATCGATTTAACTATGTTAGTTTTGCTATAGGTATAGATAAGAATAGGTATTGCGAGTGTACCTTGAGAGATAGACATATACTGTTGTAGATATTTCTGTTGGCCTTTTCAAGATCTACAATTTTTTAGTACATTGTTTTGATGTATGTCTTTAGGTTTAGCCAGCGGAGGGTTCCTAAGGAGGACTCGATAAAACCAGTTATTGCGATTTCCCGCGGGAAACAAAGATTTTCCAAAAGTAAAAGTTATCCTAAATGTTGACCCGAGTAATAAGTTATCAGTTCACAAAATTTCGTTGAAATCGGTTCATTACTTTTTGCGTGAAACGCGTACAGACAAACAGACAAACAGACAAACAGACAAAAAAATTAATAACTATTGTTTTGGGGTCTATATCGTATACATAATACGTTACAGTCATTGTTTTTAAAAAATATTTCATGTACAGATTTCGCTAAGTTACTGCTTTATTATAGTATATAGATAACGTACTCGTATAAGAAAACAGTAATATCATTTAATAAAAATAGTTATAGCGAGTGTACTTTAGGAGATAGACATATACCGTTGAGAACTTTTCTGTAGAACTTTTTAAGACCTACAATTTTCTAGTAAATTTGTTTTGATTTATCTCTTAAGGTTCAGCCAGCGTTAGCCATATAAACTTCTAAGGACGACTCGATAGAACCAGTCATTGCGTTTTCCCGCGGGAACGAAAAATGTGCCTGTAGTAAAAGGTATACTAAATGTTGACTCGAGTGATAAGCTATCACTATACAAAATTTAATTGAAATCGGTTCAGTACTTTTTGCGTGAAACGCGCACATCGATTTAACTATGTTAGTTTTGCTATAGGTATAGATAAGAATAGGTATTGCGAGTGTACCTTGAGAGATAGACATATACTGTTGTAGATATTTCTGTTGGCCTTTTCAAGATCTACAATTTTTTAGTACATTGTTTTGATGTATGTCTTTAGGTTTAGCCAGCGGAGGGTTCCTAAGGAGGACTCGATAAAACCAGTTATTGCGATTTCCCGCGGGAAACAAAGATTTTCCAAAAGTAAAAGTTATCCTAAATGTTGACCCGAGTAATAAGTTATCAGTTCACAAAATTTCGTTGAAATCGGTTCATTACTTTTTGCGTGAAACGCGTACAGACAAACAGACAAACAGACAAACAGACAAAAAAATTAATAACTATTGTTTTGGGGTCTATATCGTATACATAATACGTTACAGTCATTGTTTTTAAAAAATATTTCATGTACAGATTTCGCTAAGTTACTGCTTTATTATAGTATATAGATAACGTACTCGTATAAGAAAACAGTAATATCATTTAATAAAAATAGTTATAGCGAGTGTACTTTAGGAGATAGACATATACCGTTGAGAACTTTTCTGTAGAACTTTTTAAGACCTACAATTTTCTAGTAAATTTGTTTTGATTTATCTCTTAAGGTTCAGCCAGCGTTAGCCATATAAACTTCTAAGGACGACTCGATAGAACCAGTCATTGCGTTTTCCCGCGGGAACGAAAAATGTGCCTGTAGTAAAAGGTATACTAAATGTTGACTCGAGTGATAAGCTATCACTATACAAAATTTAATTGAAATCGGTTCAGTACTTTTTGCGTGAAACGCGCACATCGATTTAACTATGTTAGTTTTGCTATAGGTATAGATAAGAATAGGTATTGCGAGTGTACCTTGAGAGATAGACATATACTGTTGTAGATATTTCTGTTGGCCTTTTCAAGATCTACAATTTTTTAGTACATTGTTTTGATGTATGTCTTTAGGTTTAGCCAGCGGAGGGTTCCTAAGGAGGACTCGATAAAACCAGTTATTGCGATTTCCCGCGGGAAACAAAGATTTTCCAAAAGTAAAAGTTATCCTAAATGTTGACCCGAGTAATAAGTTATCAGTTCACAAAATTTCGTTGAAATCGGTTCATTACTTTTTGCGTGAAACGCGTACAGACAAACAGACAAACAGACAAACAGACAAAAAAATTAATAACTATTGTTTTGGGGTCTATATCGTATACATAATACGTTACAGTCATTGTTTTTAAAAAATATTTCATGTACAGATTTCGCTAAGTTACTGCTTTATTATAGTATATAGATAACGTACTCGTATAAGAAAACAGTAATATCATTTAATAAAAATAGTTATAGCGAGTGTACTTTAGGAGATAGACATATACCGTTGAGAACTTTTCTGTAGAACTTTTTAAGACCTACAATTTTCTAGTAAATTTGTTTTGATTTATCTCTTAAGGTTCAGCCAGCGTTAGCCATATAAACTTCTAAGGACGACTCGATAGAACCAGTCATTGCGTTTTCCCGCGGGAACGAAAAATGTGCCTGTAGTAAAAGGTATACTAAATGTTGACTCGAGTGATAAGCTATCACTATACAAAATTTAATTGAAATCGGTTCAGTACTTTTTGCGTGAAACGCGCACATCGATTTAACTATGTTAGTTTTGCTATAGGTATAGATAAGAATAGGTATTGCGAGTGTACCTTGAGAGATAGACATATACTGTTGTAGATATTTCTGTTGGCCTTTTCAAGATCTACAATTTTTTAGTACATTGTTTTGATGTATGTCTTTAGGTTTAGCCAGCGGAGGGTTCCTAAGGAGGACTCGATAAAACCAGTTATTGCGATTTCCCGCGGGAAACAAAGATTTTCCAAAAGTAAAAGTTATCCTAAATGTTGACCCGAGTAATAAGTTATCAGTTCACAAAATTTCGTTGAAATCGGTTCATTACTTTTTGCGTGAAACGCGTACAGACAAACAGACAAACAGACAAACAGACAAAAAAATTAATAACTATTGTTTTGGGGTCTATATCGTATACATAATACGTTACAGTCATTGTTTTTAAAAAATATTTCATGTACAGATTTCGCTAAGTTACTGCTTTATTATAGTATATAGATAACGTACTCGTATAAGAAAACAGTAATATCATTTAATAAAAATAGTTATAGCGAGTGTACTTTAGGAGATAGACATATACCGTTGAGAACTTTTCTGTAGAACTTTTTAAGACCTACAATTTTCTAGTAAATTTGTTTTGATTTATCTCTTAAGGTTCAGCCAGCGTTAGCCATATAAACTTCTAAGGACGACTCGATAGAACCAGTCATTGCGTTTTCCCGCGGGAACGAAAAATGTGCCTGTAGTAAAAGGTATACTAAATGTTGACTCGAGTGATAAGCTATCACTATACAAAATTTAATTGAAATCGGTTCAGTACTTTTTGCGTGAAACGCGCACATCGATTTAACTATGTTAGTTTTGCTATAGGTATAGATAAGAATAAGTATTGCGAGTGTACCTTGAGAGATAGACATATACTGTTGTAGATATTTCTGTTGGCCTTTTCAAGATCTACAATTTTTTAGTACATTGTTTTGATGTATGTCTTTAGGTTTAGCCAGCGGAGGGTTCCTAAGGAGGACTCGATAAAACCAGTTATTGCGATTTCCCGCGGGAAACAAAGATTTTCCAAAAGTAAAAGTTATCCTAAATGTTGACCCGAGTAATAAGTTATCAGTTCACAAAATTTCGTTGAAATCGGTTCATTACTTTTTGCGTGAAACGCGTACAGACAAACAGACAAACAGACAAACAGACAAAAAAATTAATAACTATTGTTTTGGGGTCTATATCGTATACATAATACGTTACAGTCATTGTTTTTAAAAAATATTTCATGTACAGATTTCGCTAAGTTACTGCTTTATTATAGTATATAGATAACGTACTCGTATAAGAAAACAGTAATATCATTTAATAAAAATAGTTATAGCGAGTGTACTTTAGGAGATAGACATATACCGTTGAGAACTTTTCTGTAGAACTTTTTAAGACCTACAATTTTCTAGTAAATTTGTTTTGATTTATCTCTTAAGGTTCAGCCAGCGTTAGCCATATAAACTTCTAAGGACGACTCGATAGAACCAGTCATTGCGTTTTCCCGCGGGAACGAAAAATGTGCCTGTAGTAAAAGGTATACTAAATGTTGACTCGAGTGATAAGCTATCACTATACAAAATTTAATTGAAATCGGTTCAGTACTTTTTGCGTGAAACGCGCACATCGATTTAACTATGTTAGTTTTGCTATAGGTATAGATAAGAATAGGTATTGCGAGTGTACCTTGAGAGATAGACATATACTGTTGTAGATATTTCTGTTGGCCTTTTCAAGATCTACAATTTTTTAGTACATTGTTTTGATGTATGTCTTTAGGTTTAGCCAGCGGAGGGTTCCTAAGGAGGACTCGATAAAACCAGTTATTGCGATTTCCCGCGGGAAACAAAGATTTTCCAAAAGTAAAAGTTATCCTAAATGTTGACCCGAGTAATAAGTTATCAGTTCACAAAATTTCGTTGAAATCGGTTCATTACTTTTTGCGTGAAACGCGTACAGACAAACAGACAAACAGACAAACAGACAAAAAAATTAATAACTATTGTTTTGGGGTCTATATCGTATACATAATACGTTACAGTCATTGTTTTTAAAAAATATTTCATGTACAGATTTCGCTAAGTTACTGCTTTATTATAGTATATAGATAACGTACTCGTATAAGAAAACAGTAATATCATTTAATAAAAATAGTTATAGCGAGTGTACTTTAGGAGATAGACATATACCGTTGAGAACTTTTCTGTAGAACTTTTTAAGACCTACAATTTTCTAGTAAATTTGTTTTGATTTATCTCTTAAGGTTCAGCCAGCGTTAGCCATATAAACTTCTAAGGACGACTCGATAGAACCAGTCATTGCGTTTTCCCGCGGGAACGAAAAATGTGCCTGTAGTAAAAGGTATACTAAATGTTGACTCGAGTGATAAGCTATCACTATACAAAATTTAATTGAAATCGGTTCAGTACTTTTTGCGTGAAACGCGCACATCGATTTAACTATGTTAGTTTTGCTATAGGTATAGATAAGAATAGGTATTGCGAGTGTACCTTGAGAGATAGACATATACTGTTGTAGATATTTCTGTTGGCCTTTTCAAGATCTACAATTTTTTAGTACATTGTTTTGATGTATGTCTTTAGGTTTAGCCAGCGGAGGGTTCCTAAGGAGGACTCGATAAAACCAGTTATTGCGATTTCCCGCGGGAAACAAAGATTTTCCAAAAGTAAAAGTTATCCTAAATGTTGACCCGAGTAATAAGTTATCAGTTCACAAAATTTCGTTGAAATCGGTTCATTACTTTTTGCGTGAAACGCGTACAGACAAACAGACAAACAGACAAACAGACAAAAAAATTAATAACTATTGTTTTGGGGTCTATATCGTATACATAATACGTTACAGTCATTGTTTTTAAAAAATATTTCATGTACAGATTTCGCTAAGTTACTGCTTTATTATAGTATATAGATAACGTACTCGTATAAGAAAACAGTAATATCATTTAATAAAAATAGTTATAGCGAGTGTACTTTAGGAGATAGACATATACCGTTGAGAACTTTTCTGTAGAACTTTTTAAGACCTACAATTTTCTAGTAAATTTGTTTTGATTTATCTCTTAAGGTTCAGCCAGCGTTAGCCATATAAACTTCTAAGGACGACTCGATAGAACCAGTCATTGCGTTTTCCCGCGGGAACGAAAAATGTGCCTGTAGTAAAAGGTATACTAAATGTTGACTCGAGTGATAAGCTATCACTATACAAAATTTAATTGAAATCGGTTCAGTACTTTTTGCGTGAAACGCGCACATCGATTTAACTATGTTAGTTTTGCTATAGGTATAGATAAGAATAGGTATTGCGAGTGTACCTTGAGAGATAGACATATACTGTTGTAGATATTTCTGTTGGCCTTTTCAAGATCTACAATTTTTTAGTACATTGTTTTGATGTATGTCTTTAGGTTTAGCCAGCGGAGGGTTCCTAAGGAGGACTCGATAAAACCAGTTATTGCGATTTCCCGCGGGAAACAAAGATTTTCCAAAAGTAAAAGTTATCCTAAATGTTGACCCGAGTAATAAGTTATCAGTTCACAAAATTTCGTTGAAATCGGTTCATTACTTTTTGCGTGAAACGCGTACAGACAAACAGACAAACAGACAAACAGACAAAAAAATTAATAACTATTGTTTTAGGGTCTATATCGTATACATAATACGTTACAGTCATTGTTTTTAAAAAATATTTCATGTACAGATTTCGCTAAGTTACTGCTTTATTATAGTATATAGATAACGTACTCGTATAAGAAAACAGTAATATCATTTAATAAAAATAGTTATAGCGAGTGTACTTTAGGAGATAGACATATACCGTTGAGAACTTTTCTGTAGAACTTTTTAAGACCTACAATTTTCTAGTAAATTTGTTTTGATTTATCTCTTAAGGTTCAGCCAGCGTTAGCCATATAAACTTCTAAGGACGACTCGATAGAACCAGTCATTGCGTTTTCCCGCGGGAACGAAAAATGTGCCTGTAGTAAAAGGTATACTAAATGTTGACTCGAGTGATAAGCTATCACTATACAAAATTTAATTGAAATCGGTTCAGTACTTTTTGCGTGAAACGCGCACATCGATTTAACTATGTTAGTTTTGCTATAGGTATAGATAAGAATAGGTATTGCGAGTGTACCTTGAGAGATAGACATATACTGTTGTAGATATTTCTGTTGGCCTTTTCAAGATCTACAATTTTTTAGTACATTGTTTTGATGTATGTCTTTAGGTTTAGCCAGCGGAGGGTTCCTAAGGAGGACTCGATAAAACCAGTTATTGCGATTTCCCGCGGGAAACAAAGATTTTCCAAAAGTAAAAGTTATCCTAAATGTTGACCCGAGTAATAAGTTATCAGTTCACAAAATTTCGTTGAAATCGGTTCATTACTTTTTGCGTGAAACGCGTACAGACAAACAGACAAACAGACAAACAGACAAAAAAATTAATAACTATTGTTTTGGGGTCTATATCGTATACATAATACGTTACAGTCATTGTTTTTAAAAAATATTTCATGTACAGATTTCGCTAAGTTACTGCTTTATTATAGTATATAGATAACGTACTCGTATAAGAAAACAGTAATATCATTTAATAAAAATAGTTATAGCGAGTGTACTTTAGGAGATAGACATATACCGTTGAGAACTTTTCTGTAGAACTTTTTAAGACCTACAATTTTCTAGTAAATTTGTTTTGATTTATCTCTTAAGGTTCAGCCAGCGTTAGCCATATAAACTTCTAAGGACGACTCGATAGAACCAGTCATTGCGTTTTCCCGCGGGAACGAAAAATGTGCCTGTAGTAAAAGGTATACTAAATGTTGACTCGAGTGATAAGCTATCACTATACAAAATTTAATTGAAATCGGTTCAGTACTTTTTGCGTGAAACGCGCACATCGATTTAACTATGTTAGTTTTGCTATAGGTATAGATAAGAATAGGTATTGCGAGTGTACCTTGAGAGATAGACATATACTGTTGTAGATATTTCTGTTGGCCTTTTCAAGATCTACAATTTTTTAGTACATTGTTTTGATGTATGTCTTTAGGTTTAGCCAGCGGAGGGTTCCTAAGGAGGACTCGATAAAACCAGTTATTGCGATTTCCCGCGGGAAACAAAGATTTTCCAAAAGTAAAAGTTATCCTAAATGTTGACCCGAGTAATAAGTTATCAGTTCACAAAATTTCGTTGAAATCGGTTCATTACTTTTTGCGTGAAACGCGTACAGACAAACAGACAAACAGACAAACAGACAAAAAAATTAATAACTATTGTTTTGGGGTCTATATCGTATACATAATACGTTACAGTCATTGTTTTTAAAAAATATTTCATGTACAGATTTCGCTAAGTTACTGCTTTATTATAGTATATAGATAACGTACTCGTATAAGAAAACAGTAATATCATTTAATAAAAATAGTTATAGCGAGTGTACTTTAGGAGATAGACATATACCGTTGAGAACTTTTCTGTAGAACTTTTTAAGACCTACAATTTTCTAGTAAATTTGTTTTGATTTATCTCTTAAGGTTCAGCCAGCGTTAGCCATATAAACTTCTAAGGACGACTCGATAGAACCAGTCATTGCGTTTTCCCGCGGGAACGAAAAATGTGCCTGTAGTAAAAGGTATACTAAATGTTGACTCGAGTGATAAGCTATCACTATACAAAATTTAATTGAAATCGGTTCAGTACTTTTTGCGTGAAACGCGCACATCGATTTAACTATGTTAGTTTTGCTATAGGTATAGATAAGAATAGGTATTGCGAGTGTACCTTGAGAGATAGACATATACTGTTGTAGATATTTCTGTTGGCCTTTTCAAGATCTACAATTTTTTAGTACATTGTTTTGATGTATGTCTTTAGGTTTAGCCAGCGGAGGGTTCCTAAGGAGGACTCGATAAAACCAGTTATTGCGATTTCCCGCGGGAAACAAAGATTTTCCAAAAGTAAAAGTTATCCTAAATGTTGACCCGAGTAATAAGTTATCAGTTCACAAAATTTCGTTGAAATCGGTTCATTACTTTTTGCGTGAAACGCGTACAGACAAACAGACAAACAGACAAACAGACAAAAAAATTAATAACTATTGTTTTGGGGTCTATATCGTAGGTATACATAATACGTTACAGTCATTGTTTTTAAAAAATATTTCATGTACAGATTTCGCTAAGTTACTGCTTTATTATAGTATATAGATAACGTACTCGTATAAGAAAACAGTAATATCATTTAATAAAAATAGTTATAGCGAGTGTACTTTAGGAGATAGAAATATACCATTGAGAACTTTTCTGTAGAACTTTTTAAGACCTACAATTTTCTAGTAAATTTGTTTTGATTTATCTCTTAAGGTTCAGCCAGCGTTAGCCATATAAACTTCTAAGGACGACTCGATAGAACCAGTCATTGCGTTTTCCCGCGGGAACGAAAAATGTGCCTGTAGTAAAAGTATACTAAATGTTGACTCGAGTGATAAGCTATCACTATACAAAATTTAATTGAAATCGGTTCAGTACTTTTTGCGTGAAACGCGCACATCGATTTAACTATGTTAGTTTTGCTATAGGTATAGATAAGAATAGGTATTGCGAGTGTACCTTGAGAGATAGACATATACTGTTGTAGATATTTCTGTTGGCCTTTTCAAGATCTACAATTTTTTAGTACATTGTTTTGATGTATGTCTTTAGGTTTAGCCAGCGGAGGGTTCCTAAGGAGGACTCGATAAAACCAGTTATTGCGATTTCCCGCGGGAAACAAAGATTTTCCAAAAGTAAAAGTTATCCTAAATGTTGACCCGAGTAATAAGTTATCAGTTCACAAAATTTCGTTGAAATCGGTTCATTACTTTTTGCGTGAAACGCGTACAGACAAACAGACAAACAGACAAACAGACAAAAAAATTAATAACTATTGTTTTGGGGTCTATATCGTATACATAATACGTTACAGTCATTGTTTTTAAAAAATATTTCATGTACAGATTTCGCTAAGTTACTGCTTTATTATAGTATATAGATAACGTACTCGTATAAGAAAACAGTAATATCATTTAATAAAAATAGTTATAGCGAGTGTACTTTAGGAGATAGACATATACCGTTGAGAACTTTTCTGTAGAACTTTTTAAGACCTACAATTTTCTAGTAAATTTGTTTTGATTTATCTCTTAAGGTTCAGCCAGCGTTAGCCATATAAACTTCTAAGGACGACTCGATAGAACCAGTCATTGCGTTTTCCCGCGGGAACGAAAAATGTGCCTGTAGTAAAAGGTATACTAAATGTTGACTCGAGTGATAAGCTATCACTATACAAAATTTAATTGAAATCGGTTCAGTACTTTTTGCGTGAAACGCGCACATCGATTTAACTATGTTAGTTTTGCTATAGGTATAGATAAGAATAGGTATTGCGAGTGTACCTTGAGAGATAGACATATACTGTTGTAGATATTTCTGTTGGCCTTTTCAAGATCTACAATTTTTTAGTACATTGTTTTGATGTATGTCTTTAGGTTTAGCCAGCGGAGGGTTCCTAAGGAGGACTCGATAAAACCAGTTATTGCGATTTCCCGCGGGAAACAAAGATTTTCCAAAAGTAAAAGTTATCCTAAATGTTGACCCGAGTAATAAGTTATCAGTTCACAAAATTTCGTTGAAATCGGTTCATTACTTTTTGCGTGAAACGCGTACAGACAAACAGACAAACAGACAAACAGACAAAAAAATTAATAACTATTGTTTTGGGGTCTATATCGTATACATAATACGTTACAGTCATTGTTTTTAAAAAATATTTCATGTACAGATTTCGCTAAGTTACTGCTTTATTATAGTATATAGATAACGTACTCGTATAAGAAAACAGTAATATTATTTAATAAAAATAGTTATAGCGAGTGTACTTTAGGAGATAGACATATACCGTTGAGAACTTTTCTGTAGAACTTTTTAAGACCTACAATTTTCTAGTAAATTTGTTTTGATTTATCTCTTAAGGTTCAGCCAGCGTTAGCCATATAAACTTCTAAGGACGACTCGATAGAACCAGTCATTGCGTTTTCCCGCGGGAACGAAAAATGTGCCTGTAGTAAAAGGTATACTAAATGTTGACTCGAGTGATAAGCTATCACTATACAAAATTTAATTGAAATCGGTTCAGTACTTTTTGCGTGAAACGCGCACATCGATTTAACTATGTTAGTTTTGCTATAGGTATAGATAAGAATAGGTATTGCGAGTGTACCTTGAGAGATAGACATATACTGTTGTAGATATTTCTGTTGGCCTTTTCAAGATCTACAATTTTTTAGTACATTGTTTTGATGTATGTCTTTAGGTTTAGCCAGCGGAGGGTTCCTAAGGAGGACTCGATAAAACCAGTTATTGCGATTTCCCGCGGGAAACAAAGATTTTCCAAAAGTAAAAGTTATCCTAAATGTTGACCCGAGTAATAAGTTATCAGTTCACAAAATTTCGTTGAAATCGGTTCATTACTTTTTGCGTGAAACGCGTACAGACAAACAGACAAACAGACAAAAAAATTAATAACTATTGTTTTGGGGTCTATATCGTATACATAATACGTTACAGTCATTGTTTTTAAAAAATATTTCATGTACAGATTTCGCTAAGTTACTGCTTTATTATAGTATAGATATAGTCGGCGCAGCGTGACGAAGGCAAGTGATGAGATTGAGGACTTGGCGATCTTATAGCAAGCAAAATTGCACATGAAATAGTACCAGAAAAGAAAAAAAGTACAACTATTAACAAAAAGAAATGAGATCCCATGAAAAACTTAACATGTAAAAAAATGCAAGTCTTGCAACGCAGTATTTCTACCGCAAAAAGTTTTGAGATCTAGTGTACAACCAAGTGTGTTAATTTATTCAATACCTATGAGTATATATGGAAGCATCTATCCAACAACTTTGTTATAAATTATTACCTAATAGTTAAGTAACGACATTTTATAGAGAACGTTTTAATCTACACTTACACTAATATTATAAAGAGATAAGATTTGCATTTTTGTATGTTTGTAACAAATAAACTCAAAAATTACTAGATTGATTTAGATGAAATTTGGTAAGAAGATAGTTTGAGACCCTGGAAAGGACGTAGGATAGTTTTTATCCCGAAAATCATCCCTTAAGGGGGTCAAAATGAGGAAGAAAGTTTGTATGGGGAATCAAGCTAGGGACGAACCTGAGCAAAGCGAGGGTGAGTCTTTAGTTAATTATAATTTGACTTACAAAACTGGTTCCTTTCATTTTACACAGTCTATAAATAAAAACAAAATGTTTTGCAAAAGAAATTATTTAATTATAATTTGTAACACACATATTTTTTCATTAAGATCCAGCGTTTGAAAGGTTTTTAGTAGATGTAACCATTGCACCCGCAACCACAACTGCCAGCAATGATAACCGACCCAGCAGCAGGGAGAGCTCCTTCGAAACAAACAGATCCAAGGATAGGCACCTGTCCACCGACCAGTGTGGTACCAGCAACGGACAGTTGCCCATACACTAATACATCACCGATGCCAGAACCACCGTAAGCTGCTGAGGATAAGCCGTAGTCAGAATCCAAAGCGAG
Source organism: Fabriciana adippe (assembly GCA_905404265.1). Lineage (NCBI taxonomy): Eukaryota > Metazoa > Arthropoda > Insecta > Lepidoptera > Nymphalidae > Fabriciana > Fabriciana adippe. Next base: position 8,046,606 of record FR990003.1, read on the forward strand.
CAGACCAGCTCCAGGACCTGGGATACCGTCTAGACCATACGCTCCAATAGAAGAAAGTCCGGAATTAAGACCGCAAGCCCTGGAACCCCAGAGACCAACACCGTAGCCGTAAGCAGTAGAACCAGCAGCCGGTAAGCACTGACTGTACACATCCTATGAACATAGAAATTGTTAAGAAAATGTTCATAAACATCAACCAGTATCACGTTTACAAGCTTTTATTTAACTTGGAATGTCTGTATGTATGTTTGTTCGGGTCAAATCTTGAAACTGAATTTTAAAGCAGTTATCCTCAACCGATTGAGCTGAAATATTGCATACACGTTTAGTTTGGATGACAATGCATGGTTAGATAAGTGACGTCATTCTAAATCCAAGATAGCGGACTTCCAAAGATAGCGGAGTATGTTTTTTTATGCACCTTTGTGATATGGATATGAAATGAAAGGGTTTGCTTAGAAGATTACGAATAAATAACTAAAAAATAAACTTTAAATTACATCAAGCCCATTTATTTAATACAATACACAATTAATCTATACTAATATTATAAAGAAGGAGAGTTTGTTTGTTTGAACGCGCTAATCTCAGGAACTACTAATCCAATTTGAAAAGTTATTTTTGCATTAGATAGCCCGTTTATTGAGGAAGGCTATAGGCTATATATCATCCCGGAAAAATTTATGGTTCCCGTGGGATAGATTTGTTTTTGTCTAGGGACGAATCCAAAGCGAAGTGAGGGTAAGTCGCTAGTATGATATAAAAGTTTGTTAAAAAAATGTTTTTTTTTTAATATTAATTTATTATCTATTTGCTTACCTGAACCAAGCAAATCCCAACACATAATAAAAACAATGCAAAACTTTTCATTTTTAAAGCTTTTTTTTACTGATTTATGTAAGTATAAGTAAACAGTAAGGAGACTTCTCTGATACAATGGCTTACAAAGCAATGCTGTAGTTTTTATATTAGACGTATTGTCGAGTATTTGGTGCTATCAATATTTTGCAAGATCCAAACGTTGTCTATCTATTCAAAATATAAGTTGGTCAAGTGCGAGTCAAATTCGCACACGAAGGGTTCCGTACTATCGTACATATACATTTTATAATATAACTTTTACTCTATGTATGTAGTACATTAACTTCGATGTTCGATTACGAACGTTAAAACAATGTTTCTTGTATTTTTTTATTATTATTTGTTGTCATAGCGGCAATATAAATACACACCCTGTGAAAATTTCAACTCTCTACTTATTACGGTTCATGAGCAGCGTTGCCAATTTGTGGGGAATTCCCCAAACTGCGGGGAATCTGAAGTCGATTGGGGATTTGTTGGGGATTAGCATTATGTGGGGAAAATGCGGGGATTTTGAACATCGATAGTCCGACCAGGTCCGAACACTTAAGCATTAAATTACTAATAAAAATCGTACATAGTTTTCTCGTCTGAACCAATTTAGCTTTTAATTTAAGCTATACTAAGTGTTAAAACTACGCAAATTTTCTTAGTCCGAATTTCTTCACTAGTAACAATTAATAACTTAAATGACTCCTAGCAAGTTCTCCTAATTTAAACTTCTATATATTACAATAATAATAATTTTGAAGTTATATTATTTATAATTTTTTTCTGAAAAATTACACTTAAGGTAATCACAGAAAAAATGGAACTCAATCACAGTCTAATCTTGTTTATTCATTATTCAAAAATATAATTTAAAAAAACAAGTTGATATTTACAAAATATAGTTAAAGTTTTGTTAAAAATCATAAAAAAAATGTCCTTTAATCTTCTATGCATCCATAAAATGGCATAATATATTTAAAAAAAATTAAATCGATCAAAAATTAATAAAATATCGATAAATTCGAAAAAGTAAAAACTTAAATAGATTCTACGGGAAAATATCCAAAAAATAGGGTTAAAATATACCATCCTCTACCTCCCGAGACAATGAAACATAAATGTCTCGGAAACGGCTAATTATTTCAATTTAAAAAAAAAAGCTTATTATATGTATTTCGAAAATTATATTCCCCTAGTTTCACTAAAACTAAAAGATGATTGCAGAAATAAAAAATAAAAAACAAAGAAATAATTAAAAACCGAGATTTCTGCCAATATCTCGAAAACTTTGAAGTTATTGTGAAAAGTGTTATCTATAAAAGTTGTAGATTTTTACTAGACCTATAACTTTCGTAGAATTTTTTTCGATAGGACGTCACAGTAAGCCGGAAATTAAAAAAAACTATTTTTTAATGCTTTGCATCTCCCCATTTCTCGGGGGTAGCTGGACATCGGGGGCATTTTACGAATTTTAATTCCTTATAAAGCTGCTAAAGTTTTAAAAACAAAATTTCAGGTTTTAATTTGTTTGTTTCCAAAACAGATTTCGATTGGACTATATTAATTTTATTTAGTTATTATATTTCTAACGTAAAGAAAAATCCGAAAAGATAGTTTCATTTAAAATTATTTAAAAATATAAAAGAAAAAATAAATATTATTTAAATACTTGAAACTTGTTTATTTTTAATTTTTTGAGGGGAATTTGTGGGGAATTAGTATATTTTTGTCCCCAAATTGGGGAATTTGAGTTAGATTTTCGGGGAATTTGATAAAGTGATATTGGCAACGCTGTTCATGAGATACAGCCCTATGACGGATGGACGGACAGCGAAAGCTTAGTAATAGGGTTCCGTTGGCACCCTCCGGTTACGGAACCCTAAAAAGCTAAATCATGCTATTTTGCATAGTAACCCACTGTTTTATTATATATCGGTGAAAAATAAAAATAGTGAAATTGGACATCACGTACGTTTTTCTGATATTTATGCATTTGTTAATTTTCATCATATTATGCACTGATAATGATTGAGACATTTTAAATATAAAAACTCATAGTTATTTCTAAGAAAACATTCGCCAGTTGATATCTGACCAAACACAGCATGATGTCTACAGCTTTTCTTATTGTCTGTGCTCAAGCGGCTCTTATTCACGTAAGTTGTGACATTTTCTTATGTATAAGTTAAAATTTACATTTTACGCGGGTTTTTTTTTTATTTTAACAATATTTTTTTTTAGTTTTTTCCCTATTTGGGGTCAGCCCTTCTGATACTTTAAGCCACTCTTGGCAATTTTCCGTCATTTCTAGCGTTAAGCCCATCGTCAACATATCATTATGGACTGTCCTTATCCAGGTAGTCGGTGCACGTCCTCTGCCTCTATGCCTTCCTTAATGGCCAAGATCTATCTGGTCATATGGTCTTCACTACAGTGCATTACATGACCAAGCCACAGGCGTTTTTCCTTTTTTGCTGTACTTCAGCAAACAAAAACAATTTATTATTATCAAAGTGCATAACACCTCATCTTATCGCCTATAACGGTGACAAGAGAGCTGGCCCGTTCCTCGCCCAAATACTCGGCATGCTATTCAGTGGGGGAAGGCGACTTGTATTCTTGCCTCTATTCCTCGCGGAAATGGCTTGTACAGTAATAATTAAGTGTACATTTGTTTTTTATATATAATTAGCGACTTACCCTCGCTACGCTCGGGTGCGTCCCTAAGTACGTTTTAATTTTTTTGAGCGAAACCCTAATTCTTTTTCTAAAATAAAAGCCTAAGCTAAGCCTAAGTTACTCCTTATAATATAAGCTATCTGTCAGTGAAAGTCCCGTTAAAATTGGTCCAACCGTTTCGGGGATTGGCCGGAACAAAAAGACAGACAGACAAAAATTTTAAAAATTGTGTTTTTCCTATAAGTACCGTATATAATTCCATATGCATTTAATATATAGCTGTTATTTTGACATTATAAACAGACACTTCAATTTTATTTATCTGTGTAGATTAAGAATATTTGTAATTTCCTTTATTATAAATAAAATAATTAATTATCTATTACAGTGTGTAGCTGCACAATGCATCGGTTCATACAATCGCTTAGCTGCACCATGTGCTGGACTTGGGCCTTATGATGGTCCCGGTATTGGTTATTCTTCTCCAGGCGGTATTGGCGCGTCTGTCGCTTCGAGTGGAGGTTCTCTACCAATTACAAGCGCATCCCCTATTGCTCCCAATGGTGTGTCATTACTGTCTGAGAATGTTTATGAAGGCGCTTTGGAAGTTCTCGGTGCACTGCCATTCTTGGGAACAGTGGTTCTGGAAGGTGCCTTGCCCACTGCGGGCGCTGGTGCTGTCGCTTATCGTTGTGGTAATGGAGAAGTTGGTATTTTATCCGAAGATATATCTGGTGATGGTATCGGAGCTTTAGGATATGGTGCTGGAGCTCTAGGTTATGGAGCTGGAGCCCTGGGCTTAGGCTATGGGGCTGGAGCTTTAGGATATGGTGCTGGTGCCCTCGGTTATGAAGCTGGTCTGGCTCATTCAGCTTACGGTTGCAATGGATTAGCCAATATTGGAGGACGAGCTCCGTGTGGATGCTATGGAAGAATTTAAAGGGTTTTACTTTGTCAAGCATTTGGTTGAAAACAAATAAAATATTCCAAGCCGTACATTTATGTTATCATTTCGAAACGCACGCAATTTGGCAGTTGTTTTAACAAAAGTTGAGAGCAAAATAACAAAAATTTAAGCGAAAGTTTGAGGACTATCCTCAAATATGATAAATATTACATAAGTTGTTCATTAACTACTTGTTTTAAACGTAAATTATTAAAGTATCTAAAAATCAAGCCTTACAATACATTAATAAAAAACTCCTTTTCTTTGACTGGGTTTTTCTTCATTTCGATTGATTCTAAACATACCTTTTATATATAAACTAGCGACTCACCCTTGCTTCGCTTCGGGTTCGTCCCTAGACAAAAACAAATCTATCCCACGGGAACTGTACATTTTTTCCGAGATGATATATAGCCTATAGCCTTCCTCAGTTAACAGGCTATCCAATACAAAAGGAATTTTCAAATCGGCTTAGTAGTTCCTGAGATTAGCGCGTTCAACCAAACAAACAAGCAAACTCTTCAGCTTTATAATATTAGTATAGATAAGCAAAGACTAAACAGTTTAGAACCTTTTTCTTCTCTGTTTGTCTGAAATATTAGATACAGATAGTTTTTTTAAATAGATTTTCCACAAATCCATGCTAAGCTATACATATAATAAAATTCTAAGTGAACTGAATTTGTACATTAAATATTTTTTGGAAAATCTTATTGAAATAGTCATTATTATCGATACAGAGGCCGAATGTATAGTTTTTAGAATTAATCTCTATCTATATGTCTGTGACCGCATCACGAGAAAGCTACTGAACAGATTTTGATGAAATTTGGTATGATGATGCTGGTTATCCGGGTCAACATATAGGATACTTTTTACTGCGGGAAAATATCTCATCTCTGAGAAATCTATACTAAACGTTAAAACGTACCAGTTAATATTATAAATGTGAAAGTTTATGAAGATGGATATATGGATGTTTATTACTCAATCACACCAGAACGGCTAAACAGATCTAGATGAAATTTGGCACAGAGATAGATTATAGTCTGGAATAGCACATAGGCTACTTTTTAATTCGGAAAAATGTACGGTTCCCGCGGGATAGATTTGTTTTTGTCTAGGGACGAACCCGAAACGAAGGGAGTGTGAGTCGCTAGTTTCCAGTAATGGTTATGCTTGAATTTTAACAACTCGAATATTAATTGATATAAATCATCCCTCATACTGTTAGAAAAAAAGGGTCTTCGTAAACACAATATAAATATAACTAGCTCTGTAAACACTTGTCATAAGTTGACAAGTAAATGTCAATTTGCACTATAAAAGGTCGATTATCTGTTGTTATGTTCCTTTTTACTCCTTAATCTGTGTTTTACTCTTACTTTCGCTTCTTGTACTACGCTGTGTCTCTGATTGCAAATCCAATTAAATCAAAGTGAATCGTATAAAATTAGTTTCCTTTTATGCCCTTATCCCTTCAGGTTATGGGCCCAGGCACGGTCCTGGTTGTTATTTTTATATATTTCGCGTTTTTAAGCATAAATATAAAAGTTAACCTCACGTCGACATTCCACCACGTTGCGCGACAACATGGCTACAGGTATAAATACATCTTCTCTTGTCATGGACAAACTAAAAGGCATAGAAAATTATAACTCATGGAAGTTTATGATGAAAATGGTGCTGATCCATGAGGATCTTTGGGATTTTGTTGAGAAGGAGTCGACGAAAGCTGAACACGTCAAAAAGGTACAAAAGGCACTCGCCCGTATTGCATTATCTGTACAACCTGCTGCATTTGCATACGTCAGGTCTGCAAAAACTGCGCACGAGGCCTGGACGAATCTTCAGAAGGCATATGAGGATAGAGGTTTGTGTCGGAGACTTACACTACTGCGAGCTTTGTTTAATACAAAATTAGAAAATCAAAGCATGGAGAGCTATATCAACAAAATAGTCGAAATATCACAACAACTCAGTGATATTGGGTCACCACTCGATGATGATTTCATCGCAGTCATCATGCTAAGCGGACTAACTGAGGATTACGATCCCCTGATTATGGCGATTGAAAATTCCAACATTAAGTTGTCCAGCGAGGTAGTACAAGGCAAGTTGTTACAAGAGAACCTGCGTCGTGATGACAAGAGTGAGAGTGGATCGGCTCTGGCAGCTGCACGGAAACAACCCAAATGTTTTCGATGTAATAAGACTGGTCACTTCATAAAGGACTGTCCAAAGAAGCCTGGTAAGAAAACAAATACCAAGGTAAGGTACATGACAAAGATGGACGAGTCCAAGACCCTGCTTACAGCCTTATCAGCGAATATTGAAGCAGATTCATGGTATATTGACAGCGGTGCTACGAGTCATATGTGTTGTGATAGGTCTGTGATGTGTGATTTTGTGAGTACTAAAAGTCTAGAAGTGAAAGTGGCTAACGGGGACAAATTGTACACTGAAGGTATAGGAACTGTAAGAATAAAATTAACAAATGATATAATAAAGACTATTAGTAATGTTTATTATGTACCTAGGTTAAGTGGAAATTTGTTATCTGTAAGTTCTATGGTTAAAAAAGGTTTCAAAGTTGTATTCAGCTCCAGTGGGTGTCATGTTTATGACAATAAGGTACAAGTGGTTAGTGCTACTCTTGATAATGGCATGTATAAATTAAATATTGTAGAAACACTACCGGCCACTTCTAGCACTGTTACAGTTATTCCTCAGGAAACTAGGGAGAGTCTGGTGGTGAATACAGCCCTCGAGTGTGGTAACAGGGAGTCCGAGACAGAGCCAATTCCGGCTGAATTATCGGAAAAGGTATGGCATCGACGGCTCGGCCACCTCAACCGCAGAAGTATGAAACTCCGTCAAGGTATGGTTTCTGGTATTACTTATAATGATTCTAGGTTTGAACCTTGCGTTGCATGTATTCAGGGTAAACAAAATAGATTACCATTTCCTAAAAAATCATATAACAGAGCAACTGAACTATTAGAACTTGTACATACAGATCTTTGTGGTCCAATGCCCTGTCCTTCTCTTAGCAGTTCAAAATATTTCTTACTCTTCATAGATGACTATTCTAGAAAAACTTTTGTCTATTTCTTAAAAAATAAAAGTGAAGTGTTTGAGAAATTTAAATTTTTTAAAGTCTTGGTTGAGAACCAGACAGGTAAGAGAATAAAAGTTCTCAGGAGCGACAATGGTAGAGAATATATTAATTCAAATTTACAGATTTTTTTGAAAAACAATGGTATTCGACACCAAACAACAGTACCTCACTCCCCGCAGCAGAATGGTGTTGCAGAACGAGCCAACCGAACTATCATGGAAGCAGCAAGGTGTATGCTGCAGGATGCAAGTCTAGCTCAAAAGTTTTGGGCGGAAGCTGTTAACACAGCTGTTTATATAAGAAACCGTTGTCCCACAAAAGCAGTTATGGGATGCACTCCGGAGGAAAAATGGAGCAATAGAAAGGTATCTATCAAACATTTTCGTATATTTGGCTGTGTTGCATATGCATTGAATCCAAATCGAAAAAAATTAGATTCTAAATGCAAAAGATATATATTTGTTGGTTATTGTGAAGAAACAAAAGGATATAGGTTGATTGATCCTGAGTTTCCAACAAATTGCATTAAGGCCAGGAATGTAACTTTCTTGGAAAATAAATTACTAAGTAAAGTGTCAAATGATGAGAATCCACATGTTCAAACTAATCTGTCTGAACCTCCTATACAATTAGAGTCATTTGTTGAGGACACTGATGTATCTGATGACACTATATTAGATAACAATCAGAGACACAGCGTAGCCACAATAAATGATTCTGAGAGCTCGAGCGAGAGCATGTCTGAGGCCAGCAATCCTGCCGATGAAACTTATATTCCAGATCCATCTGAGGAATCATCAGATGATGAATATGATGATAGAAGAGGGACGCTGTCATCTTATATGGTGAGCACATGTAACGAAGAAGATACACCACAGACTGTGCAAGAGGCACTCGAAGGGATAGATGCAAAACATTGGAAAGAAGCAATGACTAGTGAGTACAAATCATTTATTGATAATAATTGTTGGACCTTAACTGATAGATTAGAATCACATAAACCAGTAAAATGTAAATGGGTTTTTAAAATTAAAAGAGGTTTGAATGGTGAACTGTTGAAATATCGAGCTCGTTTGGTTGCTAAAGGACATACTCAAAAATATGGGATAGACTATGAGGAGACATTTTCCCCAGTTGTTAGATATTCTACAATACGAATATTATTAGCTTTGGCAGCTGAATACAACATGGACATTGAGCATCTCGATGTAAAAACAGCATTCCTAAATGGTGATTTGAAAGAAACTGTTTTCATGGAACAACCAGAGGGTTTTCAGATAAAAGGTCAAGAAAATAAGGTCTACAAGTTAAATAAAGCTATCTATGGCTTGAAACAGGCTTCAAAAGCTTGGTATGAAAAAATTGATTATATTTTATGTAACAGATTAAATTTTATTAGGTCATCATCAGAACCCTGCGTTTACATAAAGTCTAATGATAATTCAATTATAGTAATTGCTCTTTATGTGGACGATATAATTTTATTTTCAAGGTGCAATTTACAAGAAAAATTGGATGTAAAGCATAAATTAATGAAAGAATTTCAAATTACAGACCTAGGGCCAGCTAATCAAATTCTTGGTATGAAGCTGTGTAAGAAAAATGATAAAATTACTCTCGATCAGAGTAGTTACATTAAAAGGGTTCTGCAGAAATATAAAATGGATGATTGTAAGTCGTCACCCACACCCATGGAAACAGGTCTAAGACTACCAAAGGGTAATCAAAAGGATAATAATCTAGACTATAGAGGTCTGATTGGTTGTCTTATGTACATTGCTGTCTGCAGTAGACCGGACATCGCTCATGCAGTCAGTTATTTAAGCCAATTCAATGAGTCTTTTTCAGAAATTCATTGGAAGGCAGCGAAAAGGGTTTTACGCTACTTGAAAGGTACGATAAATTATTGTTTAGTTTTCCAAAAGAGTGGCTTGGACGTCACGGCATACGCAGATGCTGACTGGGCAAACGATGACGGTGATCGCAGGTCATACACTGGGTATGTATTTACTATTGGGAAATCCATAGTTTCATGGGAAAGTCGTAAACAAAAAACAGTAGCATTATCTAGTACTGAAGCTGAATACATTTCCTTGACAGATACCTGTAAGGAAGGTATGTTTATTCGTAAATTTTTAAAGGATATTATAAACAAGAATATTGTCATAACTATTCATAATGATAATCAGTCTGCATTAAAGTTGTGTAAAAACTCCCTTTATCATTCAAGAACTAAGCATATTGATGTTAGACATCACTTTATTAGACAATGTGTAAATGATAAAATTGTTATGTTAAAATACTTATGTACAAATGATATGCTTGCTGACATTTTAACAAAACCTTTGTGTAAAGTAAAACATAATAATTTTTTAACTTGGTTATTGTTAGCACAATAAGCATACTGTATGAAATTTATATATAATTTTTTTTAGAGTTCAATTTTCTTTTTGTGTTGAAACCTATGTAAGTAAGTAATTGAACTGTGTGTAAAAGGTTTATGCAATTGGAAAAACATTTGTGTAGTTAAAAAAAAATGTTATATTTTATTGGTTTAAGGGCCAGTGTTAGAAAAAAAGGGTCTTCGTAAACACAATATAAATATAACTAGCTCTGTAAACACTTGTCATAAGTTGACAAGTAAATGTCAATTTGCACTATAAAAGGTCGATTATCTGTTGTTATGTTCCTTTTTACTCTTACTTTCGCTTCTTGTACTACGCTGTGTCTCTGATTGCAAATCCAATTAAATCAAAGTGAATCGTATAAAATTAGTTTCCTTTTAAAGTAACAAAAGGTTTAGAAAATAATAAAAAAAAAGTTTTTTTTTTAATAATTTTATTAGAAAAATAATAACATATAACAATAATACAATATAAATACTCTTAACTTTACATGTTTTAACCGACTTTAAAAAGAAAGAGGTTGATTTTTCTGTATTTTTGTATATATGTACATAAATATATAGACTATAATAAAATTGAAGTGTCTGTGTGTAACGTCAAAATAACAGCTTATTACTAAATGCATGTGAAATTATATACGGCACTTAAAAAAAAATATAAAACTTTAGTCTGTCTGTTTGTTCCGGCTAATCTCCGAAACGGTTACACCGATTTTGACGGGACTTTCACTGGCAGATAGCTGATGTTATAAGGAGTAACTTAGGCTATTTTTATTTAAGAAAAATAATTAGGGTTCCGCACAAAAAAAACAAAACGTACCTAAGGAAGAACCCGAGCGAAGCGTGGGTAAGTCGCTAGTTAATATATAGGAAACTGATCATCAACACATTTGGCCCAAGCGTGTAAACCTCCGGTGAGATCTTTTATTTTATACTTGTGTTTTTCTTCGATGAGATCTAAAACCTTTTTGGCTGCAACTTGAGAATCATTCCCTCGCCTGCAGATGAAAGTTACTGAAAAGAAAATGGAAATATTATTTTTTTTGTACTTAAAATATATTTACAGACGGAACAGATGTAGTATTATCTATTTTAATATTATAAACGAGGAAAAATTTGTTTTTTTGTTTGTTTGTTTGCATCGAATAGGCTCCGAAACTACTGGAAAAATTTAGATGAAATTTGGTAAGAAGATAGTTTGAGACCCTGGGACGGACATAGGATAGTTTTTATCCCTTAAAAGGGTGAAAATAGGGGTGAAAGTTTGTATGGGGAAGCAACTTATAACTTACATCACTTAGGGATATGAAAAATAGTTTACGTCCTATTCTCAGATCTACTGAATATACACACAAAATTTCATTAGAATCGGTCAAGCCGCTTTGAAGGAGTTTTGTTACAAACACTGTGACACGAGAATTATATACAAATGTCACTTTTAATTTACTAAAGACCTTTTGGGAATATACTATTTACATCATAACAACGGCATCTGTGAGAAAAAAAAAATATTTTTTAAATTTTACAAAAATAAAAATATTTTTATTGCACCTGCTAAACGGTAATAGTCCAGCATTAGCAAAAGAAAGCGCATGGGAGGTGGAGTGGGGAGGGAGGGGGGGGGGGGGGGGGGGGGTGCGTGAAACGGCCCTTACTCATTTAAACTTGACCAAATGCTAGGACTATTATCGTTCAGAAGGTGCAATAAAAATATTTTTATTTTTTTATGAAAATAAAAATTTAAGAAATATATTTTTTTTCTTACAGATGTTGTTGTTATGATCTAAATAGTATATTCCCAGAAGGTCTTTAATAAATAAAAAAATTACTCTGTATATTAACCGATTCATTGCGACGGCCTTTTTTACGAACTGCGGCCCGTGGCGGCGAACAAATTTTTCATGACACCTCTAGGGCGTCACGCGCCATACGTTAAAATGACACCCCTACGGTGCCTTCAGCCATATATGAAAACTTTCTGCTTTTTTTTCTTTTTTTGGCTTGTTTACACTTGATTTCGTTCAGTCAGCATCTATTATCAGACCTAAGCAGTTTGTTAATTCATTTAAAGTGAGTTCCTTGTGTTTAGATACGTGATTTACTTGAAATGACTATTTTGAATCAGATATTGTAAACATTTGGTATTCTTTTTTCTTTGACTATACAATTTAAACAGCTTAAGAATATATTTTAAAATATGTTCTGAAATTTGTGTTGCAAAGTTTTTTTATATAGCTACTTGGTGCAATATTGGCAACTAAAATTCCCAAGAAAAGTTTGAAAGTATTGAGTTTAGCTATTGAGATGACGTCTATTATTTCGGTTCGGTTCGGCCCTTGATACCTTATGACGGTTAGTATGGAATACATAGACTATATAGTCTATATACATACATCATACATAGGTATGATGAATTTTATATATCTTAGTTGAGAAGTGATTGATTTCCCATACAAAGTTCCACCCCCCTTTTTACTTTCTTAAGGGATGATTTCCGGGGTAAAAATTATCCTATGTCCTTCCCGGGATCTCAAACTATCTCCATACCAAATTTCGTCTAAATCAGTTCAGCGGATTAAGCGTGAAAAGGAGACAGACAGACAGAGTTACTTTCGCATTTATAATATTAGTATGGATTTTGTAATACACTGCGACTTTATATTTTTTATAGCTTATAGAATTGTTACAATTTTTTCAATTGAATGGAAACTGCCCATACATCCCTGAATCGCAGAGTGACGAAGACGAAACGCAGTGTACTTTGGAACAGAATTCTCAATCATATGAAGATTATATATCATGAAGATTATATATCATGAAGATTATATATCATAAGAAGTATAATCATAAGAAGATTATATAGAACATAAAAAAAAAAGAAAATGAAAGATATTGGGACATGCACAGAAATTAAGAAAATATAGATTGTACTATTACAAGTTGCTTTTAAACATAATTATTTTGAATATAAAAATAACATAAATTTTCTTTGAGACCCCTTCATTTTGATAAAAAAGATTTAAAGCCTAAAAGATAGTGCCCGGCATTTTGTTATTTTAATTTACACATGGACATTCCTGTCACCAAAGAAGAATCTACCGATCAATGTCGATATATATATTATAGAAAATACTTTATCCGTTCCGTAGCTACGAGGAAACATCAAATCATACATCATAATCATAGCTTTTCTCGGCTTCGTCGCAGTCGGGTATAAAACTATGCAAAACGGGTCAAATTTTCAGTTTCATACGTTATTCTACGATTAACAGAGTTTCAACGGATTGGATTATGATGACGCCGCTCGGGTGTCATCCGCCACACGTGAAAGAAATGTATCCGGAATAATGAGAAGGTTTTTAACCCCTGAAAATTTTCTATTCACACTAAATCCTGAAACGAACAGTACAGGCATGATCTGTGTGATAAAATAATGATCGATTTATTTAGCGAAAACCTTTAAAAATGTCATTTTAACATAGTTTCGACGAATTGAATTATGACACCGCTCGGGTGTCACACGCCACACAGGAAAGAAATGTATGACACCCCTAAGGTGTCACCCGCAATGAATCGGTTAAATAGACAATACTTTGAAAAATCCACCTTGACTCTCAGACTTCCTTATTTCATCCACCAACTCACTAAGCATATCTTGATGCAACTTTTCCAACGGATAGTTTACAGAACCGTCCAATTTACACATTTTGAACTCATATTCGCTTCGTACATCTATTAATTTATTATTTTCCATATCTTTAGACAGATCTTCGGCTGAAATTCGATGGTCTTTTTCAAGTATATGAAGGTCGAGGTCCTGAAAAAAAATAATAAGTATCATTTTAAAATGTTATATTTTAACTGTTATTATATTATCTATATTTGTTTTATTATGTTGATGATATTTTTTGTTTTCTTGTTTGTTTGTTTGTTTGTTTTAACTGGCTAATTTCTGTAAGTACCGGTTAAGGACATTTTTTTGCGTTTACATACTAAGGTAAGAGTGGTATCTCAGTGGTAATGCGTTTGCTTGGGAAACCAATGCGGGTTCAAATCCCGAGTCTCGCTCTGTTATTTTCATATGCGAATCATTTCCAACATGATCACCATTTGCCTTACGGTGAAGGAAAACATCGTGAGGTAACTTGCATGTGTGAGAGAACCTAGCAAGTTGTTTGCAGACATGCTCAGTCCGCTCGCACGCGGCCGGCGTGGTGGACTATGGCCTGATCCCCCGAGTATTGATGGAAGGCCCACTCCCAGCAGTGGGAAGTTTAAAGTTAGTAACAAAGGCTAGTTGTATTCATAAGTTTAGATTTTAAAAAATCTATGTTTCAGCCTTAACTCTGTTACATACATACCTTTTCCTTCGCTTGAGAGTTACAAAGCACTTCGTAGTTTAACAATTGCGTTATTTTTGGTGTTTCCGAACAAATATCGCATTGTGGGTTACGACCGCGGAGTTTTACTAAAAAAAATATATATTTACATTTAAAAAAAAAATAAGAAAAAAACTGTTACTATAGCTATTATTAAGTAATAAGAGTTGACTGTATATGTTTGTATGTTCTAAATAAAAATTACTGATTTTTTTGTTTTTTTTTTTTTTAACTAACGTTAAAAAGCAAAAAAATAAAGGTTATTATTTTTTGTTTCGATATTAGTATTATTTATTCAATCAAAAACAGAACTAATTTTTATTTATATCAGTCCTATCTTATCTATAGAAAACAAAAATATTATAAAATAAAAAAAAACAAAAAAATAAAAAAAAGCTATCATTAAGTAATAAGAGTCGATTTTGTATAGTTCATTGTATATTCTAAATAAAAAAAAAGCTTTTTAAATATATTTTTAACGTTAATTTGTCGTTATTATTTATTCAATTACTTAAAAACTAACTTTTATTAAAATTGATTCATTCTAATTCTTAGAAAATAAATTTTTTTTTTTACACTATATTTTATTTTATAAATATATTTAAAAAGGGTTAAATGTTTATGATTTTAATAGATTAATTTAAAAAAGAACTCCATCATCAAGGTGTTTTTTTTTTTCATAAAAAATACCAAAAACTTCACAAAAAATATGCATACACATAAAAAATACTAACTAAATTCAGCACCTCTTATTTTCAATGTCGGTTATTACCAGTATACATTTTAAAACTACATCTCATACATACCTGTCCTGAAAGTCATGTCTTCGCCATCAAACAATAGCATTCGTCCCACTAACAACTGTTTGTGCGTCTGTCCCACCAAAAACTTAATAGCTTCCAACGCTTGTAATGTACCTGAAAAAAAAAACAAGAAATTAAATAAAAAACTTTTTTTATTTATTTACTTCAAGGTCATTTAAAGGTGATTCCACTGATTCCAACCTTGGGATAGAATTTTATTTTTAATTTATATAAGTGAAAAAAAAAGACAAAAATTAAAAAATCTTGAAAAAATGCACTTTTTTATTTATTTATTTCAAGGTCATTTAAAAGTGATTCCACCCTTGGGGTGGATTTTTTTTTAATTTATATGACACGTTTTAAATATAACTTATTATTATTTTATCTCCATTAATTATGTTTGCTGTAAAGCATTCGGAACATCGAAAACAAACATAAAAAAGCACGACAAAATCCGAAAAGATAGTTTTGTTTAAAACTAACGACTCACCCTCACTTCGTTTGGGTTAGTCCCTAGCTTGATTCCCCATACAAACTTTCATCTCCATTTTAAGGGATGATTTCTGAGATAAAAAGTATCCGATTTCCTTCCCAGGGTCCCTAGCTTGCGTCCTAATACAAACTTTCATCCCCATTTTCACCCCCTTAAGGGATGATTTCCGGAATAAAAAGTATCCTATGTCCTTCAGGGCCTCAAACTATCCTCTTACCAAATATCATCTTAATCGGTTCAGTAGATCCAGAGATCACAAACAGCCTCACAAACTCACAAACTTTACCTCTTTGTAATATTAGTATAGATATGTCAAATATTCGCGTAAATCTAAGAAAGTGTAGACACAAATGTACACACACAAAAATATATATACACACATCCTTTTTTTATACTTATACTTGTCCATTTTATATTAAGACCTTTTTTATTAACTTTTTTTTTATAAATAATATTTGTGACATATTGAAAAAAAAAGAAAAAAGTACTGACATTAAAAAGGCGTAATAAGATATGCACGATTTTTACTTCTATTTTCTAATAAAATAGATCAATTAATCGAATATAGCTGCAACGGCCATAAAAGTATTAAACAAAAGAAGATGTTACCTACGACCCCAGGCACAGGACCCGCCACGCCATTTGCAGAGCAGCTGCCCACAGCTTCTGGGGGCGGGGGGGTTGGGAATATACACCTGTAGCAAGGACCTATATGGGGTGAGTCCTGGATGGAAAAAAAATAATAACTTCAAAGAAGTAAAAAGTTTAGAAAATTATAATCATATATAATAATAAAATAAGTATTATTAAAGGCAAAATATAAGAACAAAAATTAGCCTGTTTTTTGAACAATAATGACGTATCGATTGACACTTTATTCAACAAAATAGGATGAACAGTTTAGGCGATACGGTGGAACGTACTTAAAGACAAATATACATATACACAGATTGCTAAAAAAAATATTTTTCTTTTACTTATCCGTAGTCGGTTAATAAAAAGTTATAGCAAGTTTAAAAATAATTTCACACTAAGCGGTGTATTTTTTTTTTCATTTATGTAAGACTTTGTAGTTATTTATTTTTTACTTTATAGTTATAAAAAAAAACTCCACCATTGGGAGTGGAAAAAACAATAATTTCAAAGTTAGAAAAAAAAAAGGTGACTTTAAAATATCTTTCCTTATAGGTGGAATATCTTCTATCACTGTCAGGCAAAAAAAAATAAAAAAAATATTTATACTTTTTACTAACATTCCCTCGCCCTCTATACCCATATATAGTCAATTGGCCTTCCATTTTTAGGGCACTTCCAGATATTAAGGGGATCTGTAACATTAAATTAAATAAAATAAATAACTATAATACACCTATTGTTAATATACTTATATAAAAATAAATAAATATGTTGGTACATTAACACACAGCACCATCTAGTTCCATGGTAAGCTACGAGGCTTGTGTTATGGATACCAGATAGTTGATACACTACACATATATAACTTTAAATACATACATATTATAAATATAAACACCCATGACTGGAGTACAAACATTCGTGCTCATCATACAAATGAATGACAGCGGGACTCGAACCCGCGACCGCTGGCGCAGCAAGTAGGGTCACTACAAACTGAGCCAAACGTCGTCAAATAAAGATCTTGTTTGACAAGACAAAAATTTTATTAAAAAAAAAAGACATTTCTCCATTTTCTCACCTTGGTTAAAACGCTGACGTCGCTCAACATATACCGTGTAGGCACATTGTCTGTGCAATCCAATATTAGGTCGTATTTAGACGCCATTTCTAAAGCATTTTGCGGATTCAGATCTATATTGTATGGGGTTACCTTAATTTTTGAATTAATGCTGAAAAAAATAAGAATTACACGGCTTACAAATTTATATACATCCATATTAATATTATAAATGTGAAAGTTTGGATGGAAGAGGCACAGAGATAGATTATAAATATCAAATATGTAGGTCACTTTTTATCCCGGAAAATGTACGGTTCCCGGCTTTTTATCCCGGAAAAATGTACGGTACGGTTTTTTTTTATTTCTTTAAGACCTATTATTTCAAAAATAACTCATTATGTGGCTAATCCATCACTCCGTTTCGACGTAAAAAAAAAACCATACAAACAAATAAACAAACAAACACACTTTCTCATTTATAATAGTAGTATGGAAAAATGGATTATGGTTTTTATGTATTCAAATTGTCATTAAAAATAAAACAAAATACCTTCTTAAGCTATTTGCTGCAGATTCTGCTTTACTTATACCCTGATCGCTCTCACTGTGCAATATCTGCCTGTGAATGTTTGTCACATCCACTTGGTCGTAGTCTACTATGCCTATTTCTCCTAAACATAAAATAAATTACATATTATTTTACAAACGACATATGTGGCTCAGTTTGTAGTGACCCTACTTGCTTATTCATTTGTGTGATGAGCACGAATGTTTGTATTCCAGTTATGGGTGTTTATATTTATAATATGTACGTATTTAAAGTTATATATGTGTTGTGTATCAACTATCTGGTATCCGTAACACAGGCCTCGGAACTAGATGGTGCTGTGTGTTAATGTCCCAACATATTTATTTATTTTATTGTATATGTATAAGAATATCAATAGGCATATTTTTATGTATACTGGAAATTCACCCTCGCTTTACTTAGTATGAGATAGATAGAATATATATTATATCAAATAGAGCCTACAGCCTTCCTCAATAAACTGGCTATGCAACGCAAATAGAATTTTTCAAATCGGATTATTAGTTCCTGAGATTAGAATGTTCAAATAAACAAACAAATAAACTCTGCCTCTTTATAAAAAAATTACTTCTTTATTGTGCTAGTTATTTTTTTCTATTACTAAGAACTTACCAACACCAGCTCCCGCCAGATAAACAGCAGAAGGACATCCTAAACCCCCTGCCCCCACTATTAGCACTCTTGATGCCATCAACTTTTCCTGCCCCTGTACACCAATATCCGGCAGAAGTATCTGACGGCTGTACCTAAAGTCATAAGGTTTAATTATTATGAAAATGCATATGATAAAATTCAAAGAAATTGAAAGTATGATTCCACATATTTATTTGTAAAAACTAAGCTATTACATATATAACAGTAATAGATGATGATTAAATAGATCTCAATGGTTAAAGTTGGCCTTTGCCAATAGACACACAAGGATATAGACATACAGTGGTAGCCCAGTGGAAAATTAAGTGGTAGCATGTTCAAATCCCGGGTCTTGCACCTATGATATCCTCATGAATCATTTTCCAACATGATTATACGGTGAAGGAAAACATTGTGAGGAAACCTGTATGTCTGAGTAAACCTAGCAAGTTTTCAATAGACATGTGCAGTCTGCCAACCTGTACATAACCAGTGTGGTGGACTATAGCCTGATCCCTCTGGTATTGAAGGGAGGCCTGTGCCCAGCTATGGGAGACAGAGGTCAGAGACATTATCTAAAATTAAAATTTATCAACCATTTATAATATGTACAATATGTACTGTAGGTACTTTCTGAATAAAGGCTATTTTATTTATATAACAGTGATATTGCTTATATTTAAAAAAATATTTGTGTATTAAAAATTGTTGCAAATTATCTATAAATATAATAAAATTCTAACTGAGTTGAATCTGTGCATTAAATATTTTTTGGAAAATCTTATTGAAATAGATATTATTATCGGTACAGAATCCGAATTCATAGTTTTTAGATTTTCTGTCTGTCTGTCTGTTACCCCATCACGGAAAACCCTCTGAAGGGATTTTGATGAAATTTAGCATGATGATAGCTGGTTACCCGGGTCAACATAAAGGATACTTTTTACTGAGAGGAAAAATCTCATCTTTGATAAATCTATACTAAACGTTAAAACGTAAGTAGGGACGAACCCGAGCGGAGTGAGGGTGAGTCGCTGATTATATGAATAAATTGAAATAATAAGTTACATATACCTTTCAATTGCCCATTTAGGTAAAATATCTCCAAATTTAACTTGAGCATGATTTTTATTTTCATAGCTTAGGTCAGAACTATTCATTGCATTGTCTTCAACCTGTTGTATAAAATCAAATAAAAGTCAAGTCAAATAACATTGTTAGTTATGGATTTTAGTATCCCTTTAGTTTTTTGTAATGAACTCTTAATATATTATGTATTGTTTTTAATAATGAATAAAACTCAATTTACTTCATTAGATTTATAATCTCAAAAAAAAATATATTAACTTAAAATTCACTAATAATCAAATATCTCACCGGCGGCAAGTTTGTTTTTAATTTTAATAATTCTTGCTCCTTTTGCCTCAATATTTCTTTCAAATCTAATATCTCTTTTTCGAGACTTCTAATACTATCCATTTTAATGCCTTATTTCAAAATAAAAATATTAAGTATTTTAAGATATAAGATGTTCAAAGTTTATTTTTGAGGTTATATTTATTGTTTACAATTTATCTGTCAAACCAAGCTCTATGTGTCAAACATGGATGACAAATAAAAGTGTCAAACTAAATATGACAGTACATATTCGTTCGTAAACTCGCATAAGAGCTGTAATCAAAAATATTTTTGATATTGAAATATACTTTATTAAAATAAGTATATAAATTCATTAATTTAATTATTTGACTTTGATATTATATACTTTATTTTTTTATTGAACGCGGCGTATTATAGAATAGCAAGGCGCAACTTTTCATCGGCGGCATCTGTTACAGAAATATACAATGATCTCCACCTGTATACTAAATTTCATTAGGTATATAGTTTTCCCACAAAATTAAAGTCGCCCCCGCGCCAAACGCTAACAAAACCGACTGACTCACGGCAGGCTATATCTCTATTCCACCAATGTGACGTAATTTGAATAATCTATCTATACGTATATATCATAATAAAATAGTAACTAAGCTGAATCTGTGCATTAAATATTTTTTGGGAAATTTTATTGAAATAGGCATTACTATCGATATAGAGGCCGAATCTATAGTTTTTACAGTTTTTATCTGTCTATCTGTGACCGCAACACGAGAAAACCACTGGACAGATTTTGATGAAATTTGGTATGATGATAGCTGGTTATCCGGATCAACATATAAGATACTTTTTACTGAGGGAAAATATCTAATCTTTGAGAAATCTATACTCGAGCGGAGCGAGAGTGAGTCGCTAGTAAATAAATAAATATGTTGAGACATTAACACATTACACACAGCACCATCTAGTTCCACGATAAGCTACGAGGCTTGCGTTATGAATACCAGATAGCTGATAATCTACACATATTGTATAACTTTAAATACATACACATTATCAACATAAACACCCATGACTGGAATACAAACATTCGTGCTCACCACACAAATGAATGCGCCCAGCGGGACTCGAACCCGCGACCGCTAGCACAATAAAGCCGTACATGCCGTCGAAATATTACTTGAAAATCTGCCTTCAGAAAATGCTTGTAGTCTTTAGACGGTCGCCTCTCGGGCTGTAAAGATTATAGTTAGGAAGTAACAAGGTACTAAGGATAACTAACTGCGAGCACATTCTCTAACGGCAAATCTCAAAAGTGATTTGGAAGTTGAAACAGTAAATTAATTATTATTTAATCAAATAGTTCAGAGACGATAAAATAATCAACAATATTCGTTTTATTATAATACGAGATTAGATTTACCCGTTACCTAGTAACTTTTGCATAAATAAGGACTAATGCTTATTACTGTTTGTATTTTATCAATCACTAGCGACTCTCCCTCGCTTCGCTTCGGGTTCGTCCCTAGACAAAAACAAATCTATCCCACGGGAACCGTACATTTTCCCGGCATGATATATAGCCTATAGCCTTCCTTAGTTAACGGGTTATCTAATGCAAAAAGAATTTTTCAAATCGTATTAATAGTTCCTGAGATTATCGCGTTCAACCAAACAGACAAACAAACAAGCAAACTCTTCAGCTTTATAATATTAGTATAGTTGAAGTCCACTAGGGGCGTATCCGACCAAAGCGAGGATAAAACACTGATACTAAATAATATTATAAAATCTTTATCTAGTTAGGAAAGATTTATCGTGATTCATCCATGTAACTACAATGTAAGTTTCTAAACACATGCCATATCACTAACTAACAATCGCTTATTTTTTATAGTTTCCACATTATCTGCCTCGGTGTCTAGACTAGTGCAGATCCTGTAAAGGCCCTGGGTTCAAACTTCGAGTCCCAATGTCGGACCTACTACCTCCCCCCTTCCCCTCCCTCCCTTTCTCTTTGGTGACTACCAGTAATGTATGCCAAGATACCCTCTCTAGTTTTCATCTCGTAATTCATAAATATGTTTTTAAATCATTTTTTGCAAACAGAAACTTAAAAAAATAACTTTATTTAGCTCATATTTATAGATCGAAAAAGCGCGAGATATATCTAGAGAATATTGACTACGTAACGAAGATCTAAGACCTCCGCCCGTCCTTGTGACCAAGCGTGGTATTTTGAAGATCCCCCTGCTACCCTGAACGGGTCACGTAGTATGGGTACGTTCCCTTATCGAGTCGTTCTATTTGTTGGGGGAGTTTCACGCTTATGCCTCAAGCACGTAAGGCTATCGTGTCAAATTGTCTTCCCACCAGAGTAGGAAAGTGACAGAAATAGTGAGTGTACTTGTGTCTACGCGTACACTTGTGCCCTATAATATTTCCAACGCAGTTAAGGTAACGTTAATACCTTATTTCCGCCAGAACGTTAAATACTTAATACTGTTTTTTTTTATCTCTGAATGCTTCGCTGCAAACTTCGCTGGTTACGAATAACGAAAGGTTGGAGTGTTCGACATCTCAAAAGTTATTACAGACGGATCTACTCACAAACACATACATACATACAGGTCAAAAACTACCTCCTTTGGACTTCGCCGCAGTCGGATAAAAATGAAGACATTTCATATAATACTAGCGGCTCACCCTCGTTTCGCTCGGTTTCGCCTCTAGGAAAACAAAAACACACCTATCCCACGGGAACCATACATTTCGGGATAAAAAGTAGCCTATGTGTTATTCCAGACTATAATCTATCTCTGTCCCAAATTTCATCCAGATCCGTTTAGCAGTTCTGGCGTGAAAGACTAACAAATATCCCTACTCACAAACTTTCACATTTATAATAATAAGTAAAATTATAGGTCAAACACATATACCTCCTTTGGGCTTCGCCGAAGTCGGGTAAAAATGAAGATATTTCATGTAATACTAGCAGAACCCGCGGCTTCGCCCGCGATCAAACTTTATTAGGTCTCTTATAGTTGTCGCTGCTGTGGCCAGCCGAAAAGTTATACATAATTTTCCTTTGGATTCGGAATAATTTCCGTTTTCAACTTTATATCCCACACAGTAATCGTGCACATACAGAGAACTTGAGTCACGTTACTCTATTTAAATATATTCAACAACTCCAACTTCGCCGCTCAGTTTTACCGAGTTAGGGGCTGAATTTAAAAAAAATCTATCAATAAATGTTTATTTAATTGTATTGAAGAACATTAATACCAAATTTCAAGTAATTCTGATTATAAACAATTTCTTCCTCATATAAACAGCACAACCCCGTTTTACCCTTTTAAGGGATGAATTTCGAAAAAAAAAATATTTGTATTATTTTAGTCGTGATTTTAAAGGTAAATACCATTTTCCTTGCATCAATTACATAGTTTCATACAAACTTTCATCCCTTATTTGACAGCTTTATGGGATGAATTTCAAAAAATGCTAAAGTACGTATTTGTTTAATTGTATTGAAGAGCATTAATACCGAGTTTCATGTAATTCTGATCATAAATAACTATTTGCCCATATAAACTTTATCACTCCCTTTTACCCTTTTAAGGGATGAATTTCGAAAAAAATCTAATACATATATTTCTAATTTTTCATCTTGAAGCTAAATACCACCTTCTGTGCATTTCGAGTTACGAATGAGAGAGTTTCATACAATCTTATATGACCTATTTTACCCCCTTAGGGGATGAATTTTGAAAAATCCTTTCTTAGCGGATGCCTACATTGTATAAGGAATATGTCCTCCAGATTTCACGTTTCTACGACCAGCGGTTTAGGCTGTGCGTTGATCGATCAGTCAGTCAGTCAGGACAAAGCATTTTATGTATATATATATAGATATATATAGATATATAGAATATAGATGTTATTGAAGCAACATTAGTGTGTAAAAATTTTATTTATTATTTTGTATAAAAAGGTTTTTATTTCGATCTAAGTGAATTATTACATATATACATACATGAGGTACCTTTTATATTTATTTATTATATTCGCAGCATTGCCTAATAATATTATCACTACGTATGTCTATACGTATGTCTAGAGAGGGCGCGGCAGCGCTACTGTCAACATCGACTCCGTATTGTTGTTATTATTAAAAATCATTTACTGCAAGTCCAGTGTTACAAAGCTGTCAAAAAGTAATCATACGCCAATAACATCGTCTGAAGTCGAAGTGAGAAGAATAAAATCGTGTAATAGTGCTAAAAACTGAACATAAACTAGCCCAGTGTATAGTGACTTTCCATTTCGAGCTTGTAGTCTATGTGCTGGGAAAAACAACAACTCAACATAAGGTTAGACCCCTGATCTTGCTGAACACAACATAAATCAAGTTAAGGTGAAGATTCGGCAAAACATTACCGTCATAACCTAAAAATACCATTAGTAAACATAAAGAAAAACCGTTACAAGCCAACACATAACATAGCGCCACCTAGTGGGGAATAGCAAAAGAAAACTGCGCTACTTTACCGACAACACACAACCTGCCATCAATCGACATCAATCCTGCCATCTAACGACTTCTTTAGGAATTAGGTAGTCAAGGAGCTACTATAATAATCGCGTACCACAATCGACCAGCCATCTTCTTCTTACAGCTTACCGACAGAGGGCGCTACTCTAACCTTCACTATGGACGAAATTAAAACTATGCTCCTAAGTATGCAAGAAGAAATAAGACAGCAAAAGGTGGAAATGCTAAATATGAAAGAAGACATCAAGGACACAATTAACAACAACATCAATGAGAAGTTCAAAAGCTTAGAAAATAAAAACTTACTTATGGAACAAAAACTAGACACACATAAAAAGGCGATAGACAATGTTGAGAGACTATCAAGAAGAAAGAACCTTCTATTTTTTGGGGTGGAAGAAACAGAAAAGAGCTACCAAGATTTAGAGAACAAGGTGCTGGACATCATAAGTAATAAATTAGATATAAAATGCGATAAACCTTGTATAGAATTTGTAAGAAGACTTGGGAAAAAAAGTGAGAATATAAGACCCATACTGGTAACGTTACTCACCATGGGTTTAAAAATACAAATACAAATACAAAAAACCAAAAAAATCCTAAATGGAACTTCGTATTATATCAAAGAAGACTATCCTAAAGATGTACTGATCAAGCGAAAAGAACTTCAAATCGAACTAGAAAAGGTAAGAGCACAGGGGAAAAAAGCTTTCATAAAATACGACAAGCTTGTGATTCTTGAGAAGAGTACCCAAGCGGGCCAGCAACAATTACCCAACAAAAAAAGATACCTCTCAGAATCTCCTGAATCGTCAAACAACGATAATAAAAACGAAAAACAAAACAAAAAACAACCTACAAAAATAAATAAGAAAAATAATATGAATAACTTCATTATAAAAAAACCCACGCTTACAAACCCTGTACAAAGCCCTTCATACGAGCAGAACCCAAATCATATAAAAACATATACAGATTAGCAATCAACGGCCCCTCTCAACCTTCCAACCCGGCTGGTCACCGTGGAAGAGTACGACCACAACCCTCCAAAGATTATTCCAGAAAAAACAACGGAAAAAACAACGAAAAAGACGAAAAAAACGAGAAATAAAGATAATTACCTAAAAATTGCAACATATAACGTCAGAACACTCTCGACAACTGAAAAATACATAGAATTAACTCAAGCTATCCGGAACATAAACATAGATATACTCGGCCTAGCGGAAATAAGAAGAATGGGATGTAAAATAGAGGAATATAGCAGCCACATACTCTGTTGTATGGGTGAAACATCCGGTCTCTATGGTGTGGGATTTCTAATCAAGAAAGAGTATAAGAAAAATATTTTAAATTTTTGCGGACTATCAGAAAGAGTCGCGTTACTTCAGCTAAAATTCTATGATACAGACTTGGCAATTATTCAAGTATACGCACCGACGAAAGACTCAGATGAAGAGAGCATAGAAAAATTCTACGAAACGCTACAAAAAGCTCATAGCCTATCGGAAAACTGCAAAAATATCATGGTAATGGGAGATTTTAATGCCAAGATTGGACAACCAAAAACAAACGAAAATCTTATTATGGGAAAATACGGATACGGAAAAAGAAACGAAAGAGGAGACAGGTTGGTTCAATACGCGCTTGAATATAAAATGTCAATCATGAATACCTACTTTAAAAAGAAAAACAATCAAAGATGGACATGGATGTCACCAGATGAAAAAACAAAAAATGAAATCGACTTTATTATGTACACTTACCCCAAAAATATTACAAATATAGATATCTTAAGCAACGTAGAGTTTCCGTCAGATCATCGAATAGTAAGAGCAACACTAATCCTAAAAAACCCTAAAAAGTGTAGAAATCACTTCCAAAACTCGGTGACATCACTGAAAACAGAAGAACAAACAAAAACATACCTTTCTAAGCTACAAACTAACCTAACGAACCTAACCAATATTGATAAAGACAACGTACAAGAAACCTACGATAAACTCGAAATTTACATAAAAAATAGCTTAAAACTAGAGACACAAGACAACAAGAGTAAAGAATACGAAAAGAGCAAGCACATTTGCCATTTTTTTCAGTGAAACAACAAAAATTTCGATCCTAAGACGCACCGAACTCATAAAAACCAAGAACAAATCACAAGAAATGAAAAGAGAGCTATCATACTTATTTAAACATATTAGTAAGTCAATAAGGAATGATTACAAGCAACACAAATAAAAAATAATAGAAACTAGTTTAACACACTATAGAAGCGCTAAAAGAGCTTACAAACAACTAGCCACTCACACTGACTGGATCAAGAGCCTAAAAGTTGGACGAAACGAAACAAAATCAAGGAAAGACGTAATATCCTGCGCTACAAACTTATACAAAAATCTATATACTGAACCACAGAACACGACACCGGTCAAAGAAACAAAAATCTTAGAAAAAAACACGGATGAAACAAATATAATAAAAGAAGATGTCCTGAAAAACATTAAAAAGTTAAGACGAGAGAAGAGCCCAGGGCCAGATGGTTTAAAAAACGAGGCGTTGATAGAAGGAGCGAAACTACTCACCGGACCACTAACACGCATATTTAATATGGTTCTAAGCACAGGACAAATACCAGAACAATGGCAAAAATCAGATATAATACTGTTATATAAAAAAGGAGATCCACTCGACATCGCTAACTACCGCCCGATAAGCCTACTCTCAAGTGTATACAAACTATTTACCTCTATCATCAATGACAAAATTAGCCCCCAAATAGACAGCATACAACCGGTAGAGCAAGCGGGTTTTCGTCGCGGTTTTTCGACTATAGACCACATTCATACGCTAGAACAAATCATAGAAAAGTACACTGAGTTTAACAAAAACCTGTACATAGGCTTTATCGATTATACAAAAGCATTTGATAGTGTGTTTTACAAATCTATCTGGCAAGCTCTACATAACTGCAACATAGACCCAATAATCATTAGAACCATAAGAAACATCTATGAGAATAGTGTGAGCAGAGTCAAACTGGAAACTCGAGGCGAAGAAATTAGAATAGCTCGAGGCGTCAGGCAGGGAGACCCGCTATCGCCAAAACTGTTTATTGCGGTCCTGCAGTGCATATTCTCCAAATTGAACTGGGTATCGGAAGGCATCCCAATTAACAACACACGCCTTACCCACCTAAGGTTTGCTGACGATATTGCAGTCTTCGCCGAAACCCATCAGAAGCTAGAAAATATGATATTACAACTAAATACAGAAAGCAAAAACGCAGGCTTGCATATGAATCTAAACAAAACAAAAATAATGACAAACAGCAAGAAAGCAAGTATCAAGCTAGACGGTGTCGAACTTGAGTATGTAGAGCAGTATATATACTTAGGAAAACAGGTATCTTTTTGTAAAACAGGTATCTTTTTGTACAACAAAACGAAGAAGAGATTAAGAGAAGAATTACAAGCAGTTGGAACAAATACTGGGCGCACAAGGAAATATTAAAAGGTACTTACGATCTAGATATAAAAAAGACTGTTATGGACACTTGTATTCTGCCTTGCTTGACCTACGCCTCTCAAACTTGGACATTTACAAAAAAGATAAAAAATAAAATAATAACCTGTCAGCGGGCAATGGAAAGAAGTATGCTGAGCCTAAGGAAAATCCAGAAAGTAAAAAGCCTAGAAATAAGAAAAAAGACAAAACTTACAGATGCTCTACATCAAGCTCTAAAACTAAAATGGCGCTGGGCCGGACACGTGGCGAGATGTACCGACCAGCGATGGACTCTTAAAACAACTAAATGGACGGGCCCACAAGGAAAGAGAGCAGTGGGAAGACCACAAAAACGATGGGTGGACGACATAATATCGGTGGCGGGGAAAAACTGGACCGGAGCAGCGCAGGATAGGAAAAAATGGTTGAAATTGGAGGAGGCCTACACCCTATAAGGGGTTCCTATAAAATTTTTTAACAATATTTATAAGTTATTACTAACACAAACAAAGAATTACTTACTCAAATTAGTTTAAAATATATGTATACATTGTAAATATTCTATAAGGCTTATAGGAAATAAAAAGGCTTTATTATTATTATTATTAATATTATTATGTCTATACTATAGATGTGAAGCCGGTATAAAACCAATTAAAACAATCCGTTTAAAATGAAAAAAAAAACCGTTTAAAACCGAAATATACCATTTTTTCCGGTTTAAAACGGTTGTGACTATGTTTTTTTTTAATTATAACTGCATTTTCTTGATTTTACCGAGGTAGAGATATAACGGAGTACCTTTAGTGTATTTATTTTGCCAAAACACCCTATTATGTACATTAGCTATGACACACAATAGAACCTAACCGACACAGATTG
This sequence comes from Fabriciana adippe, assembly GCA_905404265.1. Lineage (NCBI taxonomy): Eukaryota > Metazoa > Arthropoda > Insecta > Lepidoptera > Nymphalidae > Fabriciana > Fabriciana adippe. The sequence goes on from FR990003.1 coordinate 8,075,528, forward strand.
TATTCGCTCGGACCAATAGCGATGCGCCGTAGGGCGAGCCGCGTGCGGGGCGCGGGGCGCTGCTTCCCACGGCACTATTCGACGCGAAGGCATAAATAGGTGTGCGAGCGCAGCGCGCTCTTATTCTCCGTGCGCCGCCGTCGAGTGAAGACCATCGATCCGTCGTATGTCGTCACCGTCGCGCGTTCCTCCGCCTGCTTGCCTATGCTTAAAGACGACTGCTTCACTGTTTCTCTGCGGAACGTCAAAAACTTGGTAGGGTAACTGTGTGACAGGTACTGTGTCACTACATCACTCCCCCCTAAGCGAAGCGTACGTTGGTTTTCACTGCGCGGCCGAATCGAGTGACGTAGGTGTCATGCGTTGCGCTTGGGGTCGACGACTGTGGCTCGACGCTCGGTATTGTTCTTTCAGTGCGCGGTGCCTGTTGTGTCGCGCATGTTGTTGTAGTAAACCCTTCGTTGAGTAAGTGCGCTGGCTTGAGTCTGTCTATTGAGACAACTGTAGTTCGAAGTGGCATCTGTATAGTGAAATGCTTGTTGTCACGTTGAATTACCTTGAACGGGCCATCGTAAGGTGGGGTCAAAGGACTTCGCACGGTATCATTGCGTACGAACACATGGGTACACGTCGCTAGGTCTTTGTGTACAAACGTGCTTCTGTTATTGGAGTGAGACTTGCAGCTCGGGGACAACATCGACATGGTTTCTGTCAGTTTCTGTACGAATTCTGCGTCTTCATTTTTCGGCTGTGAGGGCACGAAGAAATCTGACGGTATTCTAAGTGTCGATCCGTAGGTCATGAGGGCCGGGCTCAATTGGGTGTCACCCCGTAGGGCGGTACGAAGGCCAAGTAACACAGTCGGTAGTTCCTCGCTCCAGTGTGCATCGGCTCTTCGCGCCATAAGCGCGGACTTCAATGTTCGATGCCAGCGTTCAATTTGACCATTTGCTTGAGGGTGGTAGGCAGTTGTACTAATTCTTTTTATGCCGAATTTTTTCATAAGTAAATTGAATAGCGACGATTCGAACTGTCGTCCTTGATCCGTTGAAATTCGTAGAGGGCAGCCGAATCGCGATATCCATCCCTCGTAGATTGCTTGTGCGACAGAGTCGGCGGTGACGTCACGCACGGGAATCGCTTCCGGCCATCTAGTGCAGCGGTCGATTATTGTTACTAGATATCTGTAGTCGTTAGAGGGCGGCAGTGGTCCAACGATGTCAACATTAATGTGTTCGAAACGCGATGATTTTTGAAACTCGCCGAGTGGGCTGATAACGTGTCGTTGAACTTTCCCACGCTGGCAACCGATGCATGATTTCGCCCACAAACCAACTTCTTTATTCATATTCGGCCAGAAAAACTTTGTAGACATTACTTTTCTTGTTGTTCGCACACCAGGGTGACTTAGTTCGTGTTGCGCTTTGAATGCTATTATACGATAAGTCGCTGGTAGGTATGGACGCACGTTGCCGGTTGATGTTTCACATATGATCGGTCGTTGACCTCCGGGCAATGTGATAGGCGCGAACTTGAGACTTGAATTTGACATGCAGATCTTCAGTTCTTCATCGTTTTCTTGGTCTTTAGCGAGTTGGTTGTAGTCGATCGTGGAGTGCGACAAGTCGATTTCCTCAATGCGCGATAAGGCGTCAGCTGCTTCGTTCTTATCACCGTGAATGTATTTGATCCTCGTACAGAACTGGCTAATGAAGTGTAGCTGGCGTTCTCGTCGTGATGTATCGCTGCTACTTGGCGTTCTTGTTAGGGCGAAAGTTAGTGGTTTGTGATCTGTGAATATTGTTAGGTCACTGCCCTCTATCAGTCGTCGTAGGTGTTGCACTGCGGTGTACATTGCTAATAATTCGCGATCGTACACGCTGTAGCGTCGCTGCGTCTCACTCATAGTTTTTGAGTAGAATGCCAGTGGTCTCCACGCGTTGTCGATTTTTTGTTGTAGCACAGCGCCGATGCTAGTATCCGATGCATCGGTAAATAAATATAGCGGCGCGTTAGGTATCGGGTGCGTCAGTGTTGTTGCCTCGAGCATGCTTTGTCGGCATTTTTCAAAGGCTTGTTCTGCTACTTGAGACCATTGTATCGGAGTTTTGTCGTTCTTCTTGCTGTTATGAAGGTATTTGTTCAATTCACGCTGGTACTCGGCTTGATGTGGTAAACAACTACGATAAAAGTTTATCATTCCTAAAAATCTTCTTAGTTCTTGCACTGTTTGTGGTTTGGGGTAGTCGACTATGGTTTGAGTTCGTTCTTGAGTGGGTTTGATTCCTTCTAGTGACACTTCGTATCCGAGGAACTCGATGGTTTCCTTGTCAAATTCGCACTTTTCGATGTTAAGACTGACGCCGTAGGTATTTAGGCGCTCCAGTACTAGTTCTAAGTGGTGGCGGTGTTCTTCCTTGTTTCTCGAGTGTACGAGTAAATCGTCGACGAAACAGAATACGTTGTCGTCTAGTCCTCGTAGAACCTCATGCATGAAGCGTTGAAAAGTTTGACCGGAGTTTCTTAAGCCAAACGGCATGCAATTGAATTCGAAGAGGCCGAAAGGTGTTATTATTGCTGTTTTTTGAGCATCTTCTTTTGCAATTGGTATCCAGAAATATGCCATTTTCAAATCGAGTTTCGAGAATATTTTCTTGCCGTGAAGTTGGTATGTGAAATCTTGAATTCGTGGAATGGGGTATCGGTCGGGAACGGTGACGGCGTTGAGTCTTCTATAATCGCCACATACTCGAAGTGATCCGTCTTTCTTTTTCACAATGTGAAGAGGACTCGCCCACGGACTGTTTGACGGTTTGCATATTCCCATCTCGATCATGCGCTCGAACTCGAGTTTTGCTGCTTTATATTTGTCGGGCGGTAGAGGGCGCGGTCGTGAGTAGATCGGCGGCCCAGTTGTCTCGATATGATGTGTGACGTCATGCTTGGCTGGAGTTTTGAGTGTCATTGGTCGAAGTACATCTGGATATTTCTTCAGCAGGTCGTGATGAGTGTGGTCGTGGTTGATAATGTAGATTGATTCTTCTTTACTTTTTATTTTGACGGCGTTCACACTAAGCTCAGTTACACGGTCGATAAGTTTTCTTTGGTGCAGGTCGACTAATAGTTTATGATGAACTAGGAAGTCGGCACCCAGTATTGCAGTCTTCACATTGGCGACGACGAAAGTCCACTTAAAACTTCTTCGTAATCCTAGGTCGAGCTCGAGTGTGCGCTCTCCGTAGGTACGAATCTCTGTTCCATTGGCCGCGTAAAGTTTGTAGCCTGTATTGTCCATTGGTCTTGAGTATTTCTGGTTCCGAGCGGCTAATACCGATATGTCGGCTCCCGTGTCGACAAGAAATTTTTCTCGGTTGTTGATGTCGATCACACATAGGCGGTGGCTTGTTTGGTTTGCATCGACTCCCGCCACATTCGATGCACGTTCTAGTTTTCCTGCTTTTCTTTGGAACACGGCGATTCACATTTTCGTGCCTCGTTGCCAAATCGGTAGTGAAAATGGCACAGCCAGTCGGGATCGCCGGGCCTGCGGGCATTATTAGTGCGCTGTCTTGAATGTGAGCGTGAGCGGCTACGATATGCTGAGTTTTGGCGGGAACGGTGATACGATGAATATCGATGATTGCGGAGTTCGGCGACTTCGAGTAACAATTTCTCTATTTGTTTCGTAAGCATATTGATTTGTAGGTTTGTTATCGTGTTGAACTGCACCTCATTGACTGCTGCACTTGTTGACGGTGGATTTGCTGTGGAGACTGCGGCGACTGTAGTGGGTTCAAAATGTTCCATCATTTTGTCGGCCATCGCGGCTAACATTTCGAGTGACGACTCGGTGTTGACAGAGAGCACGGCGCGCACTTGTGGGGGTAGCTGGTTGAGCCACATAACCTTCAGAGCTTCATCCGATAGTAGCTTACCACTGAGGTCTCGCATCTTTCGCAGCAGCTGGCTTGGCTTGTTGTCGCCGAGCTCGAGACCGCTGAGTAGCTTCTGTAACTGCCGATGATCTGACTCTTGGTATGTTGAGATGAGTCTGTCCTTGAGCGTGCTGTACTTGCCGGTGGCCGGTGGATGTAAGATGATGTCTCCGATTTGTTCTAGGTCGCTGTTTCCGAGTAATGGGACGACGAGGTTGAATTTCTGCTCATCACCTATCTTGCTGGCAGTAACGGCGGCTTCAAATTGCGCAAACCATAGGCGAGGATTTTTACGCCAAAATGGTGGTAGACGTGCAGGTAGTGAAATAGTTGCCACGTCGCTCCTTACTGTTGTGACGCCCTCAGCATCGCAAAAATCATCAGAAGTCTTCGGCATGGTGGTAATGGTGGACCGATTTAGTGGTGCTCCTTCTAAGATTTATGAGGTCTTGTCGCAGTTTGATGTTCAAGGACCTCAGGCTTCGTCTTCCGAATCGTGTTCTTCCGGGGTCACCAATTTAGTGTACTTCCGGGGTCACCAATTTAGTGCAAGATCGTTGGGATTTCTTAATGAAACTACTTGCTCCGACTGGAATGACTGAATGTATTTATACGAACGTGGGGTCGTCTCACATCCTCGCAAGGGGAGTGGGGAAACAGTATCAGGGCATAGCCCTCTGACTGTGGAATCACTCTCCGCCCACTAATATGGGCGTGTCCCTGGGTGAGTCCATCTAGGACTCTCGATGGCGACTAGCAGGGGAGGGCCCTGAGCGTCGCGGGCGGTCAGCCCAGCCGGATTAGACCCGCTGGTGGGAAGTCCAGCTAGGCGACCAGCGACCTGCGACCGCGGCCCTCACCCTGTTCGGAGCGTTGTGGAATCCCTAGGGAACGCCCTCCTGTCCGGTGGGCGGGCGTGCAGAGGGGCTATGCCCCTAATGTGATCGTGCGATGAGGCGTCAGCTTTCTCAAACATCGTTTGCGCGAGGCGACGTACGAAGGTGTCTATGCCCTCGATACGTAAGTCGCGCTGTATAGTTGAATTTCTTACGTATCGAGGGGCCCCGGTGATCCTGCGCAGGGCGATGGACTGCACTGTGTGCAGTCTCTTCCTTTGGCGGTCAGAGGAGTATGCTATCCATGCAGGGGCTGCGTACGTCAGTCGGGAGCGCACGTAGGTCTTGAAAATCCCGACCTTCGTACGCAGCGGCAGCGATGATTTGAAGACAGGGGTGAGCAGATTCAGAGCCACCTTGGCGTGTTGGATGGCTTGGGTGACCTGGGGCACCATGGACAGTCTCCTGTCCACGATGACCCCTAGGTATTTCGCCTTCGGTACCCACGGGATGACAGCACCTTTTAATTGGAGAGGCGGCGGCAGCTTCTGGTGATTACCCATAGCGATAGCCTGTGACTTTGCTGCGTTGGTGGCCAGCCTCCATCTGGCCAACCAATCTGGCAGGGCGTTCAGTGCCCTCTGCATCTTCAAGGCGGCGTGGGTGGGGTTGAGCGACGTGGAGATGAGCGCCACGTCGTCCGCAAAGAGTGCGAGGGCTGCTTCAGGTGGCGAGGGGATGTCGTCTGTGAAGATGGTGTACAGCGTCGGGGACAGTACGCTGCCCTGCGGCACCCCGGCGGCGATGGGTCGTGGACTGGAGCGCGCGTCTTCCACTCTGACTATAAACGTCCTTTCGTGAAGAAAAGAGGCGACCACTCTGACCAGTCGTGGGGGTATTTTGGCGGTGTTCATTTTGTAGATCAGGCCCTCGTGCCATACTCGGTCGAAGGCCTTCTCCGCATCCAGGAACACCGCCACGGCGCTCTCCTTTTTATTGGTGGCGGCTGACAGTTGATGCAGGACTCGCGCGACTTGTAGCGTGGTGGAATGATCGCTGCGGAACCCGAATTGTTCTGGCCGGGGAGTGAAGTGTTCTTTGATGTGCTCCAGCAGCAGTCTCTCAAACACCTTGGACAGAGTTGGCAGCAGGGTGATCGGCCTGTAGCTGGCCGGCAACAGGATGTTTTTACCCTGCTTGGGGAGCAGGATAATGATTCCGCACTTCCACGGAGTGGGGAAGCAGCAAGACCTGACTATGGCGGTGAATAGGCGGGTGATTGCCGCTATGGTCTGGCGCGGCAGGTGACGCAGGGCACCATTAGTCACCCCGTCTATTCCTGGGGCTTTCCTTGGCTTCAGCGTCTTGAGGATTCTGCGGACCTGGCTCGGCGAGAAGAAAATTGGTGTTTCGTCCGCGGCGAGTGGCGTGGTGAGGATCTCACGGACCTTGGCTGTGACTTCTTGATGGTGTTGGATGTCAAGTACAGGGTTAGGCGAGAACTGAGTCTCCAGGTGGTCTGCGAAGATCTCAGCTCTGTCCTCGGCCCTGTATTTCAGCGTGCCCTGAGAATCAGCAAGGGGTCTGATGGGTGGTTTGCTGTTGGTGAGCGCGCGGCACAGCCGGTGTAGGGAAGAGACGTCGTCACTGGCCTCTTCTATGCGCCTATCCCAGCTCTCCGCCGACTCGAACTCCAGCTCCTTCCTTATGTCTTCGATTAGTGCGTTCAATTCAGTCTTGATGTTGGGATCTCTAGTTTGTTGCCAGCGCTTACGGGTCCTCCTTTTCCTTTCGATTAGCGTGGTAAGACGGCGAGAGGGAGGAGGAAGGCGTCTTGAATTGGTCTGGGCGGAGGAGGCGTTTTCAATCGCTTCTTGGATGGCTTTTGTCAGCGAGGAGGTAAGCCGATCTATGCCCTCTTGATCTGCTGGAGTAGGTGTCCTGCTGGGCGTGTGTGTGGTCAGATGGTCGGTGAATTTCTGCCAGTTGATGCGACTTCTTGCTGGGGTTTGGGCTGCGCACGCAGGTGCTGTTGCTATTGTTGTCAGGACCGGGCAGTGGTCCGACTGCATTGCGTCCGGCAGCACCTCCAAGTGGATCTGCGGAATGCCCCTGTGCACTACGAGGTCTAGCACGTCCGGAGAGTTGACGAGGCCCCCCGGGTAGAAGGTGGGGACCTCAGGGCCCGAGACAGCATAGTTGGCTCGTTCAGCGTCCGCGTAGAGCCGCCTTCCATTGGGACAACGGATGGTCGAGTTCCATGCTGGGTGCTTGGCGTTCCAGTCGCCAGCTAACATGGTGGGGACGGTGTCGTGGAGGAGCGCTCGAACTTCTTCTAGCTTGAGCTAGGTTTGAGGAGGTCGGTAAGCAGCGTGCAGATGCATCGGTACTCCTCCGACACATATTTCTACACCCAGAGCTTGAAGGGTGGGCGAGCTGAATGGTGGCAGGGTCTGGTGGATGATAGATCTTTTGACCAGTACTGCAAGCCCCCTGCAGCGAATGATTCCCTCCATGTAGTCCTGCCTATATACGTGGTATCCTGGGAACTTTAGGCGGTCTTCTGGTCCTAGATGGGTCTCGTTTAGAAGGGCCACGTCTATTCTCTGCTCCTTCAACAGCCAACGCAGGAGTGTGATTTTCTTGCGAAGGCCATTGGCGTTCCAGTAGATGATCCTCAGTTCAGGCATTGCGGATTAGTGTAGCCAGGCCGTTCAACACTACTGCGGTCGGGTCCCCTCCCGTCTGCAGAGCAATGAGGACGTCCTTCAGCACTTCAATGGCCGCTTCCAGGGTTTTGTTAGTGCCTTGTGTGCGAGGTTGGATCTGGGGCTGCGGCGGGGCGGGTCCTGGCGCCGGTACTTGGGTTGGGGGCACGATCTGGGTAACTGTGGCTGTCGTGGCTGGGGGAGCTTCTGCTTGAGTAGCTCGGGGCTTCTTCCCTCTCTTCTTCTTCCTCCTAGGCTTAGCGGTTGTTCCCCTAGGAATGGGGGCGTTCGCGGGGGCCATGAGGGTTGAGCTCTAGTCTTCGAATGTGGAGATAACTGGGATGTCGGCTGGTGTAGGGGCTGCTTCAGGGGCTGAGGGGCGCTTTTGCGGCCGTGTTACTGGTAAAGTTCCAGCTCTCATGTTTCTCCGCTCCCTTTTAAATTGGGGGCAGGAAACGCTGTTAGCCGGATGCGGTCCCCCACAGTTCGCGCATGTGGCTGGTTCGCTTCGTGGCCTAGGGCAGTCGCTGGCGGCGTGCTCGCCTCCACAACGCACGCAGGCTTGCTGGCGGTGGCAGTTTTCGCTGGAATGACGGAAGGCCTGGCAGCGATGGCACTGCGCGGGGCCTTGCTTGGGTCTCCAGGCTTCGATCTTCACACCTGGCATATACATCAGCTCAGTGATGTTGTATATCCCCGGGGTCAAGTTAGGGGTGTTCTTCAGGATGACCAGGAAGATGCATCCCGGCCTTCCTTTCCTGGCGCGAATCGTCCTGGCATACTCGGGCTGGTAGCCTAGCTCGGTCAGGGCGTCGATGATCTCTTCTGGCTCGGTGGTCGCAGGTAGTCCTCTTATCGCCACTTTGAGGCTTCGTTCAGAAGGCAGCGAATAGGAGAACCAGGAGATCTTCTCAGTCTTTTCCAGCTCCCCCAGGTATCGCTGGATCGTCCTGTACTCCTGGTCGGAAGTCGGCGAAAAGCGCACGCCCTTGCCAAAGGGGCGCGCGTTTGGGGCGTGGCCAAGCTTAGACTTGAGGGCTTTGAAGTGAAGAGCCCAATTCGGCAGCGTTTCCACCACTAGGGGCGGGTAGCGGGGTGCGGGCGGGGCGGTCGGCTGGGCGGGCGGGGTGGTTGCTGGGGCCGCGGGTGCGGCTGTCCGAGTCGCTGGGGGTGTTTGCGTGCGTAGGGCGTCCGCAAAGGTCGTCTTCGATGTTAAGGGCTGCGGTTGGGCGGGCGGGGTGCTATCTCCTGCCTGCTGGGCCCTGCTGCGTAGGCGCGGGTCTCTTGACGGCGGATTTGGTGTGTCGGGGCAGTGGCGCTTCGTCTGCGCGTCTTCATCGTCGGAGGTCCGTTGGCGTCTCTGCGGGGTGGGGAGGGCGTCCGAGTTCCTAGGTGCCTGCGCGCGTTCAAGCGCCTGCACCTTGTCGTTCAGGAACATCGAAATGTGTTCCATGAACGCAGGTGAAAGGCAGCCTTTTCGCTGCAAAGCGGCAACAATCACTAGGTCCTGGTTCAACTGGGACTGTGGAGACATCGCTGTTGGTGTTCTCGCAGGTGCGGAAGGGGAGCGCTGTTGAGGCTCAGTCCTATCTCTAGGGCGCGAGGCCCTCGTCAGGGTGGCTTCACTCGGCGTTCCGGTGCTGTGGTGAGGCGCCGGCGAGTCCGGCCCGTGTTCCGTCGCAGCCTGTGCGAGAATATCGCGCGGCACGGCGGAGCGAGGGGCGCGGGCGTCGCGCGGCCCGCTCTGGACGGGGGTGGCGGCGGCGGCGGCGGGAGCAGGTGCGGTCGTCGGTCGGCGCGGGGGCAATGTCCCGCGATGGCTCGAGCGGCTGCGCGACCTCTCTCTCGGGGGCTTCGGGTCCTGTCCGCTACTCATAGCGGTGGGTGTGGATGCGTTTTCTGGGCGACTGCCTTCGCGACCCACACGACCATCACTGGTCGGGCTTCTTCGGGGGGGTGAGGGGGGTCCCCTCGACGCATAAATGCGTGGCCGGATTCCACCGAATTTATTAAAGGTAAATTCGGTAGGAATTCCGTTGAGGTATCGAGTTGGGTCCGTGCGATTGCTTCCTGGTTGCTTCTTCTTAGTTGCTTCCAAGGTAACAGTCGAGCCGATCCGAATGTATTTATTTTGCCAAAACACCCTATTATGTACATTAGCTATGACACACAATAGAACCTAACCGACACAGATTGTATTCGCTCGGACCAATAGCGATGCGCCGTAGGGCGAGCCGCGTGCGGGGCGCGGGGCGCTGCTTCCCACGGCACTATTCGACGCGAAGGCATAAATAGGTGTGCGAGCGCAGCGCGCTCTTATTCTCCGTGCGCCGCCGTCGAGTGAAGACCATCGATCCGTCGTATGTCGTCACCGTCGCGCGTTCCTCCGCCTGCTTGCCTATGCTTAAAGACGACTGCTTCACTGTTTCTCTGCGGAACGTCAAAAACTTGGTAGGGTAACTGTGTGACAGGTACTGTGTCACTACATACCTATAAACTGTGTAAAGATTTTTTATATGTGTGGTACACTGATATTGATATAGGTACTTAGCGGGTTTAGTTCTAGTTGGTCCGTCCGACTAAGCGTAGGTATTACATACCTAAGTTATAAAAATTCTATTGATAAGTTAAAAACTTTGTGTTGGTACATCAAAATTTTTTTCATTATTTGATATAAATAATCAATTTGAATGTATTTAAAACCAAATTTACACTCTCGCACTCTCGTTGAGACACTCGGACACACACACAGCACATGCACATACATAAACTGTCGCGCGCGGATTATTAGATTATGAAGTATTATATTTGTATCCATTTTTGTTATTACGAATTAAATAAATAATAAAAATTAATACTTAAGTTTTCTTGTACTTAGTAGATAATTATTGTAGGTAGGTACTTTCTATTGATTTTCTAATTAAAATGAAACATGACGTCAGGTGACCTAAAATTGCCCACAATGAAGTGTAAAACACAGTTCTTTTATTTTTGTAAGCGAGTTTTAAACCGTTTAAAACGAATATTTGACATTTTAAATAAAGCTATCTTTTCGGATTATTTTGCGAAATTATTTTGATTTTTGGTTCCCGACGTTTCATAAAAAAAAATATCCCTAAAATAAATAATAATAGTTTTATTTAAAACGTTTAAAACGATTTATTTAGGGTTTAAAACGACAACATTATATTTAAAACCTTTTAGATCGGTTGTTTCATAGTCTATACTCTATGATTTTACCTCGAGGTCATATTCTACCTAAATACAACATATCATCCAAAATCTAGCCGTTTTAACGTGAAAAAAGAACAATCATACACACGAACACCTTTTCGTATTTATGAAGGTAAGTGTTATTAAAAATATGATAAACAAAGCAGCCATTGAACGCATTTTTTAATTCGGGGATTCCCCATCACGTGTCAAGCACACATGGATATGTGGACATATCTATGGATATAATAAAATCTACATTTGCTTATATAAGTTTACATTGTAATAACATGTTATAAATTCGATGTCCTGATGTGAAAAAGTATTTATAATGAAGCTTGTTTCGGGATTCGGAGTAATAATTAGATCTAAAGCATTATGGTGTAAGTGAAACGATACTCCTTGGTACGCTTTACTTTAGAAAATCAGACATGTTTTTTTTAATACAGTTTCCATTTTAATTTTTATCTTTTCTACGTTTTAATTTTAATCCATTAAAAATCGCTTGGCGAAAGTTTTAACTTTTAATTGACATTGTTTATATATATATTCTTTATTGCACAAATAAAAAATAAGAAAATAAAATACATAGAAAGTGACGTGGACAAAGGTGGACTTATCTCTATAAGAGATCTCTTCCAGTCAACCCATGCATGTGTGAAATAGTGTTAAGTAGCGGGACAGAAAGAGAAAGTGCAGAGAAAAAAAAAACAATAATAAAAGTAAAGTATATAAGTATAACACATAATTAATACTTAAATATATGTGTGTATATATATATACATATATAAATACATAAAACATATACATATTATATAAGATTAATACATAAATACAAGTATAGATATATAATATTATATACATGTAATCTAATACATACCAAAACTATATAAATATATATGTACATAAATGCTAACCAGAAAAATAAATTATTCAAGATTGAGCTAGAAAATGCTTTTTTATGTTGGCTTTAAACGCAGCTGTAGAAGGGCTCTCCTGTAGAATTTTAGGAAGTTTATTCCATAACACTGCAGCACGTACCGAGAAAGAGTTTTGTAAAAACTTGGTGTTACTTCTCGGTATCTCAAGCATCGATGTGATGCAGGGCCGCCTGGAACGTGTAGGAGTCGGAAGGAGGTTGAACCGGGAACGAAGGTAAGAAGGAAAATTGTGATTATGAAGAATATTAAATAGAAACAAAAGGATGTGCATATCACGGCGAAGGCGGATAGGGAGCCATTGAAGTTGAGCTCGGAATTCGGAGACATGATCATACTTACGCAGACCATAGATAAAGCGTATGGCGAGATTTTGGAGACGCTCAAGCTTATTCAGTAACTTCTCTGTCACATCTAAATAGCATACATCGGCGTAGTCGAGTATGCGTAGTAGAAGAGATTGCGCAAGCATAACTTTGGTTTTAAAGGGGAGAAAGTATTGGAGACGCTTTAGAGAATGGAAAGTAAAGTGCATACGCCTACTAACTTCATTGATATGAGGTGTCCAATTCATATTGCAATCCATAATGAGACCCAAGTTCCTTACCTTATCGCAGTAAGGAATTGGAACTCCAGAGTAAATAATCGCAGATACTGATTTCCAATCTATTCTGCACCTTAACCTGCTGCTGCCAATAATTATCGCTTGAGACTTCTTTGGATTAACTAAGAGACCGAAAGTTTCAGCCCAAGTTTGAATAGCGATTAAGTCATTATTTAACTTTTCTATAGCATCAGGCAAATCGTTCAACTCACAATGACGATAGAGTTGTAAATCGTCTGCATACAGATGGTAGGGAGAAGAAATAACGCGAGATATGTTATTGATAAAAACAGAGAAGAGCAGTGGTGAAAGAACGCCGCCTTGGGGGACCCCAGCCGTGAGATCCAACCACACTGATGAAGTGTCATTAGCTCTCACACACTGGCGGCGCCCGAAAAGATATGAGTTAAACCAGTCTATAGCCGCAGGGGAAATGTTAACTGCGCGAAGAGTGCCAAGAAGGATGTCGAGGTCTACAGAGTTGAATGCGCTACTAAAGTCAAGAAGTACCATCACAGTAAGCTTGGTGTTATCCATAGCGTACCGTATATCCTCCGTGATGTTCAGCAGCGCACCAACAGTGCTATGGAAAGGACGAAAACCGGACTGGTAAGGACATAATAGATTATACGAGGTAAGGTAGGAATAAAGTTGGTTATGGACAATAGATTCAAGGACCTTAGATAGAATGGGTAGGATAGATATAGGACGATACTCATTGAGGCTGGATGGATGGTTTTGGGTAGGGGTACGACTAGAGCATTCTTCCATTGTGTTGGGAAAACATTGCAGGCCAGAGAGTAGTTTAAGATGTGGGTGAAAACTGGAGCAATGCAGTCCAACACAGGTAGAATCATGTCGAGACTGAGGTTGTCACTACCGATGGCTTTAGTAGTGATGGAACGGATACATTTCTTAATGACATCTTCTGAGACTGGTTTGAAAGAAAAAGAAAACGAGTCTGGTGGGACAATACTAGATAAGTAATTAAGGGTAGCAGATTTGATTTGTTGATTTAATGTTAAAGGTGGGGTAGCAAAATAACAATTTAATTTATTGAGGTCAACCGAGACTTCGCCCGAGTTCTGGTTCTTGCCCACGCCAAGCGACTCAAGGAATCTCCAAACTTGCGTTTGGGAGAGATCCTGAATTGTGGTGTGAATATAACGGCGTTTAGCATCCCTACACATCCTGTTGCAGATGTTACGAAGCTTTTTGTATGCAGAAAGATTATCTTCAGATGGATATTTTTTGTTTTTAGATTTTGCCCTATCGCGTTTAGCCATAGTTCTTCTAATCAGAGGTGTTAACCAGGGGGCTGGAGCATGCTTCATGCGAACTGGTCTTACCGGGGCGTGGATATCATAAAGTCTAATCAGTTCAGAAGTTAATGACTCAATCATACTATCAATATTATCTGAAGAAAATACAGATGACCAGTTGCAATTCTTTACATCCTCTCTTAAGCGTTCCAGGTCCATATGCTTAAAATCGCGCTGGAAAAGAATTTTGCCTCTAGCCTTTGGAGAACGCAGTTTATATGATAGGTAAATTAAATCATGGTAAGAAAAAGGGGCAATCATCTGGCCGTGAGATATTACAAGATTAGGCTTAGAGACGGAAATTAAATCAATAAGAGAAGGTCTACAGTTAGGAAAATAGTGGGTGGGAGAAGACAAAGGAAGAATAAGCAGATTGAAAGAATCAGTTAAAGCATGTAACGTTTGGGCTCTCATGTCATTTTTTAATAAGCAAGTGTTTAAGTCACCCATGCAAATCACTTCATCATATAAAGTTACAAGATTGTCAAATATACGCTCTAAGTCAGTAAAGTAATTAATTTTATCATTAGGGCAATAAAGTACTCCGAGCAAAATTTTTTTATGGTGAATAATAATTTCTAAGAAAAGATACTCAAGAGATCCCGAGGGATTTGGAGGGGATAAAGACACAACTCTGGCAGAAATGCTGAGGCGAAGGTAGATACCTACGCCACCTCCACCTCGGCCAGTGCGGTCATTTCGATATAATTTGTAACCTGGGAGAGAGCAGCTAGTGGAAGGTAATGATGGTTTAAGCCAGGTTTCAGACACGAGTATACAGTCAACTACGCCGGTGCTAAAAGATGCGAGAAAGTCGGTATAATGAGCCAGTATACTCTGCGCGTTGATATGCACTAAGGAGAGAGAAGCCGATCTATCGTCTAAAGCATTAGCAAGTTTATCTGAAAGCGGTGCAGAGTCAGATAGTGATGTGCTGTTGCTGCCAGCACTTTCGTATTCATCTGAAGAACAAGAAAAATATTGATCATCTATCATAATTTAATTATTATATAATATGTACAAATATAATAAATAAAATAAATATTATAAATAAAATAGAAATATGTATTAATAAGATAAAAAAAAATATACAAAAAAAAATGCTGTTAACACTATCCACGCGCATAAGTTAACTGTGAGAATAAATAACAAAAAAGATTAAAAAAAAATTTACATTGACAACACTTAAATTAAAATTTAAAAGAAAAAAAAAATAGAAGTTGAATCACATTACAAGAAACTGTCAACATTATCTGTGACAAGAACCGTAGTTCATAAACCAATGATTAAAGAAAAAAAAGGATATGAAATATAGTCACGTGATCTGAAGTCAAATGTTTCTCCAATATGGCGTCAACTCCGCCCACAGCGAATAGTGTTGTACCCAGTCGATAGTATCCGACTATCCGTATCGATGTAATGCTATTCTAGTATAATTTACAGATATTTCACATTAAAACATCCTCGACTAGTGTTGGCTTTCCATCTATACAAATAAATAAAATTGAAGTGTCTGTTTGTAATTTCAAGTTCTGCCTTTCATTAAATGAATATGAATGTATGGTTCTCACATTAAAAATCTATTTTAAAATTTTTGATCTGTATGTCTGTCTGTTCCAGCTAATCTTTGAATCGGCTGGGCTGATTTTGACAGGACTTTCACTGGCAGATAGCTGATGTTATAAGGTGTAACTTAGGCTGTAAAAATAATCATCATCAATCGATAATGCAGTCGCACTGTTGTTGGCGTTCAAAATGTTGGTTCGAAACTTCAAATCTAGTTAAAATAAATTAATTCATATCTGCAGAAGGATTAGGAATAAACAACATTACAAGAAAACAATTATATGTATTGATTATAATCTTTTTATTCATGTCGAAATAATATTAATTTTGTTAAAAAATTTCTCTTAGACACACGTTCAGCATGTTTTTTTCCATAATACTTATATCTTATATCTAAATAACTTAAGATTACAGATTTGACCAAAAGTAATTTATGTGAACTATCATGTTCACTATTGGCACTGTTAAAAATGTTGTCATTTTCAAAATGTTCCATTAAAAATTTATAAATATATATATAGTACTTTTCGGGCTTTTCCTTATACATTAAATTTTGTTTTAAAATTTTTTCTGTATATTTAACAATTTTAATCAAAGATGAAGACGGATATGTTAAGCCACCCTTACTTTTTTTTTCAATTATGCTTTGTAAATGTTGTTCCTTTGAACCGTGTAATAAACCAATGCATTCATCACATTTTAAACATCTGGTCAATTTCCTAGCAATAAAGCCCGCTATGTATAGGAGAACCTGTTCCGTATATTCACTTAGTGATAACTCCAAATGATCTAAATACTCTTCATATAGCGTACTGTCATCTTCTTCAATTAAGATATGTCTATCTGTTAATTTATTAATATTTTTCACAGGTTCATCTGTACTTGGACAGTTAAGAATTGAAATTTGTTCAAGAGGTATACAATTTCCAATGCCATGGTCTCGGATTTCGGCACGAATTAATAACCGTTTGTAGGCTGCTTTAAATTGTACTGCATTGGGATTATTATTGTATCCACCTCTTGATCGAATAGCTGAAAAAAAAAGTTCCAGATGATCCTGTGAAATTTTATATAACGGCAAGTATTCTAAATATTGTTTTTCTATTACAATTGTTTGGTACAAATTGAGTGCACTAGACATGTTCACAAGTATACCAATGAACCCTGTTTGGCGACGAGACGTTACTATTAACTGCCCTGTTTCTAACTTTAATTTTTTTATGTATATATTAATATCAGCAAACATTTGAATTATATCTCCATAGTTCTTACAAAAAATTGCCTTTTTCAAGCCTGGAGGTCGAAGAGATCGGCTGTTGAGGCAATCAAACACATTATTAAAAATTCTTATAAATTGTGCAGTTGGACTACAACCTTGAAATTGAGGCAATTTCAAATTATATTCACAAAATTCAAGTGCATCTGCTACAGAGTTGCTAAACAACTGAGTAGCAAGACGCACTTTCATTTTTTGAGTAGCAAACTCCACATGGGCTTTGCTTAATTTTGTACCTAAGTGAAGACCTTCTTTCTCTTGAAGATCAAGTAGCAACTTAATGTATTTAAACTCAATCTTGTTCCCTTCTCTATCTATTATTACTTTTAAGTCACCAAACGCATTTCTTATCAATTTAATGCAATGACACGGATCTATAAATGCAAAAACTTTTTGATTCTCGACAGCAAACGCAGTTTTTTCTTGACATTTCTGCAAGTCGCATCCTAGATCCTGGAACATGGCAAAATTAACTGCTGGTCCGTCACAAGTAAGCGCAACAATATTTATACCTGTTTCCTCTACCATTTGAATGCACACTTGAACTAAATGGGATTTTTGCTCCCCCGTTAGTGAATTAGTTAAAAAATATCCCACTGGGAGCTTCCATGCCTCATTTATAGACGTGAGGAGCATAACGAAACACTCACTGGCTTCCTCAGTGGAATCTGATTCTTCCATTATGCCCGTGTTTATTCGGCCATAAAACTTTTTACTTGAGTTGTCCCAATACAGGCCCTTTCGTATAGCCATTTCATCAATAACAAGAGTGCAAATCATTGGTCTTGGACTGTTTTGGGCTTTAATTTTTAATGTTTTAAATGCCTCAGTAGTAAAGCCTGGTTCTGCATCTACAGTTTGGTACCATTTTGTTAGTGTCCGAGGATGAGGTAAACAATCATTATACGTTTTCCGTACAAATCTATATGCTTTGGGAGATAAAAAGTTTAAGGTAAGCGCAAACTTCCGTATGTCTTCCCCATATGTTCGAGGACAAGGCTCGCCTCTATGTTTTAAAATTTGCCGAGAAAAAAACTCTGGAGAGCCGGCACATTCTTCTAATAGAATAGCGCTTTCATGAGAAACGAAATTTTGTTTCTTCAACTCGTCAATGATTCCTTGAAAATCATGCACCTTCTGCTTCAATCTTCGGCATTTTTGCCTAAGTAACTTTATTCTCTTCTGCTGTAGCTGGATTCGTTCCAATAACTTTTCATTTTTTTTTGTGTCTTGATCTGCCAACACCTGAAAAGCATTGTTCTATTAAATGAAGTGTTATCTAAAGGAGACTTCCTTGTATTTTTGAAAAATCATTCCCTAATGATGTTAAAAAGGGTAATAAAGTTTGTATGGAAAATTTATTCTTATAACTACCTCATTGGTCTAGTGGTCGTCCTGGCAAATAACTATACAAACTATACATTATTTCATAGATTTTCACTTTACCCATGATTGGCAAAATTATTATTTGGCATATTTCTTTTTCTCCTAAGTTGTAATATTTAATGCAATAAATACTATTCATAATTACCGGAAGCAAAGCAGTTGTATTCGCTGCACTGTTCATTGCTAAAGCTACTCTAGGTTTCCCTGAAGATGAAGAACACCACGAAGATGAAGTAAACTAAAAGAACAGAAAATTTATATTAATATTTAAAAGCACACTCTTCCTCTCTCTCATTCTAAAAGAAGGCAGGTGTTCCAGCAGGAATCAGCAAGTCTACAACTTATTATAAGCCACACAAGTGGAAAATTCCACCAGTTTTCATTTTAGAACAATGGTCTAATTTTCCTGTTTAAGTTTTTGCCGAACTGTCCATTACATCCTGTATTTAATGCACTGGACAGTTTATAGAATGAACTATTATTAAATGGGAATTCACTATCTGGATATGATCTATATGTGTGCTATTTATTCATACAAATTTGTTAACTCTGTTTACTCATAATGAATGAAGAAAATATACAAAATTTTAAACATTTATTTTATTAGTAGGATTCTGCATTGTTATTTGAATTATAGTATAAAATACAGGAAGTAGCTGAATAATACTTACTGGAAAAAGAGTTGGCACCACATCGTCTTTTAGGCGCACCACATCCAATGTTCTATTGATACAATTATCTTCAAAATGTTTTGAGCATACTTTTGCTACTTTGAAAGGTTTAATATTTTCAGTGCCTATATTATCCTTCCATAATTTTTGAAGGGTTTCATTCCTCGGAAATCTACAAAATACATTGCATATCATTGATTAAAAAAATTTAAGTCATAGTTGAAACTATAATAAGAATATAATGTATCTATGATAAAAATATTACTATTATATTACTAGTACTGTCGTAACTATATAATCAGAAAAATATCATATAGAGTATGTATCGATAAATCGAAACATGCATAATAGATGTACAACACTACGTTTTTATGTAAACATTCCAAACATAATTGTTTTATTATTTAAGTTGTTAGTAATAGATTTAATTATGTAAAATAGCGAAAAACATAATCTTCAAATCCTATTATGAAGCTAAAACTTAACTTACACGAAAAATATACACGAATATAAGAAAAAACTACAACTAACCTAAAAAATGATAATCCTTCGTCATTCTCTCTTGAATTTGAATTACATCCTCTGATGCAACACTTTGTCATGTTAATTTTGCTCAAATATCCTTTATATGTTATTAAAATCACCAAGACACACACAGTTTAACAGAAAAGTAAAAACTTTAGTCCGATTTCCGAAAAAGGTACCTATACAAATGTCGTCTTAAAATGGCGTTATGGCTTCAAGGCGGAGTTTGATGACGTCTCGAAAACTGACAACGAAAAATTGAAACAATGAAATTATATCTGTACTCGTTATGATGTGTAAATTACTACGTATTTGAATGAGACAGATATACTTTTGTTATTGAGGTAAATATTAACATGGTATAAGTATAGCAAAAAATTGTATATGCAATTAACTTCTTATCCACTTTTTATTTTATCTATGTCATAAACTGATTACTGAACGCATTATGACGTTGACAGTTTAACATAACACATCACATTTGACCTTAGAGTAATAACAAGCATGGAGGAGCTGTATTTAATTGAACATTTACAATATATTTGATTGTGTCCTTCTTATACACTTCTTTACGAGAGGGACAGAGACAGAAATACACAATTTGCCCTTTCTTAAAATCGCAATGAAGCCAAGTATGCTATAGAATTACTATATTTATATATTGACTATTATAGTGATGTGCTAAAGTTTGACGGTTTATAAATCAAAAATACCGTTTCTTTGTAATATTTATAGTAATTATGAAAAACTATTACACGAAACAATACTTCACCTTAGGTGAAAATTAATTAAATTTAATCTTAACTAATTAGATTTTAAGGTTATAACAATTTTTTAACATTATTTAAATTAATTATTTTGGCTAACAGGTGTTGACTTATTATGAATCATTTTTATTGTATTTAAATTGTATTTATTAATTATATAGAAGGGATTTAATATAATTTAATGTATACTTTTGATTATGTAATTATAGCGAATGTTATGTTCACTTGTAAAGACATACATATCCGATTAATTATTAATATTGTCTTCTAAATGTGTATAAATGTTTTAATATGTGTGTTGTTAGTGTACTTTTTGATAAATAAATAAATAACAGAAATAAATGAAACTAGTTAAGAGCAACACAGCCAGAGGTCCCAAGAAAAACTAAAATTTACTTATAATTATTTAATTAAAACTATACTTAAAATTACAATTATAATTAAGGCGTCTAATGCTACGCGATGTAACAATTAGAATCTATCTATAAAATAATTTTAATATTAATATTAACTTCTATTCAAAAAACAAAAGTTTAAAATTACATTATTACGCAAGTGAATGTGGAAATGCTGACTCCGCTCAACGTGTCGCCAGCGTACGGCGCGAGGTCAGTGTTCCAGCTATAGCTATGCGCTTGCGCTATAACACCTCCACCCCGAGAACAGCAACTATTTTAGAACAGCGTGATAAAATGTTGCTGGAAACTGCTCCTGGGTGCTGTTCGATTCTTCAGCAGATTGGCTTCGACGATTCGTTTCTTTATCAACCTCTTCTATAGGTTTAGTTTTACAATGGTGTGCATTTCTATACTGACGTATTACAAGCATTCCAGCAAGGAGTGCAAGTGCACTTAATAATATCGTATAGAATGGAATTGTAGTATGGTAAAGTGAAGATTCCTTTTTTATTATTGACACAGTTGGTTGCAACATAACTTTATTCTGTATAGAATGCAGGTTTTTTAAATCAATGGATTTTAATTTTATATGATCTGTACTCTTATATTGTTGATCCTCGTGTTTTATGTTCAAAATTTTGAGAGGTTGGCCCGCAATTTTGTCCTCGGTATTACTAATAACAATTTCATCCGTCCTTAAGATGCAGTTCAGTGGAACTGTGGCCAGAAAGCTTCCGTTTAATATCATGAAATCTTCTCGTCCACATTCAACGTGCACTTTCGTGGGATGTGGAAATGATATTATGTAGTGCCGTCCATCCAATTCCTCCAAAGCTTCTTGTGAGAGGGTTAATGTAGTCATCTCGCAAGTATGGTCCAGAGTCTGATTATAAATTAGAGTCTGAATGCAGTCCCATGAGGTCCGAAGTACGTTGTTCTTATTTTCACATAGGTACCACTGGTTATTAAACTTCGGGCATTCTGCCTCTATGTACATGAATATATGCCTGTTGGTAAGGATGTAGGGAGAGGGAGGAAAGAGAGCCTGCATCTTTTTATTCGGAAAAACTGCTAGCTTATACATATAAAAAGATTCAAGAGAAACTAACGGTAACCTGAAGACTATAACTATTTGTTTGCCATAATAGTAATAGCCTGGCTTTATTATGTCATAATACTGTCTTAGTTCTAAATCTATAACTTGTTCTTTAGGATAAATCTCGCGAAGCCTAATGAGCATTTTATCAATTTCATTTATACTCAACATCGAATGGTGCATACTAGAGGTTCTAATA
The DNA here is from genome assembly GCA_905404265.1 of Fabriciana adippe. Taxonomy (NCBI): domain Eukaryota; kingdom Metazoa; phylum Arthropoda; class Insecta; order Lepidoptera; family Nymphalidae; genus Fabriciana; species Fabriciana adippe. Next base: position 8,096,968 of record FR990003.1, read on the forward strand.
AATGCTAATGAATTTTCTACTTTTACTAATTCTTCTAATACATCGTCTACATTCTCTGTTATTATTGTGAGAAGTTGAGCAAATTTAGCATATTTAATTAAGCTTGTACCACTATAACTATCCTTATCTAAAAGTAAAAACAAAGTAGCATTAAGTTTACCCTGATTCTCAACTAACTGTGCGATTATATTAGTCTGACGGTTCATCCACTCTTTACTGATGCTAATATGGTTGTTAAATTCGGAAACCACTTTAGATTGCGCATCTTCTAGAAATTTAATAGCATTATTGTATTTTATTGCGTCTGTATAATCTAAATTACCCGATATACTCTTTATTATAGAACCTAATCCGTCCACGAGACCTCGTTTTGCACGATTTGGCTCTAGAGTTTTTAACTGAGTTCTAACTTTGTCCAATTTAGTACGAAGATAATAAATTTGCAGCTCATATAAAGCAAAAGTGTCATTTTCTAAAGATGTTTTAAAATCAAGCAATTGTGTTTGTAAAATTGAAATTTTGTCTTCGATATTGTCAAGTTGAATATATTGTAAAAATGAATGGTGATGTGTTACGAGTCTCGTTAGTCCCAGTTTGAAAGGCAGTAATCCGGGTCCATCTTCTAAACTTTCAAGTTGTACAGTCTGAGTGACTGTCAGTCGAACGGTCAGGGACAGAATGGTGATGACCAGGGGAAGTATCCTGTAACAATGTGGGATTCTTAGTCACTCGCTTAATTCTGTGTTTGGCTATTGGGTCTTTTTTCCTAGAGGTATAAATATGTATTGGTAAATTGGTGAGCACTTTATCTTGGATATAGCGTGGAGCCAGCTTTTGCCTGTTTGCTAAAGGATTGCTAATAAAAACCTCTTGGTTAGGTTGGAATTCTACCTCTTGTTCTCTCGTCTTATTGCGATTCTCTATATTGGCTACCCGATCCTTTAAAGTAAATTCATTAATTGTACTGTATACTATTTGCATTTGTTCCCTATGCGTTCGAACATATTGTTGCATCAGATGTTTCATGATGTCAATCTCTAGCGGGTCGCGCGGATCAAAATGTCCATTTATTATATCATAAGGTCGGCACTTCGTAAAACTATGTACTGAACTATTGTAACCGATAATAGCGTAAGGCATTAAGTTAGTTACTGGGTCATTCTTGTTGCGTAGTCTTAAAACTCGAAGGTGTTCAAGTAAAGTCAGATGTAATCTTTCGATGTTACCATTACTACTCGGACAGTGGGGTAAAGTTTTATGATGGATTATTTTATGAACTTCTGTAAATTCTGTAAAAAGTTGATTGTTAAATTCGGTACCGTTGTCGCTAACTATTGTTAAAGGGAAATTATGATGAGTACAAAATTGTAGGAGAGCTTGTAACACGCTGATAGCTGTTGCATCTCGCAAGTGATAGGCCTGAGCATATTTAGAAAAAACGTCTACAATAGTTAGATATTTTTCCGTTTCTACAGTAAATACATCTATATGGACAATTTCGAAAGGTTTTGTGGCTGGCGGAACGACTCGAAATTGTTGCTTGGTTGGTTTACGATCATACTTTGTTTGACCGCAGACCGAACATTGGTTGATAAATTTCGTTACGTGCTCCCTCATTTTTGGCCAATAATAACGCTTAGAAAGAGCAAGATAACATTCATTTATACCCCTGTGGTTAGTTTTTCCTTCGTGATACTTTTGAATTATGTTTTGTTGTTTAAGGTAGTCGCTTACATTTTGCAATTCTACTTTTGTTAAAACAAGATTCATAGACGAACTTCTAAATTTTTCCTGTATTATGGGAATGATATCGAACATACTAAAGGTTGGTTCTATTAATAAAGCCGTCTTAATTTTTGGGTTAACAAATTCTTTTATAACATTTACTACATCATTTACTAAATAGGGTTGGCGTACTTCAGCTGCTATTCGAGTATGAGTTTCGAAAGGTTTTGAGATCTTAGGTTTACGTTGAATATCACCTACGGCCGTTAAATGCAGTTGTCTGTGAAACTTATTAAGTGGTTCATCAGTTATGGGAACTTCGAGTATAGGATTTTCTTTACTTGAATGAGCTGTTTCTGTAGATGAGCCTATTGAAACATGGTCTTCGGATGGGTTTGCTACAACTGAACTAATCTCTTCGTTGTGAATTTCGATTCGTGAAAGAGCGTCTGCGTTAGTATTTACCGTACCCTTTTTGTACAAAACCGTAAAATCATATTCGCTTAATTTAAGTTTCCAGCGAGTTAATCTAGCGTTCGGTTCTTTCATGTTCATAACCCATTGTAGTGGTTTATGATCTGTGAGGATTTTAAATTTCCGACCAAAAAGGTAAGGGCGAAAATATTTTGTTGCCCATACGATGGCTAATAATTCTTTTTCTATAGTGCTATAATTTAGTTCTGTTTCATTAAGGGTTCTCGAAGCATAAGAAATAGGTTTATCAGAGCCGATGGGTCCCTGTGATAGAATGGCGCCGATAGCAACATTTGATGCGTCAGTAGTCAGTATAAATTCTTTACTAAAATCCGGGTATTGCAGTATAGGGTCGTTAGTTAAGAGGTTCTTGCATTTCTCGAAACAATTTACATATTCTTCATTTATTGTTATTTTATTCCCTTTTTTCAAACATTTTGTAAGAGGTCTAGTAAGTTTAGCAAAATCTGGGATAAATTTTCTATAATAACCTAACAAACCTAAGAATTGTTTTATCTCTTTATTAGTTTTAGGAATGGGATACTTTTCTATAACTCTAATTTTATCGGGGTTGGGTTTGATACCATCCTTGGAAATGATGTGCCCTAAGTACACTGTTTCTAACTTTAAAAATTCTGACTTGTCTAACTGGATTTTGAAATTGGATTCCCTTAATTTTTTAAATACTTTTTCTAAATTTACTACATGCTCTTGCAAAGAAGTACTGAATACAATTATGTCGTCAAGATATACTAGGCAAATGGTATTTTGTAATTCTTTAAGAAGATTATCCATTACGCGTTGGAAAGTCGCTGGTCCGTTTTTCAATCCCATGGGCATTCGTAAAAACTCGTAATGTCCGTGCTCTACATTAAACGCAGTTTTGGGAATATCGTCAGGATGCATTTCAATTTGATGAAATCCGCTCGCAAGATCTAAAGTCGTAAAATATTGACAATTGCCTAACTTGTCCAAAACATCGGCGATGTTAGGGATAGGGTATTTGTCATCAAGTGTTTTCTCATTGAGTTTCCTAAAGTCTACAACGAGTCGCCATTTGGTCTTGCCAGATGCGTCTACCTTCTTGGGAACCACCCAAATTGGCGAGCTCCAAGCGGATTCAGAAGGTCTTATTATTCCCTGTTCCAACATTTTTTTAACTTGACTCCTAACCTCCTCTCTATGGATAAATGGATATCTATAATTTTTACCGTGTACGGGAATTTCATCAGTAGTTCGTATGCGATGTTTGATTTTATTCGTAAACGTTAAAGTCTCATCCTGGATATAGAATATGTCAGCATATTTGGCACATAATATTTCTAAGTTAATACGTTCTTCAGAATTTAAATGATCTGTACGTAATCGCGATAATACCTCTTTTGCTCGGGACGATAAATCTAATTTATTAAAAACTTCAATATTGTGAATTTCAGTAATAACACTCTTATCCATTGAAAAAATCACGTCGTGTTGAGTTGGATTAAAAACTTCTAAAATTCCACGATTATTTTTTACAGAAACCAAACAGCTATTTATTATACAATTGGAAACTATTTGCTCTGGGACTAAGACGTCACCGTCTTTACTATCAATTGGTATTTTGACTAACTTTGATGCATTAGCTGGTATGACATCTTCGTACAAATTGACGTTACATGAGTTGTACATATATATAGGATTAGTAGCATTTTGAGTGTACAGTAATTTATCTTTAAGATCTATTTTAGCCGCCCACTGTTCGAGTAGGTCTAGTCCTATGAGTCCATCAAAGTAATTATGAAATTTGTATACGAAAAGTTTCATGTCCCTTGAGTCATCAAATTCGGTAAAGGTCGGTATAGTGATAGAATAGTTGTTACGTGTCGTAGCGTGAACGTTAGTTACTTCAAATGGGTCGTAGTCAAGTGGAATATTGGAAAAGTAGTTTTCAACAGCTTCCGGGCTAATAAATGATTGATTAGCCCCAGTATCAATAAGTAGTTTAATGGGAGGGTCACTAATTTGTATGTATGGAAGCTGTCTTTGCGTCTGCATGTTGACTTCTATTTTGGCTTTTTTGACTTGGGGGCTTTTTGAAAATCCGAAATAGGTTCATTAGTAGAATAAGATTGTTCGTCAGAGTCTGTGTTTCGTACCAAATCAGTTTCGTTATATTGTTGAGCATTGATGGTGTTCATATCATAGCTATGTTCAGGATAGTCAGTGAAATGTGTCGGATTATAGTAATAAAATTCAGGGTCACAGTAATACTCGGGGTCGTCATTATAATCATAGTCTTGGAAATAAGATTCATGGAAATTCATTTTATGTGGAAAATTACTGGCTTGTTGTCGATTAGTTTGTTGCGGTGCAAGTAGGCGTGAATTAAAATTTGTAGGGGGTAATTGTTTCGGTATGTAGTTAACAACTCCACTCATAGGTCTTTGAAATTGATTTTGATTTCTAGGGGGAAGTCGAAACGCGTTACTATTAGGATTATAATTGGGAGGTAATGCGCGGAATATTTGTTGCGTGCGTGTTGGCTGTTGATGAAAAGGTAGACTTACCTGATTTAGTCTCGAAGATTGTAATTGCTGCTGCTGTTGTGGCTGGTGTAAAATTTGTTTCTGAGTGGAAGGCATGAAAGTCGCTGTAGGAAAGTTGAATGCTTTTGGTGGTGGGGAAAATACCGTTGGTAATGCTTGGATAGACTTAGGTGTCGTATGCTTCCTTTCGTTAAAAGACTCATTTCTATTTTGCATATAAGTAGCATTCAATTCTTCCTGCACGAATTCCAAGGCCTTCTCAATACTATCAGGACGCATGCAACGAATTCGAGAGCCTAGTGGTTCTTTTAAACCACGTACGTATGCTTGCATAGTTAATTTCTTATAGAGAGTACGCTTGGCCTCAATTGTTGATGGAATAGTTTCATGAAGCATTACATAGGTCATGATAGTGCTGAACAATGTTTGACAGCGCTCATAATATTCTTGTGGAGTACTATTACCCTGCGTGGCTAGAACAAGATCGTTATAAAGCGCGGTCTCGTCTCTCTGGTCTGAAAAATTATTTATCAGAGCTGTCCTAATTCCTAACCAATTCTCTGATATGCCATTCGAATTTATGAAACGCGCTGCGGAGCCTGTTATTTTATTTAAAATAGAATTTATTAATGTGAGATTTAATAGCTCTGACCCGGGTTCGGTTCCTATGTAATGACTAACTATTTGATCACAAATATTAATAAACCTAGGTAAAATATTAGGGTTTCCATCAAATTCAGGAACGGCGCGCACGGCCTTAAAAATAGTATCTAAATCTTGAGTAGCCATTATATCAATTTCAGTAATTAATTCTAAATTTCTAAATAAATCTAAATTATTTCTACGAGAGGTCCTACTCGATGCAGTCCCCCTTGGATTCGATTTCCTTGTATGGAAAATTTTGAAAGAGAAAAAAAAAAAGGACACTTAAATACAAAGGAAGTAAGGACACAGGCTATTCTATGTACTTACATGAGCATTTTAATTCTCCTCGGGATCAATGTTCGGATTAACCTCGGGCTGCTGCTTCTAGGTTCTTCTTGATACTCCTCCGAGATGGTAATTGACGATAAATTACTTATAATATCTCTTAGAGTATCCTACCGACTGCGCCAGTTAAGAGCAACACAGCCAGAGGTCCCAAGAAAAACTAAAATTTACTTATAATTATTTAATTAAAACTATACTTAAAATTACAATTATAATTAAGGCGTCTAATGCTACGCGATGTAACAATTAGAATCTATCTATAAAATAATTTTAATATTAATATTAACTTCTATTCAAAAAACAAAAGTTTAAAATTACATTATTACGCAAGTGAATGTGGAAATGCTGACTCCGCTCAACGTGTCGCCAGCGTACGGCGCGAGGTCAGTGTTCCAGCTATAGCTATGCGCTTGCGCTATAACAAACTCATTCATAGTCTAATCATGATTATTCATTATTCAAAAATATAACACAAAAAAAAAATAAGTTAGCCTAGCGCGGGGATTATGGTTAAACCTCTGATTTATAACATACTCATATATTTTAAGAAATTTTATCAACATGTATTCTAAAAACGAATCGGCAAAGTAATAATGAAGGTACGTCATGCCACATCACTATGATTAAAAAACAAAATTACTTTCTCAAATTGACAAGAATTTAGAGATCGATTACACACTATTCTGATATCGTAAGAGTCTTAAAACAATCAATTTAAACATATTTGAATATTTCATAAAAATGTTAAGTATTTTAACAGAAAAATCCAAAAAACACTTACCGGTGAAATGTTACATTTTGATTAACTTCACTTTTCTTTGAACTATGGCGATTACAGCCGTAAGCCACACAAGCCATCGAAACAAAATGTTTTTAAGTTTCCTTAAAACTAAGTTTGTTACATCCAATTACTCTTTTATCATTAAAATAATCACAAATATCAAAAACACTGTAAGTCACCAGCTGGTCACTTTGACAAGTAAAAAGTGGCTTCACACCATTGAAGACGATAGTTTCTTTATTATTACGTCTCTCTCTAACTTACGTCATCTTTTAGTAAGATAAAGCAGTGCAAATTATAAGTTTATTGGTTCAGTTTAATACGAGTCCTCTATGCTTGTTATTACTCTAACTGACTATATCTTTTAAATTTTAAATAGAAAATAAACGGAAAAGTAATATTTAGGTACCCTACTGTATAATTAATAGATATATTAGAAATTATATATAAGTGATAACTATAAAACACAGTATAATGCGACCAAATCCAAATAGTGTAAACAAAATACCCTATTCGTCGTTATTCGATACAGATTTTTGTGGATACTTAGTGATAAGTTGTTTGAGCTCCGATGAAGTGGTGATCTTATTGCGGGTTTTATCCGGAAGGAGTACAACAATCACGCCGTCTGCAGACCAGCATTTTTTTATGCCGAAATATTTGCGAGCAGCAGTAAATACTTCTTGTCGGGTTTTGGTCAGAAACTCCGTCAACGTTATTTTGGAGCCCTTTAATGCAGTTTTAGCCTTCCAGACATGAGTACGCAATTGAACATTAGAGAAACGTACAAGAATAGGCCGGGCAGAAACATTCTTAATACCCAATCTATGGCAAGATTCAATTGCTGTAGGCCTAGCGTCGGACAACTTCATTTGGTCGGATAATATACCAAGGATCTTCTGCAGCACATCTTCATCTTTGTCCTCCTTGACACCATGGAATAGAAGAACTTTTCTACGGTACTGTGTCTCCATACGGTCTAGTCCAAGGGCAACAAGTTCCACTTGAGTTTTCAGAATGCCAAGTGATTTCCACACAAAGGTTTTAAAGGTGTAGAACTCTGCAGCCAATGCCTTAATGGTTAAGTTAGGAACTGTGGAACCTGGTTGTGTTAGATTTTTTTCAAATTCACCCATTCTAGTAGAGAACATAGAGGAGAGCTCATCCATACTTTTCAAGAGCTGTTCAACAGATGTTGCCATTGTGGAGAGAGTGTGTGGGAGAGTGCAGTCACAGTTAACTTAAGCACAGGTATTCAAAACTTAAAACATAAATATTAAATATTATTATAAATATATATTGTAGAGCTCATAAAAACACGTCTATACACTTTCGCGTCTACCCGCCGAAAAAAGTTTATTCGAAAGTTTAAAAAAGATTTTGAATTAAAAATGATAATTTTAACATTGATTTATAAAATATATAATACTAGCGACTCGCGCTTGCTTCGCTTGCGTTCATCCCTAGATACGATTTCACGGTTAGTGTAGAATAAACTATATATATGTACCTACATACATAGGTTTAGAAAAGTAAGTACCTACTTTGAAAATTTAAAAAAATATCCCTTGAGAAAGGATTCTCCTTAAAAACTTTCATCGCCTTTTTCACCTCCTTAAGGGATGATTTCCGGGATAAAAACTAACCTATGTTCTTCCCAGGGTCTTAAACTATCTCCTTAGCAAATATCATCTAAATCTGTTCAGCGAATTAAGCGTGAAAAGATAACAGACAAACAAGAGTTACTTTCGTATTTATAATATTATTAGTACAGATTACCCTTTTGAAAAACTCCAGTAGGATTTCATCAAAAGCGACAAAAGCCATTTAGAAACCAATAAATATTTATTGGTTTCTATGTGGCTTTTGTCGCTTTTGATGGGATCCTATTGGAGTTTTTAATCAGGGTATGTAGGACTATGTGTGAATGGGGTCAAAATATGCATAATGAGGTCAATGTCCCACACAAATTAGTTCGCACAGACACATATTTTTGTCTAAATTTTCCATGTTTGAAGATGTTTTAAAAAAATTGTCGCCATTTCTTTCAATGTTACGCTCGATTTGTGTTCCTTCCCTATCTATACTTACTAATATTATAAAGCTGAAGAGTTTGTTTGTTTGTTTGATTGAGCGCGCTAATCTCAGGAACTACTGGATGGAATTGAAAAATTCTTTTTGTGTTGGATAGTTCATTTATCGAGGAAGGCTTTAGGCTATATATTATCCCAGAAAATGTACGGTTCCCGTGGGATAGATTTGTTTTTGTCTAGGGACGAACCCGAAGCGAAGCGAGGGTGAGTCGCTAGTCTCAGATATAATCCTTAGATTTCAAAAATCTTTAATAAATCAGTTTTTCTGTAAAAAATACTTCTTTGAAAGAAAGAAACAAGTTTTTAGGTTAGTTTCAAGACACGTATGTAAATAGACAAAGACAAAACAGTTCAGCGCCTTTTTCTCCTCCCTTTGTTAAACGATTTTCTTTTTTTTTAAGTTTAGTAACTACTAGCGACTTACCCTCGCTTCGCTCGGGTGCGTCCCTAGATACGTTTTATTGTTTTGAGCGGAATCCTAATTCTTTTGCTAAAATAAAAGAAGCCTAACTTACTCCTTATAACATCAGCTGCCAGTGAATGTCCAGTCAAAATCAGTCCAGCCGCTTCGGAGATTAGCCGGAACAAACAGACAGATAGACAAAAATTTTAAAAATTGTGTTTTTCTTTTAAGGACCGTATATAATTCCATATGCATTTAGTATAAAGCTGTTATTTTGACATTACACACAGACACTTTAACTTTATTTATATGTATAGATTAACGAGCTTTAGTGACAATAAAAAATTTGGAAATATTTATTTTTTTAAATACATAGGTAAATTCTATTTATCGTATCCTAAACTTTTCAATAATAATTATGTTCGAAATTCATAAGTTATTATAAAATCATAAATATTTCTTTAGAAATAAGCTTTTATTTCAAAACTAGCGACTCATCCTCGTTCCGCTCGGGTTCGTCCCTAGATACGTTTTAACGTTTAGTATAGATTTCTCAGAGATGAGATAATTTCCTGCAGTAAAAAGTATCCTACATGTTGACCTGGATAACCGGCTATCATCATACTAAATTTCAACAAAATCTATCTAGTGGTTTTCCCGTGATGCGGTAACAGACAGACAGACAAAAATTCTAAAAATTATAGATTCGGCCTCAATATAATTTTCCAAAAAATATTTATAATATTCGACTCAGATATAATTTTATTATATGTATAGACTAATTGTATAGTTTTCTACGAAGACCTTCGGACCCCATCATCAGATATCTCATATAGCAAATCATGGTATGGTATTATTGTATTATCACATATGTATACCATACTAACGACTGACCCTCGCTTCGCTCGGGCTCGTCTCTAGCTTGCTTCCCAATACAAAATTTCATCCCCTTAAGAAATGATCCGGGATAAAAAGTATCCTATGTCCTTCCCAGTGTCTCATACTATCTTCTTACCAAATTTCAATTTCTTACCAATTAAATCGATTCAGTAGATCCAAAGATTACCACCTACAACCTCACAAACTTATGAATATCTGCTTTATCAGATGTCAGCAAGTACTTGAAATGGATTTTAAAATTTTGAAACCAAAAAATTTAAGCTTGAAATTAAAAGCGAAAACCTTATCAAAATTCGTTTGGTGATTTCGCGACTACACCAATATTAATGATAAAAATACACTGATCCCATCTTAAAAAAGCTACAGAGCTAAAAAATAATCAAAATAAATATGACAAAATACAAATTTAATAAAATATATCACAATTTGCTTAAAGTTAACATAACATAGTATTTTATTCTTAAAATATATTTTTTCGATATATTTATCTACGTGTTTAAATACAAAACTAAACGAGTACATTTTTTTAAAATAAATCATTAGAATATTCAAAGTCGAGAACGTATTCTATCCTACCTAGTGTGATAGAGTGTTCTGAAGAGCTCCTCCATCTTATACCCTCCTCTCCTTTCCTCTCCGAGACCACACGTGCTGGTCGGAACTTCCATCCTCACACGGTACTACCCATACCATCTCGTACCAAAAAATTTGGTAACTCCCGGCCGCACTATTGGGAAATGGAATTCATTACCGTCTCACGTGTTTCCCTCCTCCTAAAATCCTGGGTCTTTTAAACGGAGCTTGAAAAAGCACGTACGCGGGCCGACGAGGTGAGGTTGATCGGTATCGAGATCATGTCTTGGAACCGATGGATCTCATTCCTGGACTCCACTGTCGCTTACCATCAGGCGTCATGGAGTCATCTTGTCGAGCCACAATAAAAAAAAAAGTGTTACGAGCCTATGTGTTACGTCAGCTCATTACAGCCAGGGCTCAGAAACCCGTTCAATTTTTAAACCGGTTTTGGTCGTTGTCCCCAAACCGAAAGATTTTACGGTTAAGGATTCGGTTTAACCGGTTAAAACCCGGAAAAATTATTGACGAATTTAGGTTCCACGAACAAAATTAACCGGGTAAAATGAGTCCTTGTGCGATTACATTTGGAGTGACTTTGGTAATTATGAATTGCTTGGTGGAAGGATACATGTACGTTTCTTACTTATGAATAAATTAACCGGTTTATTAGATATTTATAATATTATAAACCAGATTCTAACTTTTCTCTAAGAATAGCCGATAACCATTGTTATTTCGGTTTACTTAACCGTTCCTTTTTATTAACCGATTAATGAACGAATGATGAATTGACCATTACATACCGAAATTAACCGTTTTTTAAACCGGTTCCGAGCCCTGCTCATAGCAACCGTTTGGGTGTTAAGGAGTAATAAACAAACAAATATACGAACATACATACACACTAGCGTTTGTAATAGCATTCCAACTTGTAAACTAGAATGCATATTTAATTAAAATAAGATTAATACTTTCTTAAATTTACGCGAATATTTGACATTTTAAATAAAACTATCTTCTCGGATTTTTTCGCGGATTTATTTTGATTTTTGATTCCCGACGTGTCGAATGCTTTACAGCAATCATGGTTACGGGAGAGACTGAAAAAATCCGAAAAGATAGTTTCATTTAAAATAAGATTTTAATCCCACGGGACTATTTGTACCGGGATTATATCTAGTCTATATCTCTCTCTTCGTGGATTTATTTTGATTTTTGGTTCCCGACGTGTTAAATGTTTTATAGCGAACATGCTCACGGGAGAGACTAAGGTTGTAGACGTCACAAAGGCTATTATATTATAGTTGTTACAGACAGTACCTATACATAAAAGATGATTTTATTTAAAAAAAAAAACCTATCAAAGTCGCGCCGAATTTATTTGCAGTGTCCATTTGATGCGATAATAAAGAAAAATTATAACTCATATGGATTTCATAAAGAGGCGTTTCTTTTTTTTTAGGGTTCAGTACCTCAAAGCGAGTAACGGAACCCTTATAGGATCACTTGATTGTCCATCTGTCTGTTCGTCTGTGTCTGTCTGTCAAGACCCTTTTTCATAGGAACGCGTGTAGGTGTATAGTTGAAATTAATATCAAATACTCAGGTCTGCAGTCCTTTGGAGCTGTGTAAAAAGTTGTTATAGCACAAGTAAAGGGAAAAAACCGAAAATATTTTAATGTTTCACGCTACGGAACCCTCGGTGCGCAAGCCGTACTGGTTTTTTTCCGATTTTTTATCATCGCCTCATATGTATCGATTACAAAAATGAATTAAACACCATCTTTTCACATTTTTTCGCGGACTTATTTTAATTTTTGGTTTCCGGCATTTTGAATGTTACAATTGCCCCGCCCCTTGTCACATTTCATCCCCTATTTTTCATTACATTTTGGAAAGATTATTACCAACTTCGGTAATTATCTTTAAAATTAACGGAATTTCATAGAGATTCTCAACCCCTGGATGTAATTTCCAAAAAAAAAATCTTAGTTAAATTGACAATGAGATTGGTATATCTAATCTCATTGTTAATTTATAATTTCACCCTCTAAAGCCATATTCCAAATTAAATTAGACTTTTCCTTTAATAAATTCATCAAATGCCTTTCTCGTCATAATAGCTTTAAGTCTTTTTTTATTACAGTCTTCTAGTAACGTTTCTGGCGCTAATGCGGGCATACAGTTGAAGCTCGCAAGACTAGCATTACTCTGATCTAAGATCAATTTTCTTCGAACATTTGTTTTTGCATCTATAATCTCTTTCCTTAGCCTCAGACGATGTATAATCTGTGGTAGCACAAGAGATTTCTCATAAAGATCCGGCCCTTTAGTGAAATTTACTTTGTCAATTTCAGCTTTTACGATACGTTTTTCAAAAGCTTTTTTATCAACTTTAACAGTTTGTAACATTGGTATTGGAGGGTTTTGTTTGAACGCAATTATTTTGTTTTCATCGATTAATGCAGTTTTTATCTCATTTTGATAGATTTTGAGCAAAAATCTATTCTCTTCTAATCTGGGTTTAGGTGGAGTTAAATTTTTGTTATTTATTTTTTTTGCAACAGCTAGAACATTTAAATTGTTAATAGCCTTGCTTTTCTCAGCTATGGCTGGTTGGACATTTTGAGGACTTTGTAATTTATAAGTGTCAAACGTATGACTTTTGATTGTTCCCTCAGTTTTTTGTACATTTTCGTTTACTTTATACACTGATGTACTTGGGATAGATGCTTTTATCGTTTCAAGCTTTATACTTGGTTTGAATTGCAGGAATTCATCGATTATATCTTCATTTACTGGTTTAGGATCATCAATCTTCGCTTCATTCAAGCGATTCAATTTTGGAAAAGATCTTGTAGAAACGACATTATCAAATATCTCATCCAAACTACGAACTTTATTTGATTCAACCTGTTGTCTGTCTGTTTGTCTGTTTGCACTTTCAACATGAGATGCGACATCCAATTCATCTTTTGAGTCTTTGATGAATATATTAAAATCCAAATCATTTTTATTCTGACGTTAAATGTGTTGTGGGGATACATAAATATTTTCGAATACATCCAATATATCGAATTCTTTTTTTGTCACATTATCGACGAATGATCCTATTAAATCTGGATTAGAGTCGAGGCTATCATCGTTTATATCAATCAATTTGGCAGTTTGAACGTTGTGAACTCTTTCTGGCTCCAAAATTTCGTATAAATTGATATGCTTAAAAGCGGAAGACACTTCATTTACACCACTCATCACTGGTTTTTTCTCTTGTATCTGCAAAATGATGGATAATAATAAAAATACATTAGCTTTAAATATCATCATTATATAATATTTAATAATTACAGATTTTGGTCATAGTGGCAACCTCAATAATTTTATCTATTACTGGCGACTCACCCTCCCTTCGCTTCAGGTTTTTCCCTAGACAAAAACTAATCTATCCCATGGGAACTGTACATTTTTCCAGGATGATATATAGCCTAAAGCCTTCCTCGATAAATGGACTATCTAACACAAAAAGATTTTTTCAATTTCAACCAGTAATTCCTGAGATTAGCGCGTTCAACCAAAACAACAAACTCTTCAGCTTTATAATATTATATATTATTATAGTATAGATTTATTTTAGGAAAACAAACAGTACAATATCACATAAATAATAAATAACTATAGGATAACACAAACCAATCAAGTTTCCACATATTAAAAATACAAATAAGGGATAATAAAATACGTTTAGTGGTGTTGTTACGCGTGACGAGGAACTCAAATGAAAGTATTTGTTATACACACGTAAAATAGAGTATAAAAGAAAAGCTACATAATAAGATAAATATTGTATACAAATGTAAGAAAAATCGTTCCATAATCCACCACGATGGCTAAATAAGAATTGCTGGATTTCATGTGTCTTTCAAAACTAATTAAACTCTCTAGTTTAGTTAAGTTAAATATGCAAATTTGGTCACGATAATTTCCTTCGCAGCGTAGCGAGTGGTGATCATGGGGAAAATGAATTGCACATGAAATTATCCGAGATGTGAGAACTGGATTCGAAACTGCTTAACCCTGCTGGTTAAGTAGGTAATAAAACCCTATCAATAGAGTTCATCTATCTATATCATACTTAATTATTTTTGCTATATTTCTTAATGACTCTCCCATTTACTGCCAAAAGCAGATATTACAACCTTTTTACTAATATTTGCACCAATATTCCCAAAGGAAAAACCCATTTTAGGGATATACGATCTACAAACCAAATGGGTAAAAAAATACTACTTTTTTATATCTATCTCATTAAAATCTTAGCCTTGATGGCAATAAGTAAAGGAAGAATAATTTTGATATTAATAAGATTTTGTGATATTACATAAAACTCCTTTTAACGGTTATTATGATATAAGTACTTGGGTGACCGAGCTTCGCTCGGAGTTTTTGGCCAAAAGTACAATTTTCTTTTTAATTAGGCTTAAAAATAAAAAATAAAAAATAAAAAACTAAAAACTTGAATAAATACAAAAAAAAAAACAAAAGTAAAAACTTTGTATCCGACCGGGATTCGAACTCGGACATATGACTGTCAGTCTGGCGCCTTGGTCGCTTGACCACGATGCTTATGCCCGAGCAAGCGAAATTAGCGTACATATTTTGCGCGGAAAAATGCAAAAGAAAACTGCATGAAAACTCGAGAACACGCGTTTTCCCAGACATAAGACTAATTTAGATCGATTTTTCGCCCCCGAAAACCCCCACATACCAAATTTTAGCGAAATCGTTAGAGCCGTTCGTGAGATCGCCGGTATAAATAAATAAATATACAAGAATTGCTCGTTTAAATATAATAGATATCTTATTTATATAAATGCACTTATGGGAAGGTGTTTAAAATTTATATTATGAAGAAGTATAGGAAAAGTTACGAGAGATAAATTAGACACGAATTTACACATTAACACACTTATATTGTCACACAGTAGAAATTACACAGAGAAGGAATAACAACAGTACAGAGATAGATTAAGAAACGAAATATAAACAGAATACGAAATACGAAAACGACAAAACGTGACAAGGCATAAACTTAAGCGAGCGCGTGCGCGACCTCCCGGCGTAGTAATCGGTAAACGACTAGCGGACGGGGAAAAAACGATCTCGCACGATGAAGCGCGATGCGCGCCCGAGTGCAGCGTCGGCTGCGTAACGGTATTTTTACCGACTCTCATGATGTGAGGTATTGAGTTTAATGACCGCTACATCAGCCCCCCCGGAGACCGTTAAGGTCGAAAAAAATCTGTAAAGCGTACTCGTCTTCCTGATCGAGTTCGACGATCCTCGATATTCTTATGCGAGCATGTCTCGGGTACTTTCCGGGCTTCATCCTCAGGCGGAGCTAGGTCGCTAAGTAGATACCCTGGTTTCAACCTGTCAATTGAAACGGTGGTAGGTTTCCCTCGAATATCTATCTTGAAGAACTTGTCTCCACGTTCGATGACGATAAAAGGCCCAGCGTAAGGTGCTTGCAAAGGCTTTCGAATAAAATCTTGCCGTAAGAAGACCTGTGGCGCAGATTTTAGATCCTTGCTGATGAACACGGGTGCTTTTCCATGGTGAACTACTTGCGTGGGTTTCAGCTTTCGTATGTTATGCCTCAACCGGGAAATAAAATCGGTGTAGTCTGTTACTTCTACGGGAGAGCTATCGAGATCGAAAAATGCACCAGGTAAACGTAGGGTTTCTCCGTAGACGAGCTCGGCTGATGATGAGTTTATATCTTCTTTCCAAGCCGAACGTATTCCGAGGAGTACTAATGGAAGCAATTCGACCCAATCGTCCTTGGCGTGACACATGATCGCTGCCTTGAGTTGGCGGTGGAATCTCTCAACCATTCCATTTGCAGCCGGGTGGTACGCTGTTGTCTTTAAGTGGTTTACACCTATTATCCGTGAAAGTTCCTTAAATAAAAATGCCTCGAACTGTTTACCTCGATCTGTTGTGATCTTCTCCGGACAGCCAAAACGTGATATCCAGCCAGTTACAAAAGCGTTCGCCACTGTGTCAGCTTTGATGTCATGGAGCGGTATTACCTCTGGCCAACGTGTAAATCTGTCTACGGCTGTGAGACAGTATTTATAGTCTTGTGACACGGGCAAAGGTCCGATGAGGTCTATGTGCACATGACTGAATCTGTTCGATGGAGGAACAAAAGTATGTACAGGGGATCGAGTATGTCTTGAAACTTTCGAGCGCTGGCATGAAAGACAGGTGCGAGTCCACGCAGCGCAATCCTTTTTTATATTAGGCCACACGTACTTTTGTGTAACCAGTCTGATTGTTGCCTTGATACCAGGGTGACTCAAGCCGTGAATACAGTCGAACGCTTGTCGACGGAACTCTGGAGTCAGGTAAAGTCTCGGCGTTGAGCAGGAAAAATCGCAATACAGCTTCTTACCAGAGCCAGAGAGGTCTATCTTCTGGAGGTCCAGGGAAGAATTATTGTTCTGTAAAATTTTCTGTAGCTCGTCGTCTGTCAACTGCGATAAGGATAGTGCGTCTAAGTCTATGGCGGTAGAAATTTCATAGGTGCGTGAGAGAGCGTCAGCGACTACATTGTTCTCACCTGCGATGTGCTTAATATTAGTCGTGAACTGAGACACGAAATCGAAGTATCTAAATTGACGTGGTGAACAATTTTCTGAGACCTTTCTAAAAGGCCGAAACAATAGGCTTGTGGTCGGTATATATGGTGAAATCCTTACCTTCAACCATATGACGGAAATGTTTCACACCTTCGTAAATTGCTAATAGCTCTCTGTCAAACGGACTATATTTTTGTTGTGCGGTATTTAGCTTTTTAGAGAAGAACGCAAGAGGCTGCCACTCGGAGTCTATCATCTGTTGTAATACAGCACCAATCGCGTTGTCTGAAGCGTCCGTCCACAGCGTTAACTCAGCTGTCGGATGCGGATGTGCTAAGAGAGTAGCTTGAGCTAGACTTGCCTTGCACGCGTCGAAAGCCTTCTGAAGCTCGGTCGACCAAGTGATAGGTGTACTAGATTTGACAGCTTTACCAGATAAGAGTTGATGCAATGGAGCCTGGATTTTTGCTGCGCTTTTAACAAAACGACGATAAAAATTTGTTATACCTAGGAACCTTCGAAGTTCCCTGATGGTTTTCGGCTGAGGAAAGTTCTGTATAGCTTCAACCTTTTGTGGGAGTGGCCTGGTACCTGCTGCTGATACGATGTAACCCAGGAATTCCACTTGTGGCTCTCCGAATACGCACTTCGAGGCATTGATGACGATACCGTGGTCCTGTAAGCAATGGAAAATTTGTCCCAGGTGAATTCGGTGTTGCGTCTCGTCCTGGGAAGCCACAAGGATATCATCAATATAAGGATAGCAGAATTCTAAATCTCTAAGTATTTCGTCCATGAAGCGCTGGAATGTTTGAGCTGCGTTGCGTAGACCGAAACTCATAAATGGAAACTCAAACATTCCGAACGGAGTCGTAATGGCAGTCTTGGGTACATCAGCTGGATTTACAGGGATTTGATTATAAGCCCGGATTAAATCTATTTTACTAAAAATTGTACAGCCAGATAAATTATGAGCAAAATCAGCAATATGGCGAACCGGGTATCGGTCAGGTATAGTGCGTGCGTTGAGCGCACGGTAGTCGCCGCATGGCCGCCACTCATTGTTTTTCTTAGGTACGAGATGTAACGGGGATGACCACGGACTATCGGACCTTCTAGCAATACCTGTTCTTACCATATCCTCAAATTCCCTGACGGCGATGCGAAGTCGATCCGGTGCTAACCGACGAGGACGACTATGCACAGGGGGTCCTGAAGTCGTGCGTATGTAGTGAAGGGTATTGTGCTTTATCACCCGTGAAGACAGGTCTCCAGCTGGACGAGTGAGATCCGTAAACTGTGATAGCAGGTCATGGTATGGTAAGGTACCTGTAATAGATTTTATTTGGCACAAAACATTTGATGCGGGCTTAGCAAAAGTACTTAATGACGTAACATTGTCTATTAAGCGATGGTGTCTAGTATCCACAAGTAAATTATAGTGTGATAAAAAGTCTATGCCTATAATAGGTTTAGTGACGTCAGCTATAACAAAACGCCACGTAAAAGCCCGCCTGAGTCCAAAGTCTAAAGAAAGGTTCACCCAACCGAAAGTATTTATTGTGGACCCATTGGCGGCAAACAACTTATAGTCTGTCTCTATACACTTCCTATCTCGAATATACTTATGTGGATACACGCAAAGGTCTGAACCGGTATCTACTAAATATTGCACTTTACTCTTACTGTCTGTAACAAAAACGCGGCCACCACTTACACTATCACAGTCACGCGTTGGTCCCGAATGAAACGAACACGGGGAGCGGCACTTCGTTGACTGGTTGCCGAAACGTCGATGATACCAGCAATGCCCCGGGCCAGCATTAGAGCGGCTCCGGGACCGTTGACGCCGGTGAGGAGAACGCGCTCGACTTCTCGAACGCGAGCGGGGCCTGATGGGTAGCTCCGCAACTTGTCGTGATAGGTCATCGACTCGCTTAACAAGCTTTTCTATGAGTGTCATCGGATTTCCCGTCGATGTTGGAGTTGATGTCGACGCTGCTGCTACCTGAGGTTGTAGAGATACCTCGTGAATCTTGTCCACTATTTGCACCACTGTGTCTAAAGGGAGATCGACTTGGGCTGCAATAATTGCCTGGATATGGTTAGGCAAACGGCTCGTCCACAGTGAACGTATAAATTCGTCCGGTACATCAGCTCCAGCTAGGCTCCGCAAATGTCGGAGAAACTGGGATGGTTTTCGATCTCCTAACTCTTCGTGAATAAGTAATTGCCTTACACGCTGCTCTTGTGATGCTGACAAGCGCGAAATTAACTCTGTTTTTATTTTTTCATATTTATTTTCAACCGGCGGATTCGTTATTACGTCTTTAACTTCGCACACGTATTTGTAGTCCAAATTGGCGATTACATGGTAGAATTTTGTCGCATCAATCGTTATATTAGCTAAAACGAACTGACCTTCCAATTGAACGAACCATAACGCCGGTTCGTTTGGCCAAAATGGCGGCACCTTAACGCCAACACGGCACACCTCTTCCTTTCCGTTAGGGTCAGCCATTTTCAAAATAAAAGTTTTTATAACGTACACGAATGTTCTTTATCTCGGAATGTTCGTCAAGGTCACCAGTTATGGGAAGGTGTTTAAAATTTATATTATGAAGAAGTATAGGAAAAGTTACGAGAGATAAATTAGACACGAATTTACACATTAACACACTTATATTGTCACACAGTAGAAATTACACAGAGAAGGAATAACAACAGTACAGAGATAGATTAAGAAACGAAATATAAACAGAATACGAAATACGAAAACGACAAAACGTGACAAGGCATAAACTTAAGCGAGCGCGTGCGCGACCTCCCGGCGTAGTAATCGGTAAACGACTAGCGGACGGGGAAAAAACGATCTCGCACGATGAAGCGCGATGCGCGCCCGAGTGCAGCGTCGGCTGCGTAACGGTATTTTTACCGACTCTCATGATGTGAGGTATTGAGTTTAATGACCGCTACACACTTAACTTATCAATAATTTATTTGTCAATCACTGCTTCCTGTGACTCTGACTCGTATATTTTGTAGAATTTAAGCTAAATTTGTTTTAATGGTTAAAACCCACTAAAAACAAAACGAAGTTATAAAATCGAAATAAGTTATAAAATCGACCATTAAATTAATAATTTAAAAAACCCTCAACGCAATAACTTAGTGAGGGGTTGAGTATCTTGCAGATTCCAGGTGACACTGCAGCATCAGGCCAAGGTTACCATATCGTTGCAGTGTCATTGAAGTAACTCTTTACTGAAATACTGCAGAGATATCGTGTTTAGGTTCATTGAAAGTCGCAATAAAAAGGTTTTTGTGTTGGAGGTTTTTAAATTTTTAATTTATAAGTTATTTTAGAAGTATTTGTTCCAACCGTAGTGTTGCATTTTTTGTATACATGGTTAAGGTATGACTAAATCAATAAAAGAAATTATCATAAAACTTGATTTACAATAGCCCTAAACTGCATACACAGTGGTAGTGTAGTAGTAATGCATTTGCTAGGGAAACCAAGTGAAGCAGGTTGTGAACCTGCTTCACACCTCTGATATTTTCATGTGCGAATCATTTTCAACATGATAACCACTTGTCATACGGTGAAGAATAACATTGTGAGGAAACCTGCATGTTCAGACATGCAGGTTTCCAGGAGAACCTAATTAGTTTTCGAAAGGCTTGCAGTCCACTAATCCTCACTTAGTGTGGTGGACTATGGCCTAATTCCCCATTATATTGAACGGAGAAAAAGGGCTGAATACATTATATGTATAAGTCGCAGGGAAATTATAATTGCCCAGAATATTGTTAGTAAAATAAAGGAATAGAAATGTAATATTTTTAATAAAAAGGTTGCATACCCCTTTCTTCTAGGTTTACTTTTAATACATAATGTCTAGTGTCACAAAAGAAACATGGTAACCCTAATTAATAAATGTGAAAGTTTGTGAGTATGTGTGGATGTTTGTTACTCTGTCACGCCAGAACGGCTGAACGGATCTAGATAAAATTTGGCACAGAGATAGATTATAGTCTGACATAACACATAGGCTTTTTATCCTGGAAAAATGTACGATTCCCCTAGGATAGGTTTGTTTTTGTTTTCCTAGAGTAGTGTAAAAATAATCAAGGAAATTGCAATGTAAGTCACTACAACTTCTAAATCTTCCTTTCTTTCTATACTTTTCAAGTTGTTCAAACACTGTCTATTCAATTTAGTAGAGGCAAAATGTTCAAGTACCAAATAATACTTATTCATTATCTAAATCATAAGCAGGTTTTAAAAAAAAAAAAAATCTTATAAGAGTTTAATTTTTTATTAAATTATCATTTTATTTATTTTTATATAATTATATACCAATAAAAAATACATATAGGTAAAATAGAAAACAGATGCCATGTGTACAAGGGATGATTTATCTCTTTAAGAGATATCTACCAGAAACCCTCGAGCACGGGAAAAAAATAATAATGATGAGGTGCGGTGTAGGTATAAACTACAAACATCAATTATTATATAGACACATATACAAACATATATACATACGTACATACATACATAGATACATACTTTATGTTAAAGTTTTAAACGTTAATTCAAATCTTCACTCATATGGTGATACTAAATATTATAATATATGAAGAAAAATTAAATTATGTAACTTATAAAAATAAAATAGCCTTTGTTTTGTTACCAGTACTTATAAATACATAAATTGTATTTAATTGTCTTTATATTTATACAAATAATTAATTTAATAATAATTCAAACTAGCGACTCACACTCGCTTACGGTATGTTTTCACGGTTAGCTATGTTTATACATAAATAGTAGCTTGCTACTCCTAAGATATACATTTAAATTATATAGCGATTTACCCTCGCTCCACTCGGATGCGTACGCCATACGCGGATTTTGTTCACAATTTCATGGGTTTTCATTTTTTTTCGCAGAACCCTGATTCTTTTTCTAAAATAAAAGTAGCCCAAGTTACTCCTTATAACATCAGCGATCTGTCAGTGAAAGTCCCGTCAAAATCGGTCCAGCCGTTTCAGAGATTAGCCGGAACATACAGACAGACAGACAGACAAAAATTTTAAAAATTGTTTTTTTCTTATAAGTATCATATAAACTTTCACATGCATTTAATATAAAGCTGTTATTTTGACATTACAAACAGACACTTCAATTTTATTTATCTATATAGATGTGTAGATAAAAAAGGTACTTTATCTCAAGAAAAGTACCTTTTAATCACACATGAGTGAAGTTAATATTATTTCATTCACAAAAATAAATAGACAACAGATACCAATAATAAAACAACATAATTGGTTAACTTAATTATGTATTGTTTAAGTAACTGATATTTAAAGTTCCAACAATGTTATAGCCAATATTTATATTTGATTTTAAATTAGCTTCAATATTGTTTAAATTAAATTAATAAAGATAACATTATGTATTTTATATTATCTATACATATAATAAAATTGTAACCGTATTAAATCTGTACATTAAATATTTTTTGGGAAATCTCATTGAAATAGTCATTATTATAGATACAAAAGTTAAATCTATAGTTTTTAGAATATTTGTCTGTCTGTCTGGAAATGCATTACTAGAAAATCACTGGACAGATTTTTATGAAATTTAGTATGATGATAGCTGGTTATCCGGGTCAACATATAGGATACTTTTTACTGCAGGAAAATATCTTATCTCTGAAAAATCTATACTAACCGAGGACTTCGACCGTAAGGACGAACCCGAGCAGAGCGAGGGTGAGTCACTAGTTAATAATAAATACTTAAAAGATAATTAATATTTACCTCTCATTCAAATATGACTGCTATATTTTATTACAGTAACATTCAATCCAAATTAAATAAAATATTACTTAAATCTTCATAACTCGTATTGTTAATTAATGGAAATATTTTAAAAGTTATATGAAGAAGAAAAAGTAATTAACTTTATAACGTTTTGATGAAAAACTTTTTATATTTTCCAACTTAAGCCTTAAGGGCCAAGATAAGGCGTTAGTTTTGACTCATGAAATATGATGATGATGACATATCCCTTTGTTTTAATCGAAATGTAAAATTGATTAAGGGTATAGCCGGATAAGTATGACGATCCGGCCCCCAAATGGGAACCTATATCGAAACTTATGTTCTAATATCGCCTTGATGTACATACAAACACAATTTATGTACTTTTCGCGGCCAGCTTTCGCTTTGACCTTGAGATATGGGAAAAAATAATCGCACGCATGACTTTTATTCAAAGTCATATATCTCAAAAATTAATTACGCTAAAGAGTTGAGACCAACGCGAGTTTTTAGATTACATTGCAGAGTATATCATATATTTTTTTCAAATTTTTAGAGTATATTTATATATAAAAAAAATTAAAAAATAAATAAATCATAATTTTTTTTTCGTGTTCGCTGAGACTTACAATCACGAAAATAATATATGTTATGCTCCTTTACGTGCTCTATTACTCATAAAAATTTGGTAAAAAAAAAAGTTGGTGCAACACTTTGAAAAAAAATTAAAAAGTGTTTCGCACCTTGTAACTTATAGATATAAACATGACTCAACGCGCACAAAATTTTATCGCTCGTGGAAGGAATTGTATGACGGCGTTTCCGGGAGATGTCAGGTTGACTAGCTGTCAACCTAGCGAAGCGTCACTGTCGATGGCGGGGCGGGCAGCCATCTTGAACGTTACTTTCGAACGAGACGGCGCCCGCGCACCACGCTTGTGACGAATTGCTAAAAACTGTCGTAATCACGCCGATATTTGATTGTTTAAAATTGATTTTGTTCCGAAGTGTTTCTTAATTACCTAATCATCGCAATATTTTTGTGCATACTGAATAAATTACATCAATTGTATCTTGGACTCGATATATCATTCTACCACGCCCATCTATCCACATTTTAATATTAAAATGAATTCTGATGAGGGCCCCTCCGGCCTTTCATCAGAAGTGGGATACGATGGGGCCCAAGCTGAGGGCCAACGGACGAAAACGGACGCCGAAAAGCTACTCAGCAGTATGGAGGCGTTGTTATCTCGAGTTCTCGCTTCTCAGCAAACACCGACTGCGAACACTAGTCATTCTACGCAATTACTACCTTTTAATCCAGATGACGCGGAGTCGGATATTGAGGCCTGGTGCAATATAACCGAAGCTATCGTTCTTAAGAGAAATCTAGATGGAATAGACTTGCTCATGGCCCTTACCAGCGCCTTGAAAGGACGAGCTGCATCCTGCATTACTAAACTTAATCTAAACGAAATGACCTGGAGCGTAGTCAAGCAATCTCTTATGGCGAAATTCTCTAAACCCAAGTTGTTGCAGGATTACTTCGACGACATCTTACAATTCCAAATCGGTGTTAAAGAAACAGCTTCCGAATCTGCACTACGTCTGTGGAACTTGATAGAACGAATTCCGAAGATTGCGATGCCTGAAGATGTAGTGACTGGATTTGTGATATCAGTACTGTGTCAAAAAGATGGACTAATACGTCGTGAATTAAACGCTCACAATATTACGACTCGCACCCAACTATTCCGGATACTCGGAGGTGTGTCCTTGAAACGCCGATCGGATGGTGGGGTTACCAGCGAGCCTGAGACCAAGCGTTTCCGGTTGGTTGAAAGATTCTCAGGCAGATGCAACTTCTGTGGAATAGCTGGACATCGCTTCGCAGAATGTCGAAAACGTCGCGACAACTTCGGATCTGCATCCCAAGACGGGCTGAGTTCGTCACGCACCTCGGAGAATACAACTTCCGTGACTTGCTACACTTGTGGACAAAGAGGACACGTGTCAACTAACTGCCCCGACAAGAAGAATAGAAGCAAGGCTGCGGTCAAGGAGGTCCAACATTGTGAGCACCGCCCGTCCAGGGGTACTTTGGAAACGTCTTCCGGTGAGTCTCTCCCTTTTTTATTTGATAGTGGATCGTCTTGTTCGCTTTTAAAAGAAAGTTATTGCGATAAACTCTTGGGTACTGCGCGTAAAGACGTTGTTTATCTTAGTGGTATCGGTGGCAATGATCTGCTATGTACTACACAAATTCAGAGCGAGGTTAGAATTGATGATCGTTTAATTAGTTTGCTTTTTCATGTAGTACCGGATTGCAACATATCAGATCCTATTATAATTGGCAGGGATATTTTCGATTTAGGGCTATGTGTTAAAATTGACAACGATAATCTTGTTATATATGCCAAAGAACAATCAAATTTTTGTAATAAAGCCGATTCTTTAGATTTTAATCAAATTGATACAGATTTGCAAGGACGCGATAAACAAATGTTGATTTCAATTTTGAAAAAATATTCTGATAGTTTTATCGAAGGTACACCGACTAAACGAGTTAAGACAGGAGTATGTGAATTGATATTGGTAGACCCACAAAAAGTTGTGTATAGACGTCCTAACAAACGCGCGCCTATAGAGAAACAAATAATTAGAGAACAGGTTCAAAAATTATTAGATGCTGGAGTGATTCAAGAAAGTTCTTCGCCTTTTGCAAGCCCAATTGTCCTCGTTAAAAAGAAGGACAATTCGAATAGGCTTTGTGTAGATTATAGGGAGTTAAATTCTAACACTGTATCAGAACGTTACCCTTTGCCCCGCATCGAAGAATAAATCGACCGGCTCGCTGGTGCCAACTTCTTTTCTTCTTTAGACATGGCTGCTGGCTTCCACCAGATCCCTGTTCATCCCAACTCAATTCAGAAAACAGCCTTTGTCACTAATGAAGGCCAATACGAATACCTCGCCATGCCGTTTGGTTTGCGAAATGCGCCTTCAGTCTTTCAGAGATGTATCCCAAAAGCTTTGAGCCATCTAAAAGAAAAACCTTTGATATATATGGACGATGTGTTAGCCTATTCAGGGGACATTTCTGAAAGTCTGCATCGTCTTGATGAAGTGTTGGCCGCACTATCAGATGCTGGATTTTCACTTAACCTAAAGAAATGTAAGTTTATGAAACAAAAGATCGACTACTTAGGATATACTGTTCAATCTGGTGAAGTTAGGCCCAACTCCCGAAAAATTCAAGCATTAATAGATGCCCCAGAACCAAAGTCAGCTACAAACGTTCGCCAATTCCTTGGATTGGCATCTTATTTCCGAAAATTTATTCCCGGTTTCACTCATATTGTTGGTCCCCTTTATCCACTTACGAAACTCAAAGGACGTATTACTTGGACTCCGGAACATGAAAGGATACGTAAACAATTAATAGATATTCTCACGTCTGAACCCGTACTGACCATATTTGACCCAGACCTCCCTGTAGAGCTGCATACAGACGCTAGCGCCGACGGTTATGGAGCGATCCTTTTACAGAAGAAAAACAACCTTCCCCACGTAGTAGAATACTTTAGCCGTCGGATGTCGGATGCGGAGTCGCGCTACCACTCATACGAGCTAGAAACTCTAGCAGTTGTAAGAGCGGTAGAACACTTCCGGCATTATCTGTATGGCAGGAATTTTGTGGTTGTTACAGACTGCAATTCATTAAAAGCGTCGAAGTCTAAGAAAGACTTAACTCCTCGCGTATATCGATGGTGGGCATATTTGCAAGCTTATGATTTCGATATCGTGTATCGCGAAGGCAGTAGGATGGAACACGCTGACTTTCTGTCTCGAAATCCTTTACCGAATCCAGATTCAGTCAACACCACAGTACCCGGAAAGGCACAAATGAAACCTGTCCATTTGATCGAACTCCACCACGGCTGGCTATCGGTTGAACAGAAACGTGACGCCGAAATCCAAGATCTTATCGCAAAATACCATAACAACGGTTTTCCGGAGACCGTAGCTCAAACTTATGATGTTAGAGAAGGCATCCTCTACCGAAAAATTGTTCGGAATAAAGTGATTTCTTGGCTGCCTGTAGTTCCACGATCTCTTATCTGGACACTCATAAATCATGTTCACACTGAACTGCAACATCTCGGTAAGGACAAGACGCTAGACAAGCTTTATGAGAAATATTGGTTCCCAGACATGTCTAAATGTGTTCGAAAATTTATAGACTCGTGCATTATCTGTAAGGCATCCAAAGGTCCATCCGGAGCTCAAGCCGTTCAGCTTCACCCGATTCCAAAGATTCCTGTGCCTTGGCACACGATTCATATCGACTTTACGGGAAAGCTGAGCGGGAAAAGCGACCGGAAGGAGTATTGCACAGTAATCATTGATGCTTTCACTAAGTACGTTTTACTCGAACATATATAATATTCTTTATTGCACTAAACAAGTAATAAAAAAAACAATACATAGAAAAAAACGTGGACAAAGGTGGACTTATCTCTATAAGAGATCTCTTCCAGCCAACCCATGTATGTGGGAAATAGTGTTAAGTAGCGGGACAGAAAGAGAAAGTGCAAAGAATGATAAGGATATATAAGAATAAGCAAAATATGTAAAACAAAATAAATACAATATATAAATATATATACACACAATATATTTCATATATAAAATATAAACATAAATACATAAATACAAATATGTATTATAAACATTACATAAACATTAGGAATAATAAATAAATACCAGAACTATATACATATGTAAATATAAATACATACAATATACATAGACATACTTATATTATTACAAAACAGAAAGATATATATTTTTCAACTTAGAGCTAGAAAATGCTTTTTTATATTGGTTTTAAATGCATCATTAGAAGGGCTCTCCTGTAGGACTTTGGGAAGTCTGTTCCATAGCACTGCAGCGTGTACCGAGAATGAGTTTTGGAAAAACTTTGTGTTGCTTCTCGGAATGTCAAGCATCGATGTGATGCAGGGCCGCCTGGAACGCGTTGGAGTGGGAAGAAAGTTAAACCGGGAACGAAGGTAAGAGGGAGAATTAAGGTTATGAAGGATATTGAACAGAAATGAAAGGATGTGCATATCACGGCGAAGGCGGATAGGGAGCCATTTAAGACGAGCTCGAAAGTCGGAAACATGATCATACTTGCGCAGACCATAGATAAAGCGTATGGCGAGATTTTGAAGACGCTCTAGTTTATTCAGTAGCTCCTCCGTCACATCCAAATAGCATACATCGGCGTAATCAAGTATGGGTAATAGAAGAGATTGCGCAAGCATAAGTTTGGTTTTGAAGGGGAGAAAGTATTGGAGACGCTTTAGAGAATGGAAAGTGAAGTACATACGCCTACTGACCTCATTGATATGAGGTGTCCAAGTCATGTGGCAATCTAAGATAAGACCCAAGTTCCTTACTTTATCGCAGTAAGGTATTTGAACCCCAGAGTAAATGATCCCAGGGACTGACTGCCAATCTATTTTACATCTAAGCCTGCTGCTGCCAATAATTATGGCTTGAGACTTTTTAGGGTTAACTAAAAGTCCGTAAGATTCGGCCCAAGTTTGTATAGCGACTAGATCATTATTTAACGCTTCGACAGCATCGGGCAGCTCATTTAACTTAAAATGGCGATATAGTTGTAAGTCATCTGCATACAGATGGTAGGGAGAAGAAATGACGCGAGATATGTTGTTAATAAAAATAGAAAAGAGTAAGGGTGAAAGAACGCCGCCTTGGGGGACCCCAGCCGTGAGATCCAACCACACTGACGAAGTGTCATTAGCTCTCACACACTGGCGGCGCCCGAAGAGATATGAGCGAAACCAGTCAATAGCCGCAGGAGAAATGTTTACTGCGCGGAGAGTGCCAAGAAGAATGTCGAAGTCAACAGAGTTGAATGCACTACTGAAGTCAAGGAGTACCATTGCAGTGAGCTCGGTGTTATCCATAGCAAACCGAATGTCCTCCGTGATGTTCAGCAACGCACCAATAGTGCTGTGGAAGGGACGGAAACCGGACTGGTAGGGACATAGTAGGTTATACGAGGCAAGGTAGGAGTAAAGTTGATTGTGTACAATAGATTCTAGGACTTTGGATAGGATAGGTAGGATGGATATAGGACGATACTCATTGAGGCAGGTGGGATTTGTGGTTTTAGGTAGGGGTATGACAAGAGCATTCTTCCATTGAGTTGGGAAAACATTGCAAACCAGTGAATAGTTAATAATGTGAGTGAAAACTGGAGCAATGCAATCCAACACAGGAAGAATCATGTCAAGACTGAGATGGTCACTACCAATGGCTTTGGTAGTGATGGAGCGGATACACTTCTTAATGGCATCTTCTGTGACTGGTTCGAAAGAGAAAGAGAAGGAGTCTGGTGGGACAATATTAGATAAATGTGTAAGGGTAGCAGTTTTTAATTGTGAGTTTAATGTTAAAGGAGGGATAGTAAAATGGTAATTTAGCATGTTCAGATCAACCGAGACTTCGCCAGAAGTCGGAGGTTTGCCCACGCCAAGCGACTCAAGAAATCTCCAAACTTGCGCTTGGGAGAGATCCTGAATTGTGGAGTGAATATAGCGACGTTTCGCATCCCTACACATTCTGTTGCAGATGTTACGAAGTTTTTTGTATGCTGAAAGATTATCCTCAGATGGATATTTTTTGTTTTTAGACTTTGCCCTGTCTCGTTTAGCCATCGTTCTCCTGATCAATGGTGTTATCCAGGGAGCTGGAGCATGTTTCATGCGAACTGGTCTTACCGGGGCGTGAATATCGTATAAACTAATCAGTTCAGAGGTTAGTGATTCGACCATAAAATCAATATTATTGGAAGAAAATATTAGCGACCAGTTGCATTTCTTCACGTCCTCTCTTAAGCGTTCCAGATCCATGAGCTTAAAATTGCGCTGGAAAAGAATCTTGCCTCTAACCTTAGGAGGACGCAGCTTATATGCAAGGTAGATTAAGTCATGATGGGAGAAGGGGGCACACATCTGGCCGTGAGATATAACAAGATTTGGATTAGAGACAGAGATCAGGTCAATGAGAGATGGCCTACAATTAGGGAAATAGTGGGTGGGAGAAGACAAGGGGAGAATATGTAAATTGAAGGAAGCAATTAGTGCATTTAAAGTTTGTGCTCTAGTATCATTTTTTAGTAAACATGTATTTAAGTCACCCATACAAATTACTTGGTCATATGAAGGCAGAAGATTGTTAAATAAAAACTCTAAATCGGTGAAATAATTAATTTTGTCATTTGGGCAGTAAAGGACACCAAGTAATATTTTTTTATGATTTACTAAAATTTCTAAAAAGAGATACTCGAGAGACCCTGAGCTATGTGGGGGCGATGATGACATAACACTAGCAGAAATGCTGTAACGTAAGTAGATACCCACACCACCTCCACCTCGGTCAGTGCGGTCATTACGATATAATTTATAACCTGGAAGAGAGCAACTAGTAGATGGTAGGGATGGTTTAAGCCAGGTTTCAGATATGAGTATACAGTCAACCACACCGGTGCTAAAAGATGCGAGAAAGTCATTGTAATGAGCAAGTATACTCTGCGCGTTGATATGCACTAAGGAAAGAGAGGCCGATCTATTTTCAAAAACATTAGTAAGTTTATCTGCAAGTGGTTCTGAATCAGATAGTGAAGTATTGTTACTGCTAGCACTTTCATAATCATCTGATGAGCACGAAAAATAATCATCGTCTAACATAATAATTAATGTATAATATAATATAAATACCTATAAATAAATATAGAAAAAAAATATGAATAAAATAAATTAAAATAAACACAGACTCAAAAAAATAATAATAAAATACAATTAACACTATCCACGTGCATAAGTTAACTGTGAGACCAAAAAAAATAAACAAAGTTAACACAACACTAACAACACAGATACAAACATAAATAAAAATTTATAACATTATCTGTCACAAAAACCACAGAATGTTGTATGCAAAAACTAAACGCAACGTTGACAGTTTGCAAATTTTAAGTTCAAACTGACATTTAACAAATATAAATGAGTGACACATGGAAATTAGAACGTTATTGATATTATTTTAAATTTTAAGTAGCAAAACAAACGGATTGCGGAATTTAAAGTACCCTAAAGTTGTTACATTACCTAAAATATAACCCGACTAAATTAAAATAGTGAAAATATAATACTACGCATCGTTGTTTGATCCAGGATTTTTAGGGTGTTGAGATATCAATTGTTTTAGCTCTGGTAAAGAAGAAATCTTGATGCGGGACTTATCCGGAAGAAGTATAACAATCACACCGTCTGCAGACCAGCATCTTTTCATACCGAAATGATTGCGAGCAGCTATAAACACTTCTTGCCTGGATTTAGTCAGGAACTCTGTCAGCGTAATCTTAGAACCCTTTAGTGCAGTTTTGGCCTTCCAAACATGACTACGTAGTTGGCCATTGCAAAAGCGAACAAGAATTGGTCGAGCAGAATCTCTCTTAACACCCAATCTGTGACAGGATTCAATTGCGTTGGAGTTAGCATCTGACACCTTCATTTGACTGGACAATATGTGAAGAATTTTTTTCAGCACGTCCTCTTCTTTATCCTCTTTAATTCCGTGGAACAGAAGAACCTTCCTGCGGGACTGCGTCTCCAAGCGGTCTAATCCAAGGGCAACAAGTTCAACCTGGGACTTCAAAATGCCGAGTGACTTCCAAACAAAGGTTTTAAATGCATTGAATTCAGTGGCCAGGGCTTTCACAGTCAAGTTAGGAACAGTAGAGCCAGGTTGAGTAAGATTTTTTTCAAACTCACCCATTCTGGTGGTAAACATAGAGGAGAGCTCTTCCATACTTTTCAACAGTTGTTCAACAGGTGTTTCCATTGCGTTGAAAGTGTGTGAGAGAGTGTAGTTACAGTTAACTTTAGCACAGGTAATCAAGATTTAGCACATATATATTATAATATAATATTGTAATTAAATAATGTAGAGCTCATAAAAACACGTCTATACACTTTCGCGTCTACCCGCCGAAAAAGAACATACCTTGTCTCTAGATGCAAAGAGTGCGATTAATGCACTGCAAAAAGCAGTTTATCTTTTCGGAGCACCAAAAAGAATTATTGCAGACCAAGGTCGTTGCTACATCAGTTCTGACTTTAAGTCATTCTGCGATGAGCATAAAATAGAACTTCACTTTATAGCAACGGGTTCCAGTAGAGCAAATGGTCAA
The DNA here is from genome assembly GCA_905404265.1 of Fabriciana adippe. Classification (NCBI taxonomy): domain Eukaryota; kingdom Metazoa; phylum Arthropoda; class Insecta; order Lepidoptera; family Nymphalidae; genus Fabriciana; species Fabriciana adippe. Next base: position 8,129,215 of record FR990003.1, read on the forward strand.
GTCGAGCGAGTGATGCGTACTCTTAAGAGCATTTTAACTATAGTAGAAAATGACCCTAACAAAACGTGGCGTGATGAACTAGGAAACATTCAACTTGCTCTAAACAGTACCAAGTCCACCGTTACTAAATATTCACCATCAGAGCTTATGTTCGGGATTTGTTCTGATTCTTTGGGTATGTCCAAAATAAACAGTACCGATAGAAATAATGTAGTTCGCTTGGATCTTAATTCGGTTAGGGAGGACGCCTCGTTAAATATTCAGAAAGCTGCTGAATCTGAAACCGTTAGATTTAACCGCGGTCGCGCAAAAATTAAACCGTTTTCTAAAGGTGATTACGTGTTCATTAAAAACAGCGAACGCAATAAAACTAAATTAGATAGGAAATTTAGGGGTCCTTTCGTGATTACAGAAGTTTTAAATAATGATCGTTACGAGCTTAAAAGCATAGCAGGTAGTTCTAATCGAATTCTTAAATACTCTCACGAGAATTTGCGCGCAGTGCCCCAGGGACATGATGGATTACTTGAAATCGCGACTAGCCTTTTGAATGAGGATGAGGCCGAGACGGCGTCTGATGACGTAGATAATACATTGGGCCTTAATAATGAGAACGAGTTATTGGACCATCTAGACACCTTGACCGTATGCTCCGATACTGCTTCCGCGGACTCACGTACTATGACAGCGAGTTCAGACACTATGAGTGCACAGTCAGACCCCGAAACATGGGACGTCATTCACGAAGTTGAAATACATTCAGAACAAGGCAATTCACTACCATAGGTAGGTACTGCTTACTTACTGTACTTACTGCTAGGTATTTAGTATGTGACGTATGTGGTGAATGATTTGAATGGTTTGAAATTGTTGCTAAATGGTTGACCCTGGGCGAAGAGTGTCGTCCTAACTATTCCAGAGTGATTAGGTGGTGGGCACACGTCTTGGTTCCAGAGGGTAGACGAGATTTGTCGTCCGAGCCACACCCGTGCAGTGGGTCAGCTTATCAGTGTGATGTACTTAGCATCATTCGACGAAAATTGTCGTCCGAGTCGGATTCGTTCGGAGGGCTGACTTGTCCTGGATGATTGCTAGTTATAAGTGAGACGAAACGTGTCGTCCGGGTCATATCCGGCCAAGGATTGGCTTGTCTCGTTGTAACAGAGACGAAATGTGTCGTCCGGGTCACATCTTGACTAAGATTGGTTTGTTTGGCTGTTTGCAAAGACGAAAGGTGTCGTCCAGGCCACATCTTGGTTGGGATTGACTTGTCTAGATGTTTAAAAATGTAAAGTATAGTCATAGTCAAATTTTGGGTAGAATATTATAATCTAAGCTCATATTTCTAGTTGATTGGTCTAGTTGAAGTGTAGTCCTAGTCATACCTCATCAGGTTGACTGAAGCGGTTCACTTAACCGGTTAGTCCATGTCATCAAAACGATCTTAGTTTTAACTGATAATAATCATTAAGTCAGGATGAGCGAACGGATTACGCAGTTAACTCAACTTGTTCCAGATAAATCGCCCGGGGACGGCCGAATGTCAGTCTGGCCGTGACGGCGTTTCCGGGAGATGTCAGGTTGACTAGCTGTCAACCTAGCGAAGCGTCACTGTCGATGGCGGGGCGGGCAGCCATCTTGAACGTTACTTTCGAACGAGACGGCGCCCGCGCACCACGCTTGTGACGAATTGCTAAAAACTGTCGTAATCACGCCGATATTTGATTGTTTAAAATTGATTTTGTTCCGAAGTGTTTCTTAATTACCTAATCATCGCAATATTTTTGTGCATACTGAATAAATTACATCAATTGTATCTTGGACTCGATATATCATTCTACCACGCCCATCTATCCACATTTTAATATTAAAATGAATTCTGATGAGGGCCCCTCCGGCCTTTCATGTACATAAACAAGTTTAGACTTGTTTTCACGTTGTTTATTATATTTTATGACTTACTAACATCGCTGGTCATGCGTTGGTATCGCTCTTGGACATTGGTATTGCTCTAAAGGGAAGGTTTTGGACTTGGGATTTTTATGGTATTTTGTTCCAAGATTTTAAAATTAGTCATTGTTAAACCAACTTATTATTTTTATAAGGTCATAATGTCTGACAAGTGCAAAAACTGTAACAAATATCTTCGTAAGAAGGTTGGTTATAAAAAAGTTGTAAAAACTGAAGAAGAAGTTAAAGTGTTCAGTGATTGTTTAAATAAAACAGTAACAGTTAATGATATATTCTGTAACAAGTGTCGTCTTTTCCCATATATTAAGAAAAAAGCTTCTATTTCTAAATGTACAGCATCTGACAAGGTGTCTTCAAGCCTGGAAGTATGCGATGAAGTATCAACAGCTACAGGTGAACCATGAGAAGCTTATTATACATGTGACATACTTCCAGGCTTGAAGACACCTTGTCAGATGCTGTACATTTAGAAATAGAAGCTTTTTTCTTAATATATGGGAAAAGACGACACTTGTTACAGAATATATCATTAACTGTTACTGTTTTATTTAAACAATCACTGAACACTTTAACTTCTTTTTCAGTTTTTACAACTTTTTTATAACCAACCATCTTACGAAGATATTTGTTACAGTTTTTGCACTTGTCAGACATTATGACCTTATAAAAATAATAAGTTGGTTTAACAATGACTAATTTTAAAATCTTGGAACAAAATACCATAAAAATCCCAAGTCAAAAGCTTCCCTTTAGAGCAATACCAATGTCCAAGAGCGATGCCAACGCATGACCAGCGATGTTAGTAGGTCATAAAATATAATAAACAACGTGAAAACAAGTCTAAACTTGTTTATGTACAATTCCTTCCACGAGCGATAAAATTTTGTGCGTGTTGAGTCATGTTTATATCTATAAGTTACAAGGTGCGAAACACTTTTTAATTTTTTTTCAAAGTGTTGCACCAACTTTTTTTTTACCAAATTTTTATGAGTAATAGAGCACGTAAAGGAGCATAACATATATTATTTTCGTGATTGTAAGTCTCAGCGAACACGAAAAAAAATTATGATTTATTTATTTTTTATTTTTTTTATATATAAATATACTCTAAAAATTTGAAAAAAATATATGATATACTCTGCAATGTAATCTTGTAAGGTTGCATTTATATATATGAGCGTTTTAGGCCGGCCGCACATGTACGGAATCCTGATTCGGAATTCCTGATTCGGAATTCCGGAAGACTAGCGTAGACGTTAGGTTTTTTGTATTAGGAATTTTACTACTGGCAGTAGGTAGAGTAGTGATGTTGGCAGTGAAATAAAATATCGATATATCGACGTATATATATTTATTAAAATATCTATATTTATTAGAATATCAATATCGACCTCGATATCACGAGGAAAAAATAACACTATATCGGTCAAATTTTCCTCGATTTTCGGTTTCAAAATAATAATGTATTTAGTTCAATCTAGCTCAATAAAAGCTATATATATATACATATTTCGTTCCGATACATCGATATATCGATTCATCGATATTCATCGATCGACAAAATATTCAATATCGAAAACCGTATCAAAAACGTTTTTTTTTTTTTAATTTATTAGCGGAATATTTAACAGAATTTATAAAGCCGTAAAAGATAGGAACGAACGGAAAAAAAATTACTGTATTGTCTATGACTACTATGTTTTTTATAATCTAGTAAACTAATACTTAAAAATAACTTCGTTTTTATTAAAATTCTCATGCAATAAAATAATGTGCATTTTATATAAAAAATAGTATTATCTTTCATTGAGCCAGACTGAACTAAATACATTATTTTAATTTTAGACGTTTCAAAGCCGTTAAATACTTGTTACAAACAGTGCCTACCCTACCCATTACTATTATCAAATATTCGCGTAAATCTAAGAAAGTATTAAATACATTATTATTTTAAAACTAAAAATCTATGAAAATTTGGTCGATATATAGATATGTTTTCCTTGGGATATCGAGGTCAATATTGATATTTTAATAAATATCAATACATCGATATATTAATATTTTTTTTCACTGCCTACATCCCTATTCTGACGGAAAATTTCCGTGCGTGTGCGGCGGATCAGCAAAAATTAATGCGAGCGCTGCATTCGGGATGACGTCATTCGGCTTTTTCCGTTCTGAATACCCGAACGCACGGTTTGTTTCCAGCGTTGCCAATTTGTGGGGAATTCCCCAAGCTGCGGGGAATCTGAAGTCGATTGGGGATTTGTTGGGGATTAGCATTATGTGGGGAAAATGCGGGGATTTTGAACATCGATAGTCCGACCGGGTCCGAACACTTAAGCATTAAATTACTAATAAAAATCGTACATAGTTTTCACGTCTGAACCAATTTAGCTTTTAATTTAAGCTATACTAAGTGTTAAAACTACGCAAATTTTCTTAGTCCGAATTTCTTCACTAATAACAATTAATAACTTAAATGACTCCTAGCAAGTCCTCCTAATTTAAACTTCTATATATTACAATTACAATAATTTTGTTATATTATTTATAATTTTTTTCTGAAAAATTACACTTTAAGGTAATCACAGAAAAAATGGAACTCAATCACAGTCTAATCTTGTTTATTCATTATTCAAAAATATAATTTAAAAAAAACAAGTTGATATTTACAAAATATAGTTAAAGTTTTGTTAAAAATCATAAAAAAAATGTCAAAAATGGTTATTTTTTTTAAAGCTATGCTAAATCTTTGTTGAAAATTTATTCAAATTTTTAACACTACCTTTAATCTTCTGTGCATCCATAAAATGGCATAATATATTTAAAAAAAATTAAATCGATCAAAAATTAATAAAATATCGATAAATTCGAAAAAGTAAAAACTTAAATAGATTCTACGGGAAAATATCCAAAAAATAGGGTTAAAATATACCATCCTCTACCTCCCGAGACCATGAAACATAAATTTCTCGGAAACGGCTAATTATTTCAATTTCAAAAAAAAAATGCTTATTATATGTATTTCGAAAATTATATTCCCCTAGTTTCACTAAAACTAAAAGATGATTGCAGAAATAAAAAATAAAAAATTAAAAACCGAGATTTCTTGCCAATATCTCGATTTTTACTAGACCTATAACTTTCGTAGATTTTTTTCGATAGGACGTCACAGTAAGCCGGAAATTAAAAAAAAACTATATTTTAATGCTTTGCATCTCCCCATTTCTCGGGGGTAGCTGGACATCGGGGGCATTTTACGAATTTTAATTCCTTATAAAGCTGCTAACGTTTTAAAAACAAAATTTCAGGTTTTAATTTGTTTGTTTCCAAAACAGATTTCGATTGGACTATATTAATTTTATTTAGTTATTATATTTCTAACATAAAGAAAAATCCGAAAAGATAGTTTCATTTAAAATTATTTAATAATTAAAAAAAAAATATTATTTAAATACTTGAAACTTGTTTATTTTTAATTTTTTGAGGGGAATTTGTGGGGAATATAGTATATTTTTGTCCCCAAATTGGGGAATTTGAGTTAGATTTTCGGGGAATTTGATAAATTAGTATTGGCAACGCTGTTTGTTTCCGAAACGAACGTCAGGTTTTTTTTTCCGAACGGAAAATGTACGAACGTATGCGCCTAGTCGAACAATTTGTATGTAAAGCATGCATTCGGGTCTCCGAATCTGAATTACGAATCAGGAAACCGGATCGGAATTCCGTACATGTGCGGCCGGCCTTAATGGAAAATAATATTATATTTGATTAATTTGTAATGATTTATGTTTAAGGCATTTTGTTATGTGACCTTGGCCAATAGGAATGTATTTTAAAAAAATAAAAAAGGGCGCGGATATTAATTTGTTTCCCGCGCTTTTTGGGAGACATGTCGGTACCACCCTGTAGTGACTAGTCATGGAATGATTGTACTACTAAAAATTATTGTTATAAATTATGTAACTCATTATTTTAAAAGAGCAACTGTTGAGTTTCTAGCCGGCTCTTCTCAGCAGAACTGCTTTCCGAGCCGGTGGTAGCTTCCATACGGACAGACGTGCTGACGATCATAAAAATACTGAATATATGAATGTATGCAATGAGTATCGTAAAGTTTTATTAGTGTCTTCCTACCAGTCAGAAGCGGAAAGACGACGCCGCCGATGCCGCTCAATTGTCAGGGTATGAGTAAAATGGATTTAGAAGCCTGGCTCAATTCAGCTAACAGCGTTGCCAATACCAATTTATGAAATTCCCCGAAAATCTAACTCAAATTCCCCATTTTGGGGACAAAAATATACTTGATTCCCCACAAATTCCCCTCAAAAAATTAAAAATAAACAAGTTTCAAGTAATATTTATTTTTTCTTTTATATTTTTAAATAATTTTAAATGAAACTATCTTTTCGGATTTTTCTTTATGTTAGAAATATAATAAATGAATAAAATTAATATAGTCCAATCAAAATCTGGTTTGGGAACAAAAAAATGAAAACCTGAAGCTTTGTTTTTAAAACGTTAGCAGCTTTATAAGGAATTAAAATTCGTAAAATGCCCCCGATGTCCAGCTACCCCCGAGAAATGGGGAGATGCAAAGCATTAAAAAATAGTTTTTTTTTAATTTCCGGCTTACTGTGACGTCCTACCAAAAAAAAATTCTACAAAAGTTATAGGTCTAGTAAAAATCTACAACTTTTATAGGTAACTTTTTACAATAACTTCAAAGTTTTCGAGATACTGGCAGAAATCTCGGTTTTTAATTATTTCTTCGTTTTTTATTTTTTATTTCTGCAAGCATCTTTTGGTTTTAGTTAAACTAGGGGAATGTAATCTTCGAAATACATATAATAAGCATTTTTTTTTTGAAATTGAAATAATTAGCCGTTTCCAAGAAATTTATGTTTCATAGTCTCGGGAGGTAGAGGATGATATATTTTAACCCTATTTTTTGGATTTTTTCCCATAGAATCTATTTAAGTTTTCAATTTTTCGAATTTATCGATATTTTATTAATTTTTGATCCATTTAAATTTTTTTAGATAATGCCATTTTATGGATGCACAGAAGCTTAAAGGTGCTGTTAAAAATTTAAATAATTTTTCAACAAATATTTAGCATAGCTTAAAAGGAAATTATCATTTTTGACATTTTTTTAATGATTTTTAACAAAACTTTAACTATATTTTGTAAATATCAACTTGTTTTTTAAAATTATATTTTTGAATAATGAATAAACAAGATTAGACTGTGATTGAGTTCCATTTTTTCTGTGATTACCTTAAAGTGTAATTTTTCAGAAAAAAATTATAAATAATATAACAAAATTATTGTAATTGTAATATATAGAAGTTTAAATTAGGAGGACTTGCTAGGAGTCATTTAAGTTATTAATTGTTATTAGTGAAGAAATTCGGACTAAGAAAATTTGCGTAGTTTTAACACTTAGTATAGCTTAAATTAAAAGCTAAATTGGTTCAGACGTGAAAACTATGTACGATTTTTATTAGTAATTTAATGCTTAAGTGTTCGGACCCGGTCGGACTATCGATGTTCAAAATCCCCGCATTTTCCCCACATAATGCCAATCCCCAACAAATCCCCAATCGACTTCAGATTCCCCGCAGTTTGGGGAATTCCCCACAAATTGGCAACGCTGTCAGCTAAGTATATTTCAAATATATTATTCTTGTATCCGTTAGAGTATACTCTATGAGAGTAAATTAGTTAAAAGTTAAAACGGCGATGACAAAGTTGAAAGTAGGTATCTATGTATATACCTAATTTAAAAATGATAAAAGATTTGAGTTACGCTGCCCTTGTTATTATTTAGTCTCCATCAAAGCAGTTTTAAAAAAAATTACATGTAAGAATATGAAACTGCTAATTTTGCAAAACCTAAATCCTAATTAATTTTGTAATGTTTGTTTGGATATTTGTTTTGTACCTAATTCAAACTGTGATAGGGTAAATGATTTTGTAAAAACAATAGCGATTATACATGTATACTAATACATATTTTTTAAGTTTAGATTCACTAAGAAAACTTCACGTTTCAAGAATCTTGAGGCGACGCTTTGGCTTGGTTGGTTTATGACGCATTGACGATTACAGGACCATGTTCAAGATCAAGGGTATCGTGAACAATCTTGTGGATCTGTCAGGTGATGTAATTTTAGCTATTCATAATAGAATTAGTCAATTTATGAAACAAAAAGTCGCATAGTGAGGCCTGGTTGTGTCAGATAATGTTACTTCTACATGAAAAGTAAGAAAAAAAAAAAGTAATTTTAGAATCACATCACAGTTCATGTTGTAGGTTTAAAGTATATACACGTCGAAATAATAATTTCATGTATGTCAGGGGATGTTGATAATAAAATTCCTTTTAATGGTCTTTTATTTAACACCAAGACCTAATAATAGCGAAGACAATTTACACAGAAACATAATTACTTTAAAAATATTTCTCAGTTCAGTTTAGTCTCGGATGTCTCAAGTGATCAAATAAGGATTTGCAAATTTAAGTTATATTTGCTATTAGGAATTTATTTTCTCTCCCATCAAAATACAGGTAGGCTAGTGTTAAATTATGGTTCTCCAATAATAGACAGATACTGTATGTTCCTTACAATCATTTATTGATGTGAAATTAAACCTATAATTACAATATACATTTTTAAACTTCCTTACACACAACCTCCGTCCTCTCTCAATTTTTATCAACAACCCACACCCATTTTCTTTTTTTTACCCTCATATTTTATTAATGTCAAAATTTATAATTTTTAATCATTGCTACCTTTAAATTTATTTTAATCAATGTCACAAAAATGAGCATAATAACAAATAATAAATAGTATCGTTAACAGACGGCCGTCCTGCAGAAGGGATGTCCTCATCACTAACACAGCTCGGCCGTCCTATACCGAGTATGGCCTCATACTCAATCATTTAATTTCAAATTACATTTTTCATAGTAATTAGGTAATTACTTTTAAAACAATCATATAGATAACTTAGAACAATACAACTGTAACAGTCTACTCAAAAAAAAAATAAAAAAAAATACTTCATCATTTTCATTATTATAAGAAAAATATTATTTTAAAGTCATATTATCCGATTTATGCATCTATGTAATATCACAATCATACAATACCGTTTGCCAACCGAAGGACACGGGCTAAACTATTAACAAATTCATATACTTAGTGTTTCCAAATAACAATAATATGCTCCTCTTCGGGCTGCCTTAATAGTGAAATAACCGTTTGCCACCCGCGGGACACGGTCTGAATGTTTAATGGCTGTCCGATAAGCTGCCGTTTGCCACCCGAGGGTCACGGTCTGCTCTCCATCTCTTATTGTAATACTGTGTAACATGCTTCCGTAAGCATCTTTCTCATAAATAGGTAGTCCCTCCGTAGGAACTGACCGTACCTTTCTAACCTGAAATGGTGGGGATAGGAAATTACAGGGATATCATTTATAATGCATTATTTATATATTTAATAAAAATGATTAATTCATATCACAGATATCACCACCTTCATCACCGCTACTACTACTTTTTTCACTCCCTTGTGGAGATGATTGAAAGCTAACCCATGGTTTTAACTGGTCAGCAGCATAAATATTTTTATATTTCCGACGACTATGCCCTTCAATACTAGAGACTTCATATCTATCTTTATCTAAAATAGCAGTAATTTTAAATGGTCCGCGAAATTTTGATGCTAATTTCTTACTTTTTCCTTTGTCAGGATTGTGGTTAGGTATCATAACTAAATCACCATCTTTAAATATCCTCGTTGGAGCCCTTGATTTGTCATAAGATTCTTTCATTCTTTTTTGCTTCTCAGCTATTGTATCCTGAACTGTCTGTCTCATTTCTATTCTTTCATTTTCTGTTATGTTATCGTCTGTTATATCTAAAATAGCTCCTTTTAAAATATTTTCAGATTGTCCACTAGTTCTATGTCCAAAAACAATTTCAGCTGGAGATTTATTAGTGCTTTTATTTAAAGTATTGTTCAAGCTCCATTGGAGTTTAGATATATTGGAATCCCAATCCTTCTCATCCAGTCCATGGTTCATTGATGAAAGAGCGCTCAAAATAGTTCTATTGTATCGTTCTATTTGACCATTTGCACGTGGAGTAGCAACGGCATTACAAACATGTTTAATACCAAGTAAAGTTACAAAATTTTTAAATTCGTTTGATGTAAATGATGTACCCTGATCAGAGATAATAATTTTAGGATAACCAAAAGTGGCAAATATTTCATCCAAAACTTTAATTGTGGTTTTAGACTTTGTATTTTTAACCGCTCTAATAAGTATGAATTTGCTGAAGCCGTCAATTATTCCTAAAATGTATGAATTACCACATTTACTCTTAACAAATGGACCAAGATGATCCATATGAATTGTATGGAATATTGAATTAATTTTAGGTATCGGATGAAGATATCCCGTCTTTTTACCACTAATTTCTTTATTATATGCGCAATTTATGCAGGCAGTTACGTATTTCTTTATAAAACGTTTCATTTTCGGGAACCAGTAATCAGACTGAATTTTTTCTAAAGTTTTCTCTACTGAAAAATGCCCTGCCTCATCGTGATTTAGTTGGCATATACGCCAACGAGCACCATGAGGCACTACCCATTTTAATTTATTACCAACTCGCCTGTATAATTTGTCATCACGTAAGACATAATTATTTTTAATATCTTTTATATCTTCATCGGTCTTGTTTAATATTGTTTTAATATGTTTTAACCGTGTATCTGTCATTTGAACCGTATGTAACCAATTGCTAGTAGAAATATTCAAAATATCTAATTCTTCCGGATCGCTCGGCGGTAAGACAGGATTTCGGCTCAGGGCATCAACGTGTTGCATGTTGTGCCCGGGTCTATATTCTATCGTAAAACTATATTCTTGCAGCATGAGCCACCATCTCGCTACCTTTGGTATCAAATCGCGCTTAGTTAAAGTTGTTCGCAATGCGTTGCAGTCCGTAACAACTTTAAATTGTAATCCGATCAAATATACTCTGAATTTCTTTAAAGACTGGACAACAGCCATAGTCTCTAATTCATGAGAATGCCAAAACTCCTCTTCACGGGTGGTTTGCCGACTGAAATAAGCTACCGGTCGTAAAGGTGTATCACTATTTGCTTTTTGAAGCAAAACTCCACCAATACCAACTTTGCTTGCATCGCAATGTACTTCAGTTTCAAATGAATGATTATATAAAGCTAGTACTGGTCTATCCGTGAGTTTTCGTTTGATATCTTGAAAAGCCTGTTCTTGTTCAGGACCCCACTGCCAATGAACATCTGCTTTAGTCAATTTAGTTAGTGGCTTAACAATTGCAGCGAAATTGTAGACGAACCTCCTGAAGAAGCTTGCAAGGCCAACAAACTGCCTTACTTGATGGACATTTGTTGGTGTAGGAAATTCCGAAACAGCCTGAGTTTTCTTACTTCCAGGTCTTAATCCTGATTCAGAGATCTCGTAGCCAAGATAGTCTATCTCTGATTGGAAAAAATAGCATTTCTTAAGGTTTAAAGTTAATCCTGCGTTAGTTAACAGATTTAATATTTCTTCTAACATTTGAAACGCATTTTCAAAATCTTTACCTGCTGAAAGTAAATCATCTAAATATGGAATAGCAAGTTCAAAACGTCTGTTTCCTAAAGCCTTATTAATCATATTTTGAAAAACCGCAGGTGCGTTAATAAGTCCAAATGGCATTCTTGTGTACTCATAATGGCCATCCGGCGTTACGAATGCTGTAATGTGTTGAGACGATTCACTTACTGGAATTTGATAATATCCCGAAGCTAAATCCAAGCTCGTAAAGTAAGTCTTACCACTCAAGCGATCAAGCTGATCATCAATTACGGGCATCGGATAACTGTCTTTAATTGTCTTCTTATTAAGCGCTCTATAGTCAACACATAACCTGTACTCATTATTTTTCTTACGGACAAGTACTATAGGACTTGCATACGCAGAATGAGATTCTTTTATAATATTATGGTCAAGTAATTCACCAATCATCTGTCGTACTATGGCTCTTTCACTATATGGTAGACGATATGGCTTATATGTAACTGGAGTCTCATCATTTAAACGTATCGTCATTTCACTAATATTAGTCAAGCCAAGTTCATGCATATTAAGAGCAAAACAGTTTCGGTACTTGTTTAGTAATTCTAATAATTGGTGTTTCTGTTGCATCGATATTTTAGGACCTACATTCAACATCTCCATAGTTATTCGATCTTTAGGGATAGAATATTTATCAGAATAATTTATTGTAGAATTATTGATAGTATTAACTTGCATCTCATTATTAACATCTCTCAAATGTACTAATTCTGAATTAGGTAACTTTATGGCACGAGCTATGACTTTACTTTTATAGATAGTAAAAATGTTATTTGAGAAATTAATCATAAGAATATTTCCGATTCCTTTTTCAAATTGATATACACCTTGTAATGTACAATATTCTTCACCGAATTTTGTGCATACGTTTCCAGGAATGAACAAAAGACCTGTATACTCACCGTCAGTGTGCACTTTAACGGTTTGAAATCCTTTAAAACTAATATCTAATGAATTATATATATTTATACGGTCTAAGTTAGATTTATCGCAATACAAAATCAAATCAGAACTCGTTTTATATACAGTAACGCTTGGCAATTCGGTCAATGACTGACCAATGAGTACATCTGTTCTCAATAAATCATTCGTGACAACGTATGCATCTACATTCGCTTTTACAGCATCCACTTCAATATTTACTGTAACTTTTCCTAGTGGAAGTACACTGCCAAAAGCAAATCCCTTGATAACAGGTAGATCGATTTTATTAAGAATAAGATTACTCTCAGAGGCTACTTCCTCTTTGATTAATGTGCACTGACTACCAAAATCAATGTAAGCTGTTTTGATAGCTCCATTCAATTTAATCGACTTGTAATACTTGCCATTTTTTTGATCCTCATTTGTAATTTGTAGTACCCTTTTTGTATCCCCATTCGACTCAGATGATTTTTTATCTCCTATCTGATGAGGTCTATTATTACCTATCCGTTGACAGTCTTGCGTCTCGTGTCCAAGGCGCTGACATTTATCACATCGCTTAATAGGTTTCGTGCAATTCTGTGCAGTATGACCGACATCAGTGCAATTATAGCACCGGACTGTCCTGAAACGATTTCGGGATCCAAAGCTTGTTGATGCATTCATATTAATTGTTCTATGTGTACTACTATTATCCCTATTGCTTAATGTGTTATTTTTAGATTCTGGAATCATTTTTCGAGTAAGACCGATAGTCTTCTTAGATATATTCTTAGATAGTCGTCTTAAATATTTCAACAGTTGCGATGGTCTTTTAAAACTGGATCCTTGTGCATTTAACCTTATATTATTATCGAAGATACCGTTTATGATACAATCTACTGCATTCCTACCTCTAATACCACACATTTTTACTAGTCTTGCTTTATCATGATAATATTCTTCTAAAGATTCATCTCTTTTACTTTTCCGTTCCAACATTTCATATAATCTATCTGCATAATTTCTACCATCAGGAAAAGTTTTGAGGATTTTCCTCTGCCACTGACGCCATGATAAATTTAACGTGCTTCTTCCTTGATACCATTTACGAGCATATCCACAAAGTTTAGGTATAGCATAATAAATTATTTGTTTCTCATTCCAATCGTATATATTAGCAGTTTCATTAACTTTACGTATCCAGTCGATAGCTGTCTGGGAATTAGCGTCTGGATCAAACTCTGGTATTACATTGTGAGCACCTTCGAATGTGTTACGTTTACAATCCATGAGTTTGCTGATTTTTTTAAAGAAATCATAATCCTCAACTGATATAGCTCTCGAATTATTTCTATGTCTAGAATTATAGTACTCTTTTCTTCTATTTTGGGATTTATGTTTATATCTCCACGATGAATTACGTACATAAGAGCTTTCGCTATCTGATGATCGACTAGTACTCGAATGCTTGTTACCGCGATAGCTTTCCCGTGAACTCGTACTACTAGAGCTAATTGAATCATCTCTTGTCCTGTATCGATATCGCTCGTAATCTCGTACAGGAGATGGCGACAGACGACGACGACGTTTGGGAACATAACCTTGGTCATCACTACTTAATGATCTTGAATTGCGAGGACGAGAACAACTATGACGTCTTTTTGAATTACCCGCGGTTCTTTTAGATGTGTTTTTATCTAACGTGCGTCGGCCTTTATTATTTCTTATAGGGCTCCTAGATTTTCTTGTTGTATAATTAAGGGGTGGAGTATATGCCGATGGGGAAGACATATTCAGATGAAATCTAGTTTTTATTATTATTATTATTAAAGTGGTTTTTTTTTATGAGACTATTTTGAACATATGTATGTTAGTAAAGAGACATGTTAATAAGGAAGAGAATAAGGAAAAAAAATATAACTGTATTATTAACTTAATGATAATTTGAAATCACAAATGGAGTTACTTCATCTTGAAAATAAAATTTACAATATGTAGGTACGAAATCACCATAATTATTTACATCCACTAAAATTATAAATATGCTATTAACAACTTAATGTCAAGTTGTTTTTAAAATCTAATAACAATACACTTTTCTTTAATTGATATAATTAATAACAATAAATAAATTATCATGTCATATCATACATATATACAAATTAAAATATTATCATTATTATTATTTTACGTAGTTATACACACAATTAAAGAAATCTATACACTATAGAAATGCCTACGCAATTCATTATCTTAAATATTATACGAGTATTATTAGCACACCGACTTTGAAAACATCTGATCAAGTAAATGAAAACTATCTATCAGTTATATATATATTTTTTTAAGTTTTTATTTCATATAAGTATAAATTTTATATACAAATATATAAACCTTTTTCTTATTTATATTATAAACATGTATTTGAAAAAAAAGTAGATGTTTATTAATTATCATATGTACATACCTCTTAATTTTTCTCAATGTTCTTACCACTTCTGACTGTTAAATTATGGTTCTCCAATAATAGACAGATACTGTATGTTCCTTACAATCATTTATTGATGTGAAATTAAACCTATAATTACAATATACATTTTTAAACTTCCTTACGCACAACCTCCGTCCTCTCTCAATTTTTATCAACAACCCACACCCATTTTCTTTTTTTTACCCTCATATTTTATTAATGTCAAAATTTATAATTTTTAATCATTGCTACCTTTAAATTTATTTTAATCAATGTCACAAAAATGAGCATAATAACAAATAATAAATAGTATCGTTAACACTAGGTCAAGCCAACAGAAAGACAAAATAATGTTAGCATTAGATACAAAATAGTAAAATTAATTGTAAAACAGTAATTTACTCATAAAAGAGATATTTGGCATTGCTAGGTTTCTAGAAAATGACATAAAATGAAATGATCTGAATCAAACAGTATTTTAGAAATTGGAAATTTACATAGGTACACTTTTTGTTTAAAGTTACATAATTAATGTAGTTTTAACATTTAAAATTTATTTATTAAATTCTTATTTAAATAAATGAATGGGATGAATACAAATATTAAAACCACCAATAACAATAATAAAAAAATCAAATCAACTTATAATTAAAAAAAATTACAGCTGAAAATACTATCACTTAAAAATATGAGATTTCTTTGATATGTGATACTGATGGGTGACAGGTATACATTATATATTAATTTGGAAACATTAAGTTTGAAAATATTATTAATGCTGCTTTGATATAGAATATATGCATATTATGTGCATACTTCATAATACATATTTAAGTTTTGAACTTTGGAAAGACCTAGTGGTTGTTTAGCTGGCTTATACTTTGGTTACCTAATACTTATTGATAAAGAGTTGAAGACAAAATCCTGTAAACTTAAGGTTACTCTTATGAATTTAATGAAAGTTAACTAGTTGGAACGATGGTGTTTGTTAATTTTGCTATGACTAACAAAAAAAAAAGTATTACCAAGATGGAATTATAATTAATCAGAAGTAGATTTCATGAAGGCAATAAAATTACCATATCACAAACAAAAGAAACAAATTAATTAAAAGATTAATAAATAAATAAATTAAGATAATAGTTGGTTGTTTGGATCATAAAAACAAAAAAAAAAAACAAAAGACAATTAGAAATAAAATTTACAAAGTGCTAAAGAGATATTGATAGTGATTATTATATTGATAGATAATTCATTTATTTTTAAAGCCTTACTATCTGAATTTACATAGTGACATGAGTTTTAACACAATAATATGAATTTACCTTACTATGCTCAGCTTTTCATCAATACATTTCATTCAAACAAAAATGATTAAGGAAGAATGAAAGAAAGAAAGAATGATGTTGATTAATGAAGGGCTTAGTGCAATGTTAATACTTTAAAGTAGGTAATGAAATGTTACTCTCATAGTATAAGAATATACTGAGCAGAGTGTATGACAGAATTTCAACAGTGGAATAGTGATAAATGCACAAGAAGTGTTGTGTTTTCTTAATTTTAGAATCTGAAATCATAAATAATGCATTAATTGTGATGTCTTGTAGATATGTCAGGTAACAATTTGTGATGTTATGTAGCCATTTATGTCACTAAATAAAGAAAGTTAAAGGAGATTAAAAGCATAGAAAATATAAAAGAAAATGTCAGTACTTATAAAATTAAGTTAAAAGAATAAATAATCATGAAGTGAATATACAATCCATATGGGTTGATGATTATGTATTAAGCCTAAATCTTGTCTTGAATATGTGCAGGCATAATTCAAATATATTATGATTGCAAACAATCTCAATATAGAAAAAAATACTAGTTTATAATAATAGTATATAATAATTAGTACATTATGGTAAAGAGGCTTTGACAAAATACCTGAGTGATAAAATATAAGTATTGAATAGGAACATTACAATCTTTGAAATTTTAATACTTAATTAAATGAACCGGAGTCTCTAGTACGAGTTTTTGACAGTTCTCGAATACGATATGTAGTTTCGTTTTCTTCCATGCATTTACGTGCAGCGCCCCTAGCGAAAACGCGGTGGAACTAAATCCGCGTTGCCAATACCAATTTATGAAATTCCCCGAAAATCTAACTCAAATTCCCCATTTTGGGGACAAAAATATACTTGATTCCCCACAAATTCCCCTCAAAAAATTAAAAATAAACAAGTTTCAAGTATTTAAATAATATTTATTTTTTCTTTTATATTTTTAAATAATTTTAAATGAAACTATCTTTTCGGATTTTTCTTTATGTTAGAAATATAATAAATGAATAAAATTAATATAGTCCAATCAAAATCTGGTTTGGGAACAAAAAAATGAAAACCTGAAGCTTTGTTTTTAAAACGTTAGCAGCTTTATAAGGAATTAAAATTCGTAAAATGCCCCCGATGTCCAGCTACCCCCGAGAAATGGGGAGATGCAAAGCATTAAAAAATAGTTTTTTTTTAATTTCCGGCTTACTGTGACGTCCTACCAAAAAAAAATTCTACAAAAGTTATAGGTCTAGTAAAAATCTACAACTTTTATAGGTAACTTTTTACAATAACTTCAAAGTTTTCGAGATACTGGCAGAAATCTCGGTTTTTAATTATTTCTTCGTTTTTTATTTTTTATTTCTGCAAGCATCTTTTGGTTTTAGTTAAACTAGGGGAATGTAATCTTCGAAATACATATAATAAGCATTTTTTTTTTGAAATTGAAATAATTAGCCGTTTCCAAGAAATTTATGTTTCATAGTCTCGGGAGGTAGAGGATGATATATTTTAACCCTATTTTTTGGATTTTTTCCCATAGAATCTATTTAAGTTTTCAATTTTTCGAATTTATCGATATTTTATTAATTTTTGATCCATTTAAATTTTTTTAGATAATGCCATTTTATGGATGCACAGAAGCTTAAAGGTGCTGTTAAAAATTTAAATAATTTTTCAACAAATATTTAGCATAGCTTAAAAGGAAATTATCATTTTTGACATTTTTTTAATGATTTTTAACAAAACTTTAACTATATTTTGTAAATATCAACTTGTTTTTTAAAATTATATTTTTGAATAATGAATAAACAAGATTAGACTGTGATTGAGTTCCATTTTTTCTGTGATTACTTTAAAATCAAATTTTTCAGAAAAAAATTATAAATGTACTTCAAAATTATTATTATTGTAATATATAGAAGTTTAAATTAGGAGGACTTGCTAGAGTGATTTAAGTTATTAATTGCTACTAGTGAAGAAATTCGGACTAAGAAAATTTGCGTAGTTTTAACACTTAGTATAGCTTAAATTAAAAGCTAAATTGGTTCAGACGTGAAAACTATGTACGATTTTTATTAGTAATTTAATGCTTAAGTGTTCGGACCCGGTCGGACTATCGATGTTCAAAATCCCCGCATTTTCCCCACATAATGCCAATCCCCAACAAATCCCCAATCGACTTCAGATTCCCCGCAGTTTGGGGAATGGCAACGCTGCTGCCGATTTAGTTCCACCTAGGGATGCAAACGATACATCGATTTTTTCAAAATCGATATATCGTTCATAATCATCGATGTTTTAACATCGATGTTGAAACCTAAAACATCGATGACACATCGTTCTTCATGAGCGATATTTTATGAACGATGTTTTATCATAGCGCCATCTTCAGTCCTGTCCGTGATCTACAGCTACACACATAAAAGGATATCTCTCTCAGTCACGAGCGTATCTTTTTTGTATTTAGCGTCTCGTTCGCTCTGCAATACAAACGCGCATAAAACGAAGCAGTTGCTTCCAGTCTAACGCAACTAGGAACAAAAAAACTGTTCTATGGAGTTTGCAGGCAAAATAATGGCGGACATCTTCCATCGCACTTCCTCCGTGTAGCTTCTCTTTCTTTAACTAATCCGTTCGTCATTATCGATAGACAGTTCTTCACTATTTATGACTTTTGATTAAGACGTAAATACTAATTAATATCATAATTTGTTACATAAATTTGCAAGAAGATATTCTACAGAATTTGTGGCAACAAGTTATCGAGTTTTGTTTCAGTGAATACGTTTTTTTAAAATGCCGCCAAAACGCGGTTTATAGGATGTGAAATTTGTGGAAATCGAACAATTTGTGGAAATAATGGCGGACGAGAAAAGGATATTTATGGAGAAATTTCCTATAGATGAAAGTCGGTATGTATTAAATCAGATATAGCTACGAACTCATAAAAATTTCATGATTTTTACAGTTGTTATCTAGCGATGTATCTAATTGTATTCCATACAAAATCAGAACAACTATGTATAATACACAAGCCAAGCCACACCTGGAGTACCTTAGAGAGATATGGGGCTCAGCTGCACAAACCAGCACAAACACAAATATGTAAGTTACAAGGAGCACAAAGTAAACTAATAAAAACACTGTTTCATCACAACTACTAACAAGAACTATAGTAAGAAGCTATACAGAAAAAAACCAAATTCTTGAATATTAATTAAACAACTATGCATACAACACATAATTAATATTAAAAAATAATGACTAAAACATACATTCAATAATAACATTCATAGCAAAGTATATTATACCTACATAATCTTAGAAACAAAAAGCTTCTGACGAGATCTTAATGGTAATAAAAATATGTGTGAAGATGTACTTTTATATAATAATCTACAGAATACTGTAAAAGATTGTAATCATATAAGCATTTTAAGAATAAGTTAAAATCACATAATAAAGATAAAATTTTATAACTGCATATCTTCAATTTAAAAAAAATGTCAATGTTGTAATGAACACTTAAACTGTAAACAATATTTAAAAGATGATTAAATTCACGCATGTTTAAAATTAATTAGAATAAAGGTGTAACAAATTAATTAAGGATAAATAAGAATAAAACAATGAGAATTATGTGAATTATAATATAATGCATGCTACTGTGTAAATACTGTTAATATTATTTTTTATGTATACTTAGTCTCTGTATAAGTGAACAGTGTGTTCTTTAAGAGAAATGTCTTTAACCTATGCACAGTAAATATTGATAATAAAATTATACATAACAGGTTAAGTCCAGATTGAAAGGAAAAAAACATATACCCAATTTCACTTTAATTAATTTATTTTTTAGATGCAGGCAATGAGTTAAGGCTGTGGGCAAAGAAGATTTAATATATTATGTTCTAATAGAAAAATTACATATATTAAAATATGTATGTGGAAATCACTTTGAGAACAAAGCTTTCAATAAGAAAAAAGTTGACTTAAAAAGTTAGCTGTGCCATTAAAAAATTTAAAACTGGGTCAGTCACTTTCTGAAGAAATGTTACTTGAATTTCCTTGTCATATTCAATCCAACATAGACTACCATGGATAATGTCTCTCAAAGGATACATGACAATGAACATTCACTATACCAGGTTGAAGCAATAGCTGGGCCTAGTAACTCAGGTTTGTCTCTTTCTTTTTACTTTTATTTGACTGTTTATTTACATCAATATGATTTTTACAATTTTCTTGTTTTTATTATTATGCATCACAGGGACCCGGTGTAACCAGCCACAGTCGAGCGCGTCCCTGCATTCCTGCCGTACATGAGAGGAGTCACTGACAAGATTAATACTAGGAGCAAAATATTGTAAATTATAATTTAACTTACAAGAAAGATAATTATCAGTCCCGCTGAGTTTCTTTCGCTAGTTCTCAGGTCTGAGGCTTTTTCTTTCTGAACTGGTAGTAGACTCATGACGTTCAATAAAACATTGTTATAATTTAATGCTGAATAATATATAATTATATTGAAAAATAAAATAAAAAATATAAACCTTATGTATTCTTTCATTACTTTTTTATTTCGATTCGAGTCTACATTTAATTAAGTCCAGTGTTGCATTAATTATTTTGCCTACTAAACAACAATGTACTTAATTATTAATTAAATGTAGACTTGATCTTCATTTCAATAATATTTGCTTAGTATCTACGACCCTAGATTTTGATCCTGAATATTATCGATATCGATAAAAACGCGTAAAGCACTAGTTGGTCTGTTAGGTTGTATAGGTTGGTACTCTTGTTCTTTTGACGTTTCTGTCGTACAGTTGGTATTGAAGTGCGATGTAAATTGAAGTCAAAAAGTTTGTTCTAAGTCCCGCCTCTTAAAACGTAGTGGTGACATTCTCTTTGGTTGCTTCGCTCGCCTGCAACGACAGCCATATTGTTTTGTTTATTATTATTTGTTTGACGTTCACCGCATCATAGTAGTCTTAAACGAATTAAGTGAAGTTATAGTTAACTGTGATAGTAAACAACTGTGTATTGCGAACGTAAGTACCTAATATTAAAATAATAATATAATTATACTTTATTTCATTATGTTATTGTAAAAAAAAACCTAAAAATTTTTACGTTTACTTATAGGCTATATTTCTGAGTTAGTTGTTGTTGTTGTAATTTATTGTATTTTTGTCAGTTTCAAGATATTATCTATTTATATTACTTAAAGTTGCATTCCTCCCTATTTCTGGTTGTTATTATTAGAAATTATCAAAGAGAATGTCACCACTACGTTTTAAGAGGCGGGACTTAGAACAAACTTTTTGACTTCAATTTACATCGCACTTCAATACCAACTGTACGACAGAAACGTCAAAAGAACAAGAGTACCAACCTATACAACCTAACAGACCAACTAGTGCTTTACGCATTTTTATCGATATCGATAATATTCAAGATCAAAATCTAGGGTCGTAGATACTAAGCAAATATTATTGAAATGAAGATCAAGTCTACATTTAATTAATAATTAAGTACATTGTTGTTTAGTAGGCAAAATAATTAATGCAACACTGGACTTAATTAAATGTAGACTCGAGTCGAAATAAAAAAGTAATGAAAGAATACATAAGGGTTTATATTTTTATTTTATTTTTCAATATAATTATATATTATTCAGCATTAAATTATAACAATGTTTTATTGAACGTCATGAGTCTACTACCAGTTCAGAAAGAAAAAGCCTCAGACCTGAGAACTAGCGAAAGAAACTCAGCGGGACTGATAATTATCTTTCTTGTAAGTTAAATTATAATTTACAATATTTTGCTCCTAGTATTAATCTTGTCAGTGACTCCTCTCATGTACGGGAGGACTGCAGGGACGCGCTCGACTGTGGCTGGTTACTCCGGGTCCCTGTGATGCATAATAATAAAAACAAGAAAATTGTAAAAATCATATTGATGTAAATAAACAGTCAAATAAAAGTAAAAAGAAAGAGACAAACCTGAGTTACTAAGCCCAGCTATTGCTTCAACCTGGTATAGTGAATGTTCATTGTCATGTATCCTTTGAGAGACATTATCCATGGTAGTCTATGTTGGATTGAATATGACAAGGAAATTCAAGTAACATTTCTTCAGAAAGTGACTGACCCAGTTTTAAATTTTTTAATGGCACAGCTAACTTTTTAAGTCAACTTTTTTCTTATTGAAAGCTTTGTTCTCAAAGTGATTTCCACATACATATTTTAATATATGTAATTTTTCTATTAGAACATAATATATTAAATCTTCTTTGCCCACAGCCTTAACTCATTGCCTGCATCTAAAAAATAAATTAATTAAAGTAATGAAATTGGGTATATGTTTTTTTCCTTTCAATCTGGACTTAACCTGTTATGTATAATTTTATTATCAATATTTACTGTGCATAGGTTAAAGACATTTCTCTTAAAGAACACACTGTTCACTTATACAGAGACTAAGTATACATAAAAAATAATATTAACAGTATTTACACAGTAGCATGCATTATATTATAATTCACATAATTCTCATTGTTTTATTCTTATTTATGCTTAATTAATTTGTTACACCTTTATTCTAATTAATTTTAAACATGCGTGAATTTAATAATCTTTTAAATATTGTTTACAGTTTAAGTGTTCATTACAACATTGACATTTTTTTTAAATTGAAGATATGCAGTTATAAAATTTTATCTTTATTATGTGATTTTAACTTATTCTTAAAATGCTTATATGATTACAATCTTTTACAGTATTCTGTAGATTATTATATAAAAGTACATCTTCACACATATTTTTATTACCATTAAGATCTCGTCAGAAGCTACCAGATTTGAAGCTTTTTGTTTCTAAGATTATGTAGGTATAATATACTTTGCTATGAATGTTATTATTGAATGTATGTTTTAGTCATTATTTTTTAATATTAATTATGTGTTGTATGCATAGTTGTTTAATTAATATTCAAGAATTTGGTTTTTTTCTGTATAGCTTCTTACTATAGTTCTTGTTAGTAGTTGTGATGAAACAGTGTTTTTATTAGTTTACTTTGTGCTCCTTGTAACTTACATATTTGTGTTTGTGCTGGTTTGTGCGGCTGCGCCCCATATCTCTCTAAGGTACTCCAGGTGTGGCTTGGCTTGTGTATTATACATAGTTGTTCTGATTTTGTATGGAATACAATTAGATACATCGCTAGATAACAACTGTAAAAATCATGAAATTTTTATGAGTTCGTAGCTATATCTGATTTAATACATACCGACTTTCATCTATAGGAAATTTCTCCATAAATATCCTTTTCTCGTCCGCCATTATTTCCACAAATTGTTCGATTTCCACAAATTTCACATCTAATAAACCGCGTTTTGGCGGCATTTTAAAAAAACGTATTCACTGAAACAAAACTCGATAATTTGTTGCCACAAATTCTGTAGAATATCTTCTTGCAAATTTATGTAACAAATTATGATAATAATTAGTATTTACGTCTTAATCAAAAGTCATAAATAGTGAAGAACTGTCTATCGATAATGACGAACGGATTAGTTAAAGAAAGAGAAGCTACACGGAGGAAGTGCAATGGAAGATGTCCGCCATTATTTTGCGCGCAAACTCCATAGAACAGTTTTTTTGTTCCTAGTTGCGCTAGACTGGAAATTATTTTTACGTAAATTTGGTTACGAAACTAGTGATGTGATGTGTGGTATTTTTTTAATTATACATATATTTCGATTAATGTTATTCTAATCTTCGATTATTTTGCACAACTCCGGTCGACTTCCATACAAGCGGATATTCATAAAACGGTACGCCTATATGATGAAGCGGGGGCCGGGGGGTCAAGATAGTCAAAGAAAGATTTTTCCCGACTTAGCCATTTTAAATTAATAATAGCTACATAGGATATATCAATTAATATTTTATTATATTATAAAATATACGTAAGTTAAATGTGCTTAAAATGTTTTTCTTATAAAATATATGTCCTATATATTGATGTATATAATAATATTCTAAATGATTTTAACTATTATAGGATAATGTTATATTTTAATTATATTTCATATCAAACATAAAATATCTATTAATATAAGTTCTTACGTTATAAAAATTAATTTATATTTTAGAGCTGTCATGATATTTCCCATAATTTAGGGACAATTAAGGCATACATGGCAAGTCAAAATATGCTGTCACTTTCACGGCTATTGTATTTCTTCATAGTCGCCACGCATCCCTTTCTAAAGGTATGACGTCATATGCAAATCTGGGAGAATTTAGTTCGTAGTGATGTGAAATCGGTATTACGATTAAGTAGGGATACATTTTATCGTAAACTTATCGGTATTCAACAGCTGTTATCGGTTTTATCGGTTTTCTAGTAAGGTTTTCATTTTTATAACATTAATTATAATTAGAAATAAAATACAAAAATAGGTTTCTAATATTTTTATTTTACTATTTTAATGCTACCACTAGTTCGGAAAAAATGCCTCAGACCTGAGAAGAACTAGCAAGAAACTCAGCGGGATTCCCTTTTTTTTTAAACTTTTTTTAAAACATTTATAATAATTGTTTGTTATTACAATGAAAGGACATTTTTGAACATTTTTAACAATTGAATACAAATTACAAACTATTAGTACAACAATTTAGTATAGACAAAAATTAACGACCTAAATAATGTGATTGCAAAATAAATTTCTCATTTCTTTAACAACTGTGAATGAAACTATTTTGTAATATTACAATGCAATAAGAGGTAACATAGAAATATAAATAGTTTTTGTTAGTAACATTATCATTATTAAACGAGTAATAGGTATGTTGTTTATAAATTTGGTTTTGATTGTAGGTTTATATTAAAATCTAGCTTAAAGCAAACTTGAAGTTTGTTACCTCTAGAACCACTTCATCTTTAGTTTATAAAATGCAAAAGATTAGAGATTAGCACATTCGAACAAACAAACATTTTAATCTTATACAAATTAAAAAAAATACAAATTTCAGTAAAAACTGAATAATAATAACATTAATTTTCTTAAATGCTTAAGAAGTTTAAATCAAAATATACATAGTAATAGTAAAAATGTTGTGTGAAAAGATAACTAATAATCTTTAGCAAACCTACTAACAGCTAAAAATACTCTAAAATTAAATGTCTAAGTACATAGTTCTATCAAATATAACAATAATTAATATTATATTAAAATTATACACTTCTATAGTAGTATATTTTAAGAAATTGTAATATTATCTCTTGGAAATCAAATGAAATATTCATGCATTATTTTTTTACTTAATAGAAACATAATGAAAATGGAAAATTGTAAGTAATTATCTTTTAAATAAGCAAGAAATGGAACAACAATAGCAATAAATATTAAAAGTTAATTAATGAACTTAACAATGAAAAAATATTCGAAAAACATTCAACTACTTTGACGACGAGTTCGACCATAGCTAGGCCCTTTTGAAACTTTTGTATTAAGCAAATTTTCCATTTCCATTCCCTTTTTTCTCGAATCCACTTTATGCATTCTTCGATTAAAATTTATACACCATTGTCTAACTTTTATACGTATCATAAATAATGAAAATGCTCTTAAAAATATTTCTTTATGATCTACACAAGTGTACCAAGAGGTATCGAGATTTTCAAATGCTTTTATTAAATCAGGAAATATGTAAACTTTACAAATCTTTGGTAATTGCCTTTCAATTATGTAAATTGCATGCCATACTAGAGATGACAGATTTTTAGAAGGATAATACATTTTATTATTGTTTTTATCGTATTCCTTACTTTTAATAAAATAATGATTTGGATTTAATTCATTAGACAATAGCATATCTTTACAATTCTGACATTGGCTACAATTTAGCTTTGGAAATAAATATCTGCAGACTGCTCCAGCTATATAAGCTACAACTTGGGATTGAAAAACATTTTCACAAGGCAATTCTTCAATAAAATGAAAATTACTAATTTGACAACTGTGGTCATCAATATAATTATCAAACTTTTCTCTATTTGCTAAATTACTTAAAGTACCTAACATTGAATCATTATCAGCTGCGCAATTTGCATATAAAGATTTACCAGTTGATATGTTATTTATCAATAATGTTTTGAATAATGCAACAAAGTTGTGACAGTCAGGATGTGTACTAGAACCACCCTGTCCTCTGATTTGAGAAAAAAAGTTTTCTAAAGGGTCTTGGTTAAGACGTTTCAGACTTAAGAATTTAACACCTGGAATTAATTTTAGATCCGACCACAGCTCCTTTATAGTATTTATATCATGTATAAAATGTCGCAAAAAAAGAGGATTGCTTTCTCTAGAGTCTGAAGCGTCAAACTTCATTGAGCGTAGCTTTTTCAAAGCCTTGTTCCAAAATTCAAAATGACCGGAATTTAATGACAAAGCATTACGTAAGCTGGTACCTTCATAGCCACAGCAATTTAAACTATCAAATAAATCATTAATGAATAAAATAATCTCAGCTGTGAATAAGCCATTCTCAATATTTACATTTAATGTATTACAATAATTGTGTTCTTCCTGGAAACTAAAAGCCTTCATCAGGAGACTTATAGATGCTGAAACACTTCGACTAAACACCTGCGCAGCATACTTCACCTGTAAATACATTATTATTATTATTATAAATCAATGTAATATAAAAAACGCAATAGTCAAACTATAATTATAGTATAATTATTAGTAACTAGTATAGATGAATATTAATATTACTATATTATTATATACTATAGTTTATTATTATTAGGGACTAAGGCTTTTAAATAGCTTTTAACATTACACAATAAATAGGCTATAAAGCTGAGGATTTTTTTTAGACTGAACATTACATAGATGAGGGCATCCAATCAATAACCAAACTCTTCAACTTTATATATTAGTATAAAATAGTATATTGTATAAGGGCATATCAATAGCTTCAAGAAGTTTCTTTTTAAAAACTTATAGATAACATAATATATGAGATCTAAAGTAATATAATATACCTTAATTTATTAAACTTAATAATATAATTATAATAACCTTCATCTTATCAAAAGAGTTTGGATAAATATGCTTGTCAGTAAGTTTTGTTAGCCTTGCAGCACCTTTATGGTCATCTACTTTATACAACATATGAACATAATCCCATTGAGCACGCTGACTGCCAAGGAGCAAATTCTTTTTCTGGAAATTATTACGGAAACATTTCAGTAAATGAGGTACATCATACATATGATAAATTTTGTTCCCATTAACTTCATAATGGATAACATTTGATGCATTATTGTCACTACGAAGTATATTTACCTTAGTATCAGAAATTAATGAATTTATTGCAGCTACATTGGCAGAACCTTGGTCAGATATAGTTACTCTAAGAATAAACCCTGTTTTGAAAATTGCTTTAAGAATTTCTTTAAGTATACGTTTTAAAAAGTATTTGTTAATACCGCCTCTTACAAAATAAAATGCAATGGGTATTTTCCAAGGTGAAAATAACCCACGGAGCATAAAAACTAAAACTTTATCAGCAATATTATCACTACGTTCCCCAGCTCCTAAATCTTCAAAACCTTCAATGACCCCTGAATGAAAATTAAAAAATAAATTCTTATTTATTGCCATTTCATCAAAAAGTAAAACACATTGCAAATCTTTAACCTCCTTATTTTTAGCTATATCTGCCAAGTGCTGAAATATACAATCATTAATTCCTGGTCGCAGGGGAATATTAATTAATATAGAGTTTATAGTAGATTTGGCTGGTAAATTTAGATGATTCTGTAGAAATCTATAAGTTTTAGGACTTAATTTATATAAAGATAGAGCAAAGATTTTTTCTTCATTAGTGTATCTTCTTGCCTTAGGAACTACTCCAGCTAATCGTAATTGGGAATCTACTAAAACTTTTCCATAACTATTTAATAGTGGATACTTTTTCACCATGGCTTGGACCTCAATAGAACTAATTCGTGACTTAACTCTCTTTAATTTAGCCGTTACAGATCATAATTGAGACTTTAATACTCTATTGGCTTGGCGTAACTTTAGCTTTTCAGCATCATCAAATTTCTTTGCATGAAATCTTTGAAATGAATGAGATTTACTATGAGACTGAGATATTTTTACCCTATTACAGGTTTTAAAAAGATTTGGAGTCCTAGCAGAAATAGATTGTTTTTCAGAAACAATGGAACTTGTTTGCACATTTAATTTTTCTGTCTTGTTCATTAATGTGGATTCTACATTTGTAATAGATGAATCAGATTGACCTAGTACTTCAGAAGGAATGGATAAGTCATATGTAATATTATTTGGAGCTTGGTAGGGTTGAACTTTAATAACTTTTACAGGTGGTTCTGCGGAATTTGGGTCATTTTTGACGCCTGTAAGAGGTGAAACACATAAAACATTGTATGTTCTCTTATTAGCAGAAGAGGAAAAAGATGACACACAAAGAAATTTGTGATTTGGACTTTGCGATTGATCAAGATTAATAAGTGAGTGGGCGGGTGTTTCTAAAGATAATGTTTGGTTAATGGCGCCAGGATTATATAAGTTTAGCGTAGGCACCGCTTTATTTGTTAAGTATTTTTTATTATTAACAATCCTAATATGCTCAGGTGAAAAATGTTTACTACAAATTCTCTTTGAATCTAAATCTTTCTCACTATATTTAAGTAAGAAAGGACAAGCTTTTACAAATGCTGCCCATTGATGTGAATCTTTATAAGGAATTCTATGGCATGAAAAACCTTCTTTTCCTCCCTGACAATTTGGAATATTACAATGTTTTCCCATGTTTACACAACACTAATAAAAAAAACAAACAAACGAAGAGAAACACTAATGAAGGAATCACAAAGTTTGTATCCAAGCACAAATCTAACTATATTACTAATCTACATTAATCAGCACTAATCTACATTAATCAACACTAATCTACACTAATCTACAAATTGATCAAATGTAAATTATAATGTAAATTAATATAAAAAACGGCAAGTCCTCTATCACAATTCAGTCACACCGCAGGGATCAGTATTCACTATGCAATAAATAACAACGGTTAAAACTTTAAAATTTCAAAACTGACAAAATGTCGCAGTGACGTCACAGTAGTGACGTATGTGACAACTGCGACAGAAATATATTGTTGTCCCACTCGTTGTCGCCAAATATAGAGATAGCATGTTAATAATCAAACAAATGAAAGGGATAGATAGATCCACCAACAGCTCGTATGGAGCTAATTCATCTATTTTATTTGTCATCCATGATTTTGCACTTTATTAGTTTTTTTATGCTCATTGAGTGTTGCTACTTAACAATTTTTTATTCTCCAATTTTTCAATAGCTTTATTTATTACTCTTTACTACAATGTGAAAAAATTACATAACAAAGTGTGAAATAGCAAAAAGCTACTAATTAATATATGACAAGTATTACTGACTTACATTACTTAAAGTATAATCTCGATTATCCGAACATCGATTACCCGAATATCCGATTATCTGGACTCGTTCTTCACGGCTTTAATATTATCGATTTAGAAATGATTTGACGGTGCAACGAGACATTTTATTATACTTTCTATAATAAAAAGTTATTAAAATATAATTATTGTTTGATTTGGCTTCGAAATCGATTAAACGGAATACCCCTGATTTTAATTGATTCAGATAATTGGGATTCTACTCTACTAACAAATTTTAAATTAAAAACAACACATTTTAAACAACACAATTAAACAAATAAAACATAAGAATAAAATTATATCAAGAATTTAACATGAAATACAAAATTACTAATTATTTATTACTAATGAATTCTTACTATTGATTTTCTTTGTAGATAAAATGCCACCTAATAAAAAAAAAGTAAAATTTGGAATTATTTCAAGAGAAATGACAATGACAAAGAAGCGGTTTGTAAATTTTGCAATAAAAACCTGAAAACATCAGGTAATACTTCTAATATGCGAGGTCATCTAGAGAAGGTACACCCAGAGTTTATTCAGGAGTTAGTAGCAGAGGAACCAGTTCAAAAGAAAAAGAAGAAGTGTGATGATACAAACGAAGAATTTCAAACTGAACAACCCGTAGCAAGTACTAGTACTGCTACGAATGTCGATTCCGATCATATTCTTGATAGAGCCAGCTTTTCTAATAGCAGTTCAACGACTATAAATACAAACAATACAACAATAGAATTCGTACAAAAATCTCAAAAACAGCAAAATGTCAAAGAATTATTTAGTAATATTAAAAGCATATCAAATATCGAAGGTAATAAACATAAAAAAATCACTGAATCCATTTTGAATTTTATCATCATGGACCATAAGCCGTTTTCAGTTGTAGAAGGAAAGGGATTTACACAACTAATGAAGGAAGTTGTGCCTTTGTATAAAATCCCTTCAAGAGAAACATTTAAAAAACGTATAGATGAAAAATATGAGGCCATGTCAGAAGTTTTCAAAAAATATATAAAAAAAGCCGAACATTACTCCATTACGTATGACATATGGACTGAGACAATGCAAAATAAGTCTTTTGTTGGAGTCACTATACACTTTTTAGAAAATTCTAAGCTTACGAGCGGATTTCTGGGAGTTTTTGAACTATTTGAAAAACATACAGCTGAATACATACAAAAGAGACTTACAGATATTTTCCAGGAATGGAATATCTCAATTGATAAAGTAACAGCTATAGTAACTGACAATGACAGCACGGTTATGAAAGTGAATAGAGACATGTTTGGTGAAAAAAAATTATACCTTGTTTTGCTCATACAGTTAATTTAGTTGTCATGAATTCCTTGGATAAATCTAAAACTGCATCTACGATCATAAGCAAAGTACGTGAAATTGTAAAATTCATAAAACGTAGTGTCAATGCCAGTGACGAACTGCGCAAAAAGCAAAGAGAGAATGGAACGAAGGAAGGCCAGACAAAGAAACTAATACTTGACGTTCGTACGCGGTGGAATTCTACATATTATATGTTAGAACGTTTTATGGACTTAGTTGCAATGATTGGTGCGATATTGTTATGCCGTTCAGATGCGCCACCGATGATAACTTCAACTGAAGTAGGTTGTCTGCGCGAAATAATTCAACTTTTGCAACCCTTTGAAAGATTGACAAAAGAAATTTGTGGACAAAATTATATTACAGTGAGTAAAGTCATTCCTCTCGTAAGCTGCTTACGGGGCATGCTAGAAAAATATTCACCATCATTTGAAGGCGCCCTGTCATTAAAAGCAGAAATTGAAAAGGAAATCTCAAAGAGATTTGACAAACTAGAGCAATGTTCATCGTTGGCTATTGCTACCGCCTTGGATCCTCGTTTTAAGCGAATTCATTTTAAAGATGCTTCTGCGAAGGGAAAAGTCATAAATTATATAAACAATTACTTAATGAGTAATTTAAAGAATGTATCAATAGCAAACGAATCTTCTGACGAATCGGAAAAAGGCGATAATGCTGAAGGTGACCTATGGAGCTACCATAAAGAATTAACACACCACAACATAAAAAATAAAACTAAAGATAAGACTAAAGCAGAAACAGAATTTCATATGTTCATGTCATCACCTGTCACTCCTATAAAGGGAGATGCGTTGGAGATGTGGGATGACATGAAGGGGTTAATACTTGTTTTCTGTTAAAAAAATATTATTATTCGATGAAAATAAATGTATAAAAAAGTAAATAGTGTAAAACTTCCTAAAATAACATAAATATAATGTTTGATTATTATATTTATTTGTTTCATTTCTGTTCAAAATGATTATTTTTTCGATACATATATTTAAATGGTGATAAAAAACATCGAAAAAAAATCGATATATCGTTTATAAACTTCGATGTTTTTAAAATCGATGTTTCACTTTTAAAAATATCGATATTTTAATATCGATGTTTTTTATGAGCGATTTTGCATCCCTAGTTCCACCGCGTTTTCGCTAGGGGCGCTGCACGTAAATGTATGGAAGAAAACGAAACTACATATCGTATTCGAGAACTGTCAAAAACTCGTACTAGAGACTCTGGAACTTTACAATGAATGTAAATACCTGTAATAATAAAAGTAATTTATAGTCATAGATGAATAATAAACTTAATTGAGAAAGATATGAAATGAAAAGCATGTTAAGATACTATATTATGTTTCAAGCTGTACACGTAATTTAAAGCTCGAATGCTAAATTACGATAAAAATAAATTAAAAAAAAAAAAAAGAGAAAAGATTGATATTGGTAAAATACAATATACTTCATAATAGATAGTTAATTGATGTTGAAGTTTGAGAAGAAAGCACTGGATAATTAAGTAAATGAAGATAATAACGATATACTTATTTGTAGATTATGGTCACTTTGTTATGAACCTTGGTACAAAGCAGTTTTCTTTAAAGTGTTATATGTAGGTTGAAGAGTCTTACATAAATGATGACGATGTGAAGGATTTGCTATAGAATTATGTACTCGTACACTCGCATCACAAAACTAAAGATAGGTAGTTCTTATATGAATGATTATTAGAGAACTATAAAATCGATTTGAAATGTTATAGTTCGTATACAATATGGAATATCTGTGGTTATATAATGTGGTAGACATACATTATACAGTAATTAGCATACAAAACTTCAATAGCATAGAAAGGAGAAGAAAGCAGAAAAATTATCTACATTTTTATTTGTCATCCATGATCTACATGAATAACTAATTAGCTATTTGAATTTGACAAAACAGTTAAAACTTAACAGATGTATGACAAAATGACAGATCTTGTCAATACCATGTCGCTTCGTTTTACGATTTAGTAGTACGAAGTAGGTAAAAAAAGAAAAAAAAAACCATTAACCAAAACCACGAAGTTTAAAAATTCGTATTATTTAATAGGATTTTTATATTTAAAATTCAGATTAATTTGAAACCAAACTGCTGCTTTTAATATTCCGATATGATGTTAATATGTCGAATTTAGGAGATGGAAAAAAAAGAGTATTTTAAAGATTTACAGGGACAGTGCTTTATAATTCATAAATATGTGTACCTATATCAAAAGCATATGTAATATATATCACATTTGAATGTACATATCATTGGTGGAACTGGGTAAAGATGATATACCCTTAAAATGTTAATTAGTTGAGCTATTGACTAAACTTTCAAATTTAAAATGTGCCTTTAAAAAATTCTTAAATATTAGCCAAATTATGTGCAGTTTCAGGTTTGAACGTTTGAAAAGATGTCATATTGGACCGTTTTAAGTGGAAATTAAGATGTTAATGCCCTGAAATGGTGTGTTTCTTCGACAGTCAAGCTGTTGCTGCTTAGGGAAGCAGTTTTCTAAGTAACTTCTAAGAAGTTTTTATGAAGAGTTTGATGGGTATGGTTGTCTGAGCGATCTAAATAGTTATGATGTTATTGCTTAGGGATATGATTCTCTGGGTAGTTTGAAAAGAGTTATGATAATACTGCTCAGGGATGTGATTCTCTGGGTAGTTTAAAAAGAGTTATGATATCACTACTCAGGGATGTGATTCTCTGTGTAGTATAATAAAGGTTACTGAGTTTCTTTCTACACAGAGATGTGATTCTCTGTGTGATTTTTTTTTTAGATCTTAATAATATAATATTTTATTACAGGAACTATTATGATCTGAGGAATGGTAATGGTTACATAAGATTTTTTATATGGTTATTTTTTCTAGATATTTTATTTTTGCCGCTAATGATAATATTTATATTTGAACATTAGTTTATTGCCGATATTTAAGTGATAATGACAACGACGGTTACTGAGAATAAGAGTTGATGAATTACTGTTCAGAGATGTAACTTTCTGGGCTGTTAAATAGATGTTATTGAGTTTCTACTCAGTGATTTGATTCACTGGGTGGTTATTAAGCTTTCACGTTACAAATATAATAATATTTTATTACAGGAACTATTATGATCTGAGGAATGGTAATGGTTACATAAGATTTTTTATATGGTTATTTTTATATATTTTTTCTAGTTATTTTATTTTGCCGCTAATGATAATATTTATATTTGAACATTAGTTTATTGCTGATATTTATGTGATAATGACAACAACGGTTACTGAGAATAAGAGTTGATGAATGATTTGATTCAGAGATGTAACTTTCTGGGCTGTTAAATAGAAGTTATTGAGTTTCTACTCAGTGATTTGATTCACTGGGTGGTTATTAAGCTTTCACGTTACAAATATAATAATATTTTATTACAGCATTTATTATAAATTGAGGAATGGTTACTTAAATATTTTATATGGTAACTTTAATATTTTTCTAGTTATTTTCTTTCTTTTTGCTGTTAATGTAATTGTTTTGCTCTTAATATATTAATATTAAGAAATAATTATATTACTGATTTTTATGCGATGATGATAATGATTAAATAGTGAGAATAAGAGTTACTGAGTTTTACCCAGGGATGCGATTCTCTAGGTGCTATAATGAGAACTATTGAAATAAGAGTTATTGAGTTTCTACTCAGTGATGTCATTTACTGGGTGATTTCTAAGTTTCCGCTTTAATAATATAATGCTATTAATAATATTTTATTTCAGAAGTTATTACTAATGTTTGATTTACAGAGAGTTATGTTGATGCTACTCGGGGATGTGATTTCCTGGGTGGTTTGATGAGATTTATTGAGCTGCTGCTCAGAGATGTGATTCTCTGGGTGGTTTGATGAGATTTATTGAGCTGTTGCTCAGAGATGTGATTCTCTGGGTGGTTTGATGAGATTTATTGAGCTGCTGCTCAGAGATGTGATTCTCTGGGTGGTTTGATGAGATTTATTGAGCTGCTGCTCAGAGATGTGATACTCTGGGTGGTTTGATGAGATTTATTGAGCTGCTGCTCAGAGATGTGATTCTCTGGGTGGCCTGATGAGATTTATTGAGATGCTGCTCAGGGATGAGATTTCCTGTGTGGTTTGATGAGATTTATAGAGTTGCTGTCTAGGGATGTATGATTCCCTGGGTGGTTTGATGAGATTTATTGAGCTGCTGCTCAGAGATGTGATTCTCTGGGTGGTCTGATGAGATTTATTGAGATGCTGCTCAGAGATGAGATTTCCTGAGTGGTTTGATGAGATTTATAGAGTTGCTGTCTAGGGATGTATGATTCCCTGGGTAGTCAACAAAGAGAGAGAATTTAATTTAAGGTATCGTTATGGATATAAAATAGGTAATGGTTTAAATTGTTTTTCCATTTTCTTTGCCAGTTTAAATTGTTCACATAAAAAAAATATATTATTTATAATTTAAATTAAAAAAAAGAAAGTAATAAAGAGATTATACAAGAAATAATGTTCATAACAAATAATTTTGTTAAAAAAAGACTGCTATTATTAGTACTATTTTTATTTCAAGTTTTGATTTATGATCAATTTATGAAGTTTACAGTTTTTAAATATTTGTTAAGTTGCTGATGATATTAATAAACTTTTTAGTTTAGTTGTTATTATTAATTTAAAATATGTATTGTACAATTTATAAGATATTAGTTATGAGAAAATAGATGTTGCAAGAAGATTTGATTCTCTGGATAGTTTTTAATTTTGTAAATGTCCTAAACTTTTGTTTTAGTTATTACAGAATTGATGTCGATGTTTAAACTTTTTTTTGTTTTTTTGTTTTTAAACAATTTTTGTTAGAAATTTTAGAATTTTGATTGATTGAATTATTTTTGATTTTTATTTTTGTAAATAAATGAGAACCTGTAAAACAAAGTTACTAAGAGACAATTTAACTTTTTTTTTTCTCTCTGTATTTGTTAATGATGATTTTTATATTTTATTGTTATGCTTTGAATATTTTACTATATATTGTTAACCTACTGGCCAAGTGTAAGGTTTTCCAACGGGAAGCGTGTATGAGGTCATACACGTTATCAGGATGGACGAGTGTAAGGTTGCATTTATATATATGAGCGTTTTAATGGAAAATAATATTATATTTGATTAATTTGTAATGATTTATGTTTAAGGCATTTTGTTATGTGACCTTGGCCAATAGGAATGTATTTTAAAAAAATAAAAAAGGGCGCGGATATTAATTTGTTTCCCGCGCTTTTTGGGAGACATGTCGGTACCACCCTGTAGTGACTAGTCATGGAATGATTGTACTACTAAAAATTATTGTTATAAATTATGTAACTCATTATTTTAAAAGAGCAACTGTTGAGTTTCTTGCCGGCTCTTCTCAGCAGAACTGCTTTCCGAGCCGGTGGTAGCTTCCATACGGACAGACGTACTGACGATCATAAAAATACTGAATATATGAATATATGCAACGAGTATCGTAAAGTTTTATTAGTGTCTTCCTACAATCTAAAAACTCGCGTTGGTCTCAACTCTTTAACGTAATTAATTTTTGAGATATATGACTTTGAATAAAAGTCATGCGTGCGATTATTTTTTCCCATATCTCAAGGTCAAAGCGAAAGCTGGCCGCGAAAAGTACATAAATTGTGTTTGTACATCAAGGCGATATTAGAACATAAGTTTCGATATAGGTTCCCATTTGGGGGCCGGATCGTCATACTTATCCGGCTATACCCTTTAATCGAGATCAAAAAATCGTAAATTATATTTATAATTGTTTGAAATTTAAATACATATCATTTTTGAACAAAAAGATTCAAGTCGAAATGTTGTGTTATGATTTGTATATTTTATAAGAGCAAAATAAAAAAATCTTTATTTAGGCAGAAACATTATTGACAAGAAAGTAAAAGTTTTTTGTAGCAATTTCAGATTAAAATATATTGTTAATGCACTGTTTTTCATTAATTTTTTCATTACTGGTTCTGGTTTTAGCGATTATCACATATGACAACCATCTTCATGCTTTCAAAGACGCAAATTAATTCCTAAAGGCATTTTCTAAAATAAAATAAAAATAAAATAAGATTCCTAAATAATTTTTTTTTTTTTGAAGTAAAACTTCTTTACACACGCTTGACTTGGGGAGTAAGCTGTGAATGCGTGACGAGAGCGTTACGAAAAGTGTGATGGGGCGAGGCGAATGTTTGTTGCCATGGTAACCGTTGTTATTGTCTGACAAATGATATATTATATTCTTTCCTTAAATAATATTCTATAAATATATGATTGTAATATACCTAATATACGTTATTTAATTATTTTTTAGTATTTCACCTATCTTAATTATTTAAGACATAAATTTCATGAAGAGTACCGATAACCTACATAAGTTTTATTTCTTGTGCATATACACATTCATACACGCACTCTTTATTTTTTTTTATACTATTTTATAATTTTACTTTGTGTGTTAGATTTGCCGTATAGAGAGTATGATATCAATTTGTTCAATATTCGAGGTGTCTTACTAACGAAAAATACTTTCTTTTTATTTTCCCGTATTAATTTTATACAGATTTATCAAATATTAAATATAGATCAATTAAATATATCAGAGGTGACAGTAATTTTACCATATGAGTAATCGATTAATGTTCAATGAGATATTGATTAACTGTTTTCACTTCACTATGCTTTAAAACAATTACCTATTATAATAATTTCTTTATGGTGGAACTTTTATCAAAAGGGGAAGTTTTATTTGTCATCCATGAGGGGAAGCACCGTCTTTGGAATAGTACTGGATAATTATAATAAGGTATTTAATTTAATATTATACAATTTTCTTATTACTTATATTATGTGTTTTTAATATTCTTATAGCAAATTAATTTATTATAGCATGCAACGTAATTCTTGCAAAAAGTTTCAAACATTTTAAAATGAGACTAACCAAACATTTTTACCGCAACCGCATTTTTAAATGAACATTAGAATAAATATAAAATTTATAATTATTTATATACAAATATAAAAAATAATATTTAACTATTAATATAATTTTAAAATTATTATAACTATTTGTTTGTGACCGATATTGACTTAATAATATATGTGCAACGAAACGTAAAAATGTCAGCGAACTGTCGAGTTCTTGTTTCGTAAATGTAATGGTAATTTCTGTGTTTTTCTCGAATTTAATAAATCACAAATTACTAAAAATAACTATTTTATTATAAAACATTTCTATATTATACAATAAATTTTATAAAAGCTTCCATATTAATCGATTTTTTATTTATGTATGATATTTAAATTATGTTAATAAGTCGTGCTTAAATAATGTGCTTTACGTGTTTTTATCTGCAAAAGCGGCATTAATATTAAGTATATATTCAGGTGAGACTGTTTTGGATGTAAATTATAACATAAACGGTAAAGAATCTGATAAGACCTTCGTTTATTGAAAAACATCACAAAGATTATTTACTACATATATTTTCTAATTATATTATATTATTATATACACGACATTGGCGAAGTAATTGGTTCCCAAATGGCACGCCTATAAGCCACAGAACAAAACTACTTCTACTTTAAGATAATATGGTTTATGCGATCAACATAAGTCTATTTAAATTTAGTTCATATCAATAACTGAAATATATGTTTATACAAAGTAACCATATAAATTCTTTAATTACTAAATATAGCTATGGAGTCTTCGTGTACACGTTTTACGGCAGCTGAAGGTGGAGCTCGCTTAGCTGCTTATGCAGGTTCTAAGAATATCCTGGTGACAGAGCACACTGCCTTTATATCAACCAGTGTGCTCATTGAACATGCTTATAAGATAAGAGGGTATGTTGTAACATTAAACTCGATTTTGTTATAACATTTTATGTTCCTTTATGACTTCTCCATTCTATGTGACATTGACGAAGTAAGTTCTCAATTGGCATGCTTTGAAACAAGAAAATTGAATTGTATTGAAGATTTTATGTTCTTCGAGTACTCGCATTTTCCAACAAATTGTGTAGTAAAAAAAGAAATGAGGGCCAAAAATAAAGATGAGTCTAAAAATCTTAACAAACAGTTCAGTGGTTTTGAATGAAATTTGTTATGAAGAATGGATTTATAACATTTGCTAAGCTTTAATACTTTTCTACTAACATTTTTATTGTGCAATTATTGTTTAATATCTTGATATAAATATTTTTTATTCAAAAATGAACTAACTAATAAGCGTTTATATAAATTGCTATCTAATTGCAATGGCAAAGCAATATGTAATGATGCATGATGCTCTTGTATACCCACACTAGAGACTCACCCTCGATTCGCTTCGGGTTCGTCCCTAGACAAAAACAAATCTATCCCATGGGAACCGTACATTTTCCGGGATGATATATAGCCTATAGCCTTCCTCAGTTAACGGGCTATCTAATGCAAAAAGAATTTTTCAAATCGGATCAGTAGTTCCTGAGATTAGCGCGTTCAACCAAACAAACAAACTAACAAACTCTTCAGCTTTATAATATTAGTATGAATTATTGTAACCGATGAATTTATTTTCTATAGTTCTACATTTTTGTATACTGTCTGTATGCTTATATTTACTATTAAGATGTATCTTGTTTTCTCAAATACTTAAGTGAATTGTATTCTTTTTTTGAGAAATAAATTCTTAAACCGTAAGCATAAATATGTTTCAATCAAATGTTTTAGTAACTTTTACTCATATATAGGACTACGATATTATTTTGTTTTCATAGTAATTGTAATATAATTTTACTTGTTCCCAGCCTATTATCATCAGGTCGTCAGCGTTCAATATTCATAACAAGATTGTCTCGGATTGAATGTGTTGCTCATGAACTAACAATTTTAACTGATTTAGCCATACTAAAAGCTAAATTGTATAGTGATGTGAATGATTGGAAAAATGAGTTAGAACACAAGGAGGTAAGTTAACTTATTTATTGTTTATTCTCATATGTATGTATGTATTCAGCCTTTTTTAACGTCCCACTACTGGGGGTGGGCCTCCCTTCAATACGAGGGGGATTAGGCCATAGTCCATCACGCTGACCAAGTCCGTATTTGCAGACTTCACATGTCTTTTGAAAACTAGCTAGGTTTCTAAGACATGCAGATTTCTTCAAGATATTTTCCTTCACCGTTAAGCAAGTAATCATGTTGAAAATGATTCACACATGAAAATATCAGAGGTGCGAGACCAGAGATTTGAACCAGCATCACTTGGTTTTCCAAGCGAGCACTTTACCATTGGGCTACCACTCTTTTTTCTTTTATTATAAAGAAAAAGAAAAGAAAGAAACATTTTTTTTTTGTATTTGTATATTTGTTTGTAATATGTAATATGATAAACTAAAAATTCGCTGAACCGATTTAGATGAAATTTTGTATGAAGAAAGTTTGAGACCCTGGGAAGGACATAAGATAGTTTTTATCCCAGAAATCATCCATTAAGGAGGTTAAAAGGGAGATGAAAGTTTGTATGGGGAATCAATCATTTCTCAAAGGCTGAACGGATCTGGATGAAATTTGGCACAGAGATAGATTATAGTCTGGAATAACACATAGGTTACTTTTTATCCCGGAAAAATTACACTTCCCGTGGGATAGATTTGTTTTTGTTTTTTTAGAGGTGAACTCCGGCAAAGTGACCGTGAGCCGCTAGTATACAATATAGTAATATATAGTCTTATCTATTCCATACTAACCATTAAAACGTACCTAGGGATGAACCTGAGCAAAGCGAGGGTAAATCGCTAGTACTGTATACAGAACATAGACCCCAAAACAATACTTACTAAAAAAATTATCTGTATGTCTGTTTGTCTCGCAATAATTATTTATATCTTCTATTATTATTACTATTATTATAAATATTAATTTGATTTTATTAATAAATTTAATATATTGTAGGTCCTAGTATGTACATCAGAAGTGTTCAAAATGATTTTACAAGAAAACTTTTTGGCTATTCCAAATGTAAATGTACTGATAATAGACAGCTGTCATTTAATATTTAAAGATGAGAATTTACAATATGTGAGTATAATCTGTGTTTTTATTTTAATTTTAAAGTTTTAAGAAAAATAATTGTAATATTTTAGATTAATACATATTTTTTGCAGTTTAAAAAATATTATAAATAAGAATAAGGAAAAATGTAACCATCTATAATGTTTAAAAGCTTTTTAGATGTAAATTTGACTCGCACTTGATCAATTAATATAGTGGTCTAAATGTTTAACTTTTCTTATTTACACTCAAATCAAATTGTACTTTATTCAAATAGACTTTAACAAACATTTTTAAACTGTCACTTTTAACATTATTAAAATTTAAATTAAATGTCAGTAAGTCAGTGAGGAATCTACCACCGGCTCGGAAGGCAGTTCTGCTGAGAAGAGCCGGCGAGAAACTCAACAATTGCTCTTTTAAAATAATATTTACTTACAATATTATATGTAATAACATAAAACGTTTTTGTTATAATAATTGGAAAAATACAATTTCAGATAATGAATATTTATAAACAACATGAAGAAAATAAGCGACCAAGGATTTTAGCACTTACATACCCTCTATTCACAGCCCCTAAAGACGAACAGACAGACACACAAGAAGAGGTTACGGATGGTATAGATAAAAAAGACAATAATTATAAAACAGAAAAAGATAATGAAAGATGTGAAAAGGAAGAAACTAAAATAGAAAGCAATGAAAAATTTGAAGTAATGCCTCATAAGGATGATGAAAGTTGTGAATATCAAGAAAATGAAATAAAAGATTCGGGAAGTAAAAAGAAAAATTATGAAACAAAAGATACAGTAGTGAAAAGTGATTTTGGTGTTTATAACAATATGGATGATTTTGATATGTATGAAAAATTAGAGTGGAAGATTGAGGAATTGGAAAAGGCTTTGTGTTGCGAAATGGATTTGGCCGAAGATATCGATGGAGAGAAACGGTAAGTAATGTTTTTTGAAGTTATACTTCTTTTGGTACGCTTGGAAAAAATTGTGAGAGTAAACTTTTTACGATGCGCGCGCAGACCGACAGCCAAAAAGCGACATGATGAAGTTAGCTGCATTCCTTTTACAAACAGAGTTGTGACATACATGATGAAATCTTTAGCTATTTTCTTTCTGTTATGCCAAGAAGTATAACTTCTTACGTGCACACACACGTTATTTTTTTTTCAAGTATGTTTTTTTTTTTTTAAATAAACATGCGAAACGTTTAAAAAAATCTAGGTTGACATGTTACTAATGTCTAGAAGAGAGTTATCTCTAAAAGTACAGAACTTAGAATTTTGAAAAACTAAATAAATATAAAGCCTTATTTACAAAAAAAAAAAAGAAAATATAATAACATCCCTAGTTTTTTATTATCATAATACGTAATTTAAAATACCAAGATACAACTCGCACTTGACCAATTGTAAAATGATCAAGTTTTGAATCGGTGCTTATTTACAGATTGTCAGCCACAGCGGTGAAACCCAAGGAGGTAATAATAGAATACAGTCCTCAGGTCTCAAGTGAAGACTTACCGGAGGCCTATGTGGAGTTGGAGAGGTATATGAAGGACACTGTGTACGATGCTTTGGATTTTATAAATGAGCACAGGTTAGTTATTATTGCTTTATGTTAAAACGGCTCGACAGATTGAGATGAAATTT
This sequence comes from Fabriciana adippe, assembly GCA_905404265.1. Lineage (NCBI taxonomy): Eukaryota > Metazoa > Arthropoda > Insecta > Lepidoptera > Nymphalidae > Fabriciana > Fabriciana adippe. The sequence continues at coordinate 8,172,234 of FR990003.1, forward strand.
AGTGTACAGATAGACTTTGACCTTTTTAGGGTTCCGTACCCAAAGGGTAAAACGGGACCCTATTACTAAGACTTCGCTGTCTGTCTATCTGTCCGTCTGTCACCAGGCTGTATCTCATGAACCGTGATAGTTAGTTGAAATTTTCACAGATGATGTATTTCTGTTGCCGCTATAACAACAAATACTAAAAAACAGAATAAAGTAAATATTTAAGGGTGCTCCCATACAACAAACGTGATTTTTTTGCTCGTTTTTGCTCGATATTGATAACGGCAACAGGTAGATGTTTGAAATATTCACAGAATATTTAGTTATATATATTTACTTTAAAAATAAATGATTAATCCCTCCCGGACAAATTCTAAGAAATCCGTGCGAATTTCCGAGAATTCAATTGTTATCTAGCACACCGGTGTGCTCGCGGTCCGCGAGGAGTTAAATTCAAATAAAACAAATATTTAAGGGGGCTCCTATACAACAGACATGATTTTTTTGCCGTTTTTATAGATAATAGTACGGAACCCTTCGTGCGCGAGTCCGACTCGCACTTGGCTGTTTTTTTATTAATGTTAGGAAATGTATTTACGCATACCACCTGCATACATTAAGGAGGTTTTGAGGCAATCACCGGCTAGAGAAGCTAGTACTACCAACTAAAACACAACAAAAACTCCCCTATCTTAATGGGGCGTCGCAGGATCGCTTACGCACTTAACCACGACGCCTCGACGATAGGTCTGCCGAAGCAGACCACACCAACCAAGGGGTTGCTCCCACGGACTACTCTGCTGTCGGAGAAGTACCAGTGCTCCTGGTGCTCCTGCATGACACTGCCCACCAAGATGGGCCACCTCCCAGTGTGTATCTTGGCTTCGCGATCGGCTGGTTTGTCGGACGCTAACCAGCCCCCCCCCCTCCCCCCTCCTACTGCTTTGATAATGGAGCCAGTAGCTGATAGTGGAACTCTTCAATGGCTACTATTTACACCATAGAGTTTGAGCTCGTTTGGTTCGTTTTTACGATTTCTATACGTTACAGTTAGTCAAGATCGTATTTTAATTTTTAAATATAATTTTTTGTCTAGATATGATCCAACAGAGATATATGGTGAGGATTTATATGAAGAGTTTATGAAGATACCCGACCCAACTGTTGATCCTAAGCAGATTTTCATGGAGTTTTTATACGTACTGGAACAATTAGGTAAGGGTGTTCATTATTAGGGGTATATCTATGCTAGCGACTCACCCTCGCTACGCTTCGGGTTCATCCCTAGACAAAAACAAATCTATCCCACGGGAACCGTACATATTTTCGGGATGATATATATAGCCTATAGCCTTCCTCAGTTAACGGACTATCTAATGCAAAAATAATTTTTCAAATCGGATTAGTAGTTTCTGAGATTAGCGCGTTCAACCAAATAACAAACAAACAAACTCTTTAATGTACCAACATATTTATATTTATTTATTATTTTCTTAATCAAAAAGAAATTACATTAACAAATATTAATATAGGCTTAATTCAAAAGCAATAAAGATTATAAAAAAAAAATGTTTCAACTTTATTTAAATCACACGCATATTTCGTATTCTTTATATAATTTTGAGACGTTAAAAATTTTAATCTCTCCCGTTACTATGTTTGTAAACCATTTGAAACGTAAGGAACAAAAAGCAAAATAAAAACGTGACGAAATCTGAAAAAAAAAATTAGAAGTTTTATTTAAAACTAGCGCCTTACCCTCGCTTCGCTCGGGTGCGTTCCTATGTAGGTTTTAATTTTTTTGAGCGAAACCCTAATTCTTTTTCTAAAATAAAAGTAGCCTAAGTTACTCCTTATAATGTTAGCTATTTGTTAGTTAAAGTCCCGTTAAAATTGGTCCAGCCGCTTCGGAGATTAGCCGGAACAAACTGGCAGACAGACAGACAAAAAAATAAAAAATTATGTTTTTCTTATAAGTACCGTATATAATTCCATATTCATTTAGTATAAAGCTGTTTTTTTGACATTACAAACAGACACTTCAATTTAATTTATCCGTACAGACGGCAAGTATAACAATACAATTTAACACTTAATATTTAAACGATGATTATGGAAAATATTTCTTTTTCTAGGTCCGTACGCTGCAGACAAAGCCGCGTTCTCTCTTCTAACTAAATTAGAAAAATTAAAAATTAAAGTGCCTTATGAGAGACATTTTTTGCTATTATGCCTATGTACGTCTGTATTTGTCAAGATAAGGTGTTATGCGGATCTTGTGTTTTCAAAATATGAATCCGATTGGGAGAAAATTACAATGTTTTCAACACCAAAAGTACTGAGATTGGCGGAGATTTTAGAACAATTTCAACCTGATAATCAAAAAGACGCAAAAAACTCGCCAGATTGTAACATAAATGCCAAAGATAGTAATATTAATACAATTGATAGTAACACGAATGATGATGAAAAGAAAGATATCACGAATAATGATGAAAAAGAAGATATCACGAAAAATGATGAAAAAAAAGATGATATTGTTGATAGTACTGCAGATGATATTGATGAGAAGAAAAATATTGATATGACAGATTTATGTGATAACAATGATGCTGATAGTGAATTAAAAGAAACAAATGAAATGGATAATAAAAGTGAGAGTGAAATGAAAAAATCAAAAACAATAGAGTTATTGAACGTATTGGAGAAATGTGATTTTGTGACGTTGGGAAATAAAATTGAAGACAGAGTGAATACGTATGAGGCTAATTTAAAGGATATTGAAGATTATGAAGTTATTCTTGATAGTGTGAAACGTGATAGCAAAAATGGTTGTAACAAAAGTGATAGTGTTTGTGTGAGTGATAAAGGGACAGATGTGAAATTGGGTTTTGGTAAACGCGGTCACAGATCTAGGGGTAGGAGGGTGCAGAGGAGTAATGTGGCGAAAATGCAGCAAATTCAGCAGAATTCGGATGCTCTATGCGGTATTGTGTTTTTACGAGAAGCTCTGATGGCGAAGATATTGTTTATGATGATTGTGGTGAGTGAAAATTTTAAGGTGGTCCCTTACCGGGAGCATTCACTTGTAATATAACAGTTCAGATACAGAGTGAGGGAGAAGAACTGAGCATTACTAATATTTATAATATGTATGTATTTAAAGTTATATATGTGTAGTGTATCAACTATCTGGTATCCATAACACAGGCCTCATAGCTTACCATGGAACTAGATGGTGCTGTGTGCTAGTGTCCGAACATATTTATTTATTTATTTATATGCTCAGTTCTCCCACTCACTCTGAATCTGAACTGCTACATTACAAGCGAATGCTCCCGGTGAAGGACCGCCTTTATGTTAATTATTTCTGCATAGGTACCCGAACTTTGTTCACAATTTCATGTGTTTTAAATTTTTTGATCGGAACCCTAATTCTTTTTCTACAGTAAAGTAGCCTAAGTTACTCCTTATAGCATCAGCTATCTGCCAGTGAAAGTCCCATTAAAATCGTTTTAGCGGTTTCGAAGATTAGCAGGAACAAACACAGATAAATTTTTTAAAAACTGTTTTGTTCTTATAAGTACCATATATAACTCCATATGCATTTAGTATAAAGCTGTTATTTTGACATTACACACAGACACTGCAATTTCATTTATCTGTATAGATTCTTTTTGTTATTTTAAGAAAACTATGAAAGTTAAGGTTCTACAAACTACTATTAATAGCCATTTAAAAGAGGTCTAATAATAATTATATTATGTAAAAATGTTTTTTCTTTTATTTTTATTTTTTTTTTTAAAGAACAGACCTATATTATTTAAATACAAAATTTGATTCAAATTGTTTGAATTGTTTCCGAGATACTTGAACCAAATGAATATATAATAATATTTTTTTTTATCACAGGATATGTCCAGAAGTCGTCCATCCTTATCCCACTTGTGTGCGCAGTACTGTGCCTCAGAGGATGGTAGGGACAAGGACAGCCAGAGGGAGGGGAAGAAGCAGGAGGAGGTTTTGAAGAAGTGAGTTTATTTGGTTATGTGGTGTAGAGTGGGGACGGGGAGGGGGGGGGGGGGGGTGTTGCTAGGTGAGATTTGGAGGGAGGTGACTATTTTATTTATAATCGACTTCCAAAAAAGAGAAGGTTCTCATTTCGTTGGAATCCTTTTTTTTTAATGTATGTTCACCGATTACTCGAAGATACCTGCACTGATTTGGAAAATTCTTTTTTGTTTCAAAATTATATTTTTTAATTATATTTTCAGGTTCCGAATGCATGAGTGTAATTTACTGTTAGCGACGTCGGTGTTAGAAGAAGGGATAGACCTGCCGAGGTGTAATTTAGTTGTGCGATGGGATGTACCTCCTTCGTAAGTGATTATTTTTATTTTTTTTTATGTTTACAGTAAATATGGTCTTTTATATTCATTCTCTCTTGATTCCCAATACAAACTTTCATCCCCATTTTCACCCCCTTAAGGGATGATTTCCGGGATAAAAAGTATACTATGTCTTTCCTAGGGTCTCAAATTATCTTCTTACCAAATTTCATCTAAATCGGTTCAGTACATTCAAACATTAACCCCTACAACCTCACAAACTCACAAACATTACCTCTTGATAATATTAGTATAGATTATGCTTAGTTTTTTTCTTTTAAAAATATTTAAATATTGTCATGCTCTATTTTTTTTTATTAGTATTATAATTTATAATATCAAATAAAAAAAGGAAACTTTTATTCTCTTCATAAAAAGTTCTAAAAGATCCTAATCCCACCAGCTACCGATCCCACGGGCTTTGTCGAGGGAGGGCGCGGGCGCCGCGCGCCGCCGTGGCGCTCCTCGCGCGGGCGGCGGACAGCGATACTCTGGTGCACAACCTGGCTGTGTATAAGGAGTTGGATCAGGTGGGTTTGGTTCCCGGGTTATGTATTTTTGTATGTATCATACAAATGCACCTCATCCTCATATAGTTATGCCACAGATCATATATATATATAATATATATATATATATATATATATATATATATATATATATATATATAATACTAGTACTTTAAATACTTTTTTTTAATATATTCTTTATTGCACATTAAAAATAAAAATAAAAGTATTTAGAGAACATTAGTGGCAAAGGTGGACTTATCTCTAAAAGAGATCTCTTCCAGTCAACCTAGGAGGTGAGAAAGATTGTCATTTAGCGGAGCAGAAAAGTGCAAGGTGATATGGAGATAGTGTTAAAAAAAAAAAAAGAAATCACAGTATAAATAAAAATAGCATACTATACGTAATCTTAATATAATAAATAATACAAACATACTAGTATATAAAATACATAGATAACAATAATACTTATAATACATATATTTTATACCATACAATATACATACATACAATACATATAAATACTTATTAATATATAATGTTGATGACTACTAAGTAACTTCAGATAGAAAATGTTCTTTTAGACGGTATTTAAAAGATGCAATGGAGGGACTTTCTTGAATAAATTTAGGGAGTTTGTTCCATAGTAGAGGAGCACGTACCGAAAACGAATTAAGTCCAAAGCCGGTATTACACTTTGGCACGTCGAGCATTGATGTGACGCAAGAACGTTTAGTGCGTGTGGAAGTGGGAAGTAAGGTAATTCGGGAACAAAGATAAGGAGGGGCATTAGGATCGTGGAGGATATTAAAGAGGATTTTTAAATTAGGTTAAATACTTTTTTCATGATTTTTTTTTGTATTTGGAATTTTAGGTGAACATTAAAAACAAATCGATACATATTACGCAATCTGTCATAATATTTTTTTACTAATTTTTACTTTTGTTCGTAATGAGACATGGTTATGCTATTGTTAAATATAAATAAGGTAGAAGTGACACAAGTTTGATTCCCGGATAAAATAATTGTTTTTGTGGATCAAATGTTTGTCTCACTACATACTGTACTGTAATATTATCGTTAAATATAAATAAGTTTGGATATATTTTGATTAGTCTTTTAAAAATATTTAAACAGATAAGAAAGAGGATAAATTAAAAAAAACAAAAAAAAAATTAATGTGAATTTACTTACTGAAATTATTTTTGTTATTTTTTTACTTTTATAAATATTTTTAAATATTTCCATAGATTATAACACGAAAATGTGGTTGTGGTATACAATTTGAACCGCCCCAAGAGGAAGAGAACCAAGCAGACTCCGTAGCTTACCTTGTCAAACCGTATATACCTCTTGAATTGGTTTCTAACACAAATCGATTAGAAACCGATAATAAATCCAATGAATCGATTAAAATCGATATTAATAATGATAATGACAATGATAATACAATAATAAATGATGATAATGATATAGTAGATGACAATGTAAAAAACAAAGACAATATACAAAAAAATAAAAAAATGGACAAAAATAAACACACAGACAATATTATTAACGAATTAAATACAAATATATCAAAAATACACATCAATATGGAGAATGGCGAATTGGAAATGGATATGATGAAGGAAGATATTAATAGAAGATATAAAGAAGATATAAATGAAATTGGAGAAGAGAATAAGAAGATGGATATAGAAAAAGAATGTCACGAAACTCTAGATTTTAGAGAGCAAGATAAGATTGGTGATGTTGAAATGAAATGTGATGATCTAAAGTTTGAATACAAGTTAAGTGATAAGAAGGGTGATGAAAATGTTGCCAGTGTTGATTTAAATTCGGCGATTGCGTTAATTAATAGGTATGTATGATACATACATTTTTGTAATTTCTAATTTTTTGAATTTGTGTAGGATAGTTTTTTTAATTTTTTTTTTAAATAATAAAAGAGCTTTGGTTAGTTCCTAGTCCTGGGTTCAAATCCCGGGGCAATGGTTTTTTTTTTTTAATAAGGAATATAGTAACTCTAAATACTTACATATTATAAATATCATCATTTGTCACTACCAACATTCGTGCTCATCACATAAACGAATGCCCCCAGTGGGGCTCAAACCTGCGACCGCTGGCGCTGCAAGTAGGGTCACTACAAACTGAGAGAAACGTAACGTCAAAGTATAGTAATATAGTCTATGCTAACCCTTAAATCGTACCTAGGGATTAATATGTCATACATTTTCAGATACTGCGGTAAACTCCCATCAGACACATTCACGAGGCTCGCACCCCAATGGTGGATGGAACAGGTTCGAATCCCGGACAGGAATGGTGTTTTAAGAACAGCCTATATATGCACCGTGAGAATGCCCTTGAATTGTCCAGTGAAATATAATATTGTTGTAAGTAAGATAACTTTTAACCGATTCTTTGTCACGTGACGTCTTCAACAATTGTGAAATGGTTTTCCGGGTTCTAATTTTTTATTGTTAGGTTATTTTTAAAATTGATCCAATTTATGATTACGAAGTTCATGTTTCCAATACATATTAATGTACTCCATTTTCAGTTGGCAAAGTCGTGAATGAAAAATGAAAATAAATTTGCAAAAAAAAACCCAAAAAGGTAGATTTATTAAAAAAAAATGAATCCCGTCTGTAGGGTCACCCGATGCCGACGCGCGTGCTGGCGCGGCGCGTGGCGGCGCTGCTGGCGTGCCGCGCGCTGCACCGCGGCGGCGAGCTCGACGACCACCTCATGCCCATCGGTGAGCGGGGGAGGGGGAGTAGAGATAGAGCGTGTGGGGGGAGGGGAATAGAGATAGAATGGAAGGAAGGATAAAGATAGAGCATGCGGGGGGGGGGGGGGGGGGGTTGTATAAAAATAGAGCATGTTATGATATTTTAATATATATTATTAAATTTTATTATTTGCATTACATGTAGTTTATGTTTATTAATTATAATTTAACTATAATGACAGTTATTAATCTATTTGAAATTTTAATTAAAATTAAATTATTTTTATTTTGTTTACTAGCGACTCACCCTCGCTTCACTTGAATTCTACATACGCTTTTACGTTCAGTATAGATTTCTCAGAGATGAGATATTTTCCCGCAGTAAAAATGTCCTATATGTTGACCCGGATAACCAGCCATCATCATCATACCAAATTTCATCAAAATCTGTCTAGCAGGTTTCTCATGATGCCAGTGGCGGATTTAGGCTTGATGCCGCCCTAGGCCCCGATTGATAGGCCGCCTTTTTTGCTTTGTGAGGGAGTGATTATTATAACAATATAAATTAAAAATTTAAAAAACCCCCTACGCACGTGAAGCACTTAATCAAGTAGGTAATCATAAGCCAAAATGCCTTACCTCATTTTGGAAAAGAGCTGATACTCTTACACTGCTGGACCGATATTAACTAAACATAGCTAAGAACCTCCGTTGGAAACTGGCTTTCAAATGAAAACAAACCGCATCGAAATCGGTCCATCCGTTTGAGAGCTACGATGCCACAGACAGACAGACACACACACGCACGCATGCACGCACGCACGCACGCACGCACGCACGCACGCACGCACGCACGCACGCACGCACGCAAGCACGCATGCACGCACACGCACACACACACACGGAGAGACAGACGACGTCAAACTTATAACACCCCTCTTTTTGCGTCGGGGGTTAAAAATTAAAGATTTAATTTTCAAATGTTAAAATTTTGATCGATAAAATTTTATTAAATTAAATACAACTTCTTATTGATTAATCTACATTAATTTATTAAATAGAATTCCGAGTATAAATTATAAATATGGAAATAACTTTTTAAAGATGAATATTAACATCAAGACACGCGGTATCGTGTCCAGCCAAGTTCAAGCCAAAAGAAACTGGCGACGCAGCACTGTGTGTATATTTTACACGAACCATTTGGAGCCACTTTTCACCTCGTAATAACTCAAAATCTATTTAACATATGATACATGAACATAAAATTTGGTTCATTATTTAATCCACTTAGATTAACAATCCCCAATTTCATAAATACAGCACAAACGGTAATTGAGATATTAACGTCTAAAAATCAGCATTTTTATCACTGACTGACTGACATATAGTAGTAAAACCTAACTCACTTCCAGATGACCTAGAAAACTGAAACTTGGTGTCCAGATGGGTAACTGTATGCATATAAGGGGAAAAATCCGAAAACAGTGAATTCTTAAAATTTGTTTTTTTTTTCAATAATTTTTTTTACTGAAAATACAAAAAATATAGAAGAACATTTCTCAAAATTTTTCAACTTATTATTCCTCTTTTGTAAATAAATCAACAGCATTTTCCGATAAAGACTCATGTTAATAAATATCTATTGATCTATTATAAAAATAATCTTGCGATTAATTAAAAAGTAAATTCAATCGTTATAATATTATTCAATATATTTTACTGGATTTTTTTTAATTTTTCATATTTCAAAGAGAATCTAATATAACCGATTTTTGAATTCGGATTGCCTTTGACTTTTTTCGCCTTTTAATCCGGTCAATTTAGACATTCGAAGCTACATAAATTTACAACAAGCTCAAAATTGGTGAAATCGTTCAAAATATGATTATAAATAAAATTTGAAAGTTCCCCATCTTTCCCCTGTATGGAAAATTTTTTATTCAAGGTCAAAGGTCAAAAAAATGAGTTTTTCACGATTTTTCAGTAAAATGGTAAGTTTTATCATAAAAATACTTTATATATCTATAAAAAATGTATGAATACTTTTTTTCCTACGAGCCACTGTTTCTGAGATATAACGATTCAAAAATTTGTAACATATATTACAACTCTAGAGATGTATGTACGAGGCGTACTCATGCATATTATGCCGACTAGAAGAACCAGTGGCTTCGCTTGCGATCAAATTACGAAAAATACGAAATTTCACGCAAATATTATGTCCTAGGAATAAAAATTTTCATACAAACTTTTATCCCCCATTTTACCCTCTTAGGAGTTGAATTTTAGAAATCGCTGAAATACATAACTCATTATTTTTACCATATTCAATTCATACGAAATTTCATGCAAATATATCCAAAATTCACTCAACACAGCCTACCAAAACCAAAGTTAAACATCAACATTGGATGTCAGACAACACCTGGTGCCTTGTAGAGCGTCGCCGTGAAATGAAGGCCGAGGGTACATCTATACAGGATTTGAATTTGATGAGTGCACAGATACAATCTTCAAGTCGCAGAGATATTAACGACCATCTCAAAAACATCTGCCTAGAATTGGAAAAAAATGCAGAACGCAATGAAACCAAAGATTTATTTAAGAAGATTCGAAGCATAACTCGTCAGTTCAAACCCAAAACCTGGGCTGTCGAAGATTTAAATGGAGTGACAATAACAGAAATCAAGGATATTGTTGGTGTGTGGAAAGAATATTGCGAACAACTTTTTACTAATAACAGCACAACATCATTTAACATTAGTACTTACTCACAAGCTGCACATAATGCTATGGAACCATCTGTATTGAAAAGTGAAGTTCGAGCCGCAATCAAACACCTAAAGAGAAATAGGGCTGTAGGAGCTGATGGCATCCCAATAGAAATATTCAAAGCAATGGGCGAATACGGAGTTGATATGCTGCATACAATCTGCAATCGCATCTGGGAGACAGAAAAATGGCCCCACGACTGGGCACATTCCGTGTTCATACCACTGCACAAGAAAGGATCAACGAAGAAATGTAATAACTACAGACTTATAGCCTTGATTTCACATGCCAGCAAAGTACTCCTTCATATCATCAACACCAGACTGTAAGCTTTTCTGAATCCTGAAATAGCTTTAGAGCAAGCAGGATTTGTCAAGGGTCGGGGGACAAGAGAGCAGATCTTAATTCTGCGACAGATAATCGAAAAGTCTAGAGAGTTCAATACCCCGCTCTATGTCTGTTTTGTCGACTTTCGCAAGGCTTTCGATACGGTGCAATGGCATAAGTTATGGGACATACTGACTCAAATGGGAGTACCTAACCACCTAGTTCGTCTCATTCGCCGACTCTATGAGGACGGAACTGCGATTGTCCGGATAGACAACGTTGACTCGAAAAGCTTTCAGACACATACCGGTGTTCGGCGAGGGTGCATACTGTCACCACTCCTATTCAACATATATACGGAGTATATTATGAGAATTGTTTTGGAGCAATGGGACAAAGGGATTTCAGTGGGAGGTCGGAAGATAACAAACTTGAGGTACGCCGATGACACTACTCTTCTCGCACAAACAAAAGAAGACATGGAACACCTGCTGACATGCCTAGAGACAACAAGCCTCTCCTTTGGACTTGCGATCAACAAGGAAAAAACCAAGATTATGATCGTCGACCGAGCTGAACTAAACCACCCTGACACCCCCACGATTGGCAACTGTGAGGTTGTCCAAAGCTACGTGTACCTCGGCTCCACTATCACGAACAATGGTGGATGTGAGAACGAGATTCAAAGGAGATGTGCTATCACAAGATCTGCCGTTGATAGGCTTAAAAGAGTCTGGTGCAACCGAAATATCACCAAAGCCACGAAAGTCCGCCTTATGAGAAGCTTAGTCTTCCCAATATTTCTTTATGGCGCTGAAACATGGACGGTTCGCCTTAAAGACCGACGCAAAATCGATGCATTCGAAATGTGGTGCTGGCGGCGACTGTTGCGAATCCCTTGGACAGCGTTTCGATCCAACATCTCAATTTTGGAGGAATTAAACATCAAAGAGAGATTATCGTCTACAGTGCAGATACGTATCCTCAAATACTTCGGACACATTGTCCGAAATGAGCACTCCATGGAACGACTCGTGGTCCAGGGGAAAGTAGAAGGCAAGCGGTCACGCGGGCGATCACCACGCGTTGGACAGACCTTATAAAAGCCGTAACGCAAAAATCCATAGTCCAATGCTCCCGAGACGCTGAAGACCGCTATAAATGGAGGCACATCGCAAGAGCTACATTAGCCAAAGAAAATCCATCGTCGTCAACCACGACCACTCTGTCAAGAGCGAACGACTAAGAAGAAGATATCCAAAAAATAAAAAGTTTCATACAAACTTTTATCCCCTATTTCACCCCCTTGGGGGTTGAATTTTGAAAAATCCTCCCTTAGTAGATGCCTTCGTCATATGAAGAATAGGTGTGCGAAATTTCAATTTGCTAGCCTTAAGGGTTTGGCCTGTGCGTTGCTACATCAGGCAATTACTTTTGCCTTTTATATAATAAGATTACAACTTTTACAAATTTTTGAATCGTTATATCTCAGAAACGGTGGCTCGTAGGAAAAAAGTATTTACACATTTTTTATAGATAATTTTATGATCTACAATTTTTGTCTGAAGTATTTTTATGATAAAAGTTACCCTTTTGTTGAAAATTGCGAAAAACTCATTTTTTTTACCTTTGACCTTGAAAAATTTTTTTTCCATTCAGGGGAAAGATGGGGAACTTTCAAATTTTATTTATAATTATATTTTGAACGATTTCACCAATTTTCAGCTTGTTGTAAATTAATGTAGCTTCACACTTATGTTTTGGTTTAATTTTACCGGACTATTTAGGATTTTGTCTTTATTTTTAATCTAAATTTTGCCGCCCCTAAAATTATGCCGCCCTAGGCCCGGGCCTCACAGGCCTATGGGTAAATCCATCACTGCATGATGCGTTCCCAGACAAACAGATAGACGAAAATTCTAAAAATTATAGATTCGGCCTCTGTATCGATAATAATGTCTATTCCAATAAGATTTTCCAAAAAATATTTTAATATTAATATTATAATATTAAATATAAAAATATGTACAAATTTGACTCTGAATTATAAGGAGTTACAGAGAGATAAAGAATTATAGAGAAGTAGAAAGAGTTACAGGAAGATTGAAGGATACTTATAGAAGGATAGAGAATAAGATATTTGGTAATTTGTCGTCAGGCAAAGAGAACTTCAAAGCTGCAGAGTTAGAGAGCAGCGTGCCGGCGGCGGACGGCGCGGACGGCGACGCGCGCCCGGGGACCACCAAGCGGAGGCAGTATTACTACAAACGGGTGGATTTTGGTTAAAATTTGTATTAAAAGAAAGGGTTTCCATACCATTATCTATGATTTTTAAATTAATATTAAAAAAAAGTAGGTACCATTATCTATAAAAATGGCAAAAAAATTATGTCTGTTGTATGGGAGACCCGCTTAAATATTTTGTTTTATTTAAATTTAATTGTTTATTTTTAAAGTGACTAGTCTCTTTCTAAAATATTAGGAATTTTCATGGCGTACGGTTAAGGAGTTAAAGCGCTGTGGTATCTTGGTAAGGTACAGTTGTACCTATCAACACTAATGTTGTTTCCCGACTTTCGCCGCGGATATCCTGTATACTGTATAAACTTATTATGTACCCGTTTTTAACGTCCCACTGCTGGGCGTGGGCCTCCCGACAATACTAGGGGAGTCAGGCCACAGTCCCCCACGCCGGCCAAGTGCGAGCGGACTGAGCGTGTCTGAAGACAACTTGCTAGGTTCTCTCACACATGCAGGTTTCCTCACGATGTTCTCCTTCACCGTAAGGCAAGTTTTAGTAGACTGTGATATAAATCAATACTAATATTATAAAGCTGAAGTGTTTGTTTGTTTGGTTGAACGCGCTAATCTCAGGAACTACTAATCCGATTTGAATTTTTTTCCATTAAATAGCCCGTTAACTGAAGAAGGCTATATGTTATGTATCATCCCGGAAAAATGTACGGTTCCCGTGGGATAGATTTGTTTTTGTCTAGGGACGAACCCGAAGCGAAGCGAGGGTGAGACGCTAGTAATAAATATAGATGTGTGTTTGTGTGTTTGTTAGACGGCGTGGGAGTTCACAGATTGCCAAGCGATCATAGACGCTACGGATGAGGAAATAGAGAAGAATCCTGTGCTCGATGGAAAACAAGATGGTGGTGAGACTTTTTGATTATAAAAAATTACGTTTAAATTATTATGTATAGTATCTTAAAGGTATAGATTAGTTATTTTTCATTTATATAAGTTTTTTATATCTTTTTTTTTTAAGTTTTAATTCCGAAAAAAAAAATGTTGTTCATTCACCCATATATATACATATAAAAAAAATGTAACTAAGCTGAATCTGTACATTAAATATATTTTTGGAAAACCTTATTGAAATAGAAGTTATTATCGATACAGGGAGCAAATCTATAGATTTTAGAATTTTGTCTGTCTGCCTGTCTGGGAACGCATCATGAGAAAACCACTGGAGGGATTTTGTTGAAATTAGGTATGATGATAGCTGGTTATCTGGGTCAATCCGGGAATAGTACCCATTAATATTATAAATGCGTGGGCTTGGTTAGATGTTTGTTACTCTTTCACGCCAGAACGGATGAACGGATCTGGATGAGATTTGGCACAGAGATAGATTATAGTCTGGAATAGCACATAGGTTATTTTTTATTTCGGAAAACGAAAACAATATATACATATTATAAATATATACACGACTGTAGTACAAACATTCGTGCTCATCACACAAATGAATGACAGCGGGACTCGAACCCGCGACCGGTGGCACAGCAAGTAGTGTCACTGCAAACTGAGCCAACCGTGTCGTCTTATATATGTATGTGTGTATGTGTACAGGGCGCGCCAGCAACGTGCTGCACCTGCTGCACGCGGCGCTGTGGTGCGCGCTGCCTGAGCGCTACAACACGCGCGGCCGCCGCCTGCACGCGCCGCAGCGCGCGCGCCACGCCGTCGCCGTGCTCATGCGCCGCCCGCGCGCCGGCTGCAGGTCGCGACATACGCACACACACGCACGCACAGACACACCATGCACACGCACGCACGCACACACACACACACACACGCACGCGCACGCACACGTACGCATACACACACGCACACACGCACGCATACACACGCTCGCACGCACACGCGCCAATGTTACCTCTTTTTAAATTAAAATAAGCTCAAAACATCAGAAAAAACAATAACTATTTAATTATTTTTAGTATCTCACCTATCCTAATTATTTAAAACATAAATTGAATGTCATATAAAGTACCGATAACTTACAGAAGTTTTACCTCTTGCGCGTGTACACATTCATACACGCACTCTTTAATTATTTTATGAGGGTAGACTAGACATGTAATGAAATAGTATTCCGATTCCCGGTCCTCAGGCTGCAGATCCCGGCGTTCCCGGTGTACACGCGGTCGGGCGAGGTGCGCGTGTCCGTAGAGCCCGCGCTGGGCGCCGACGTGCGTCTGTCGCCGCGCCGCGCCGACCTCATACATAGGTAGAGAGGGGGGGGGGGGGGTAAAAAAGGAGGGGAGAAGAGGGCGGGGGTTTAAAAGGAGGGGAGAGAGGAGGGGGGGGGGTTGAAAAGGAGGGGGGAGAAGGGGGGGATAGAAAGGAAGGGGGGAGAGGGGACATACCTCAATCTTACTCGATATATTTCATAGTTCTACACAAGTACAGTGAGGGAGGGAGATGGAGAAATATTTACATCTCACTCTGTATATTCCAAACTTATATGTAAGTACGGTGAAAGAAGGAGATGGAGAGATTCTTCCATCTCAGTTGGTATGTTCTATACTTATACACAAGTACCGTGTGGGAGTGAGATGGAACGATATCCTCATCTCAATCTTTATAATAATAAAATAAATAATAAATTAAAAAAAAAGTGGAAATATATTTAAAAATTTCTTTGTCAAGTATGATTATTTAAGATTTTGAATGATTTTTTTGCATATTTATTGTGATTTTTGGTGAGAAAGTATTATGATTATTTTGTTTAAATTGGTGCTGTGTTTATGTACATAGTTGTATTTGGATGGATGTATGAGAGGTGATTGACTTTAACATTAGTTTTTCCACCCAAAATGGTGGCATTCGACTTGTTTTTAACCGACTTCCAAAAAGGAGGAGGTTCTCAATTCGACCGTATATATGTTTTTTTTCTCTTTATTTATGTTATTATTTTGTTTAGATTCATGCGTTTCGTCTTTTCGGATGTTCTCCGAGTGAGACGGCGCGGGATGAAACTGCAAATGGAGGGTTCCACACATAACAATTATTATATCGTGCCGACTGTTAAAAGTGAGTAATTCTATTGTTTTTTCCAATATGTTTTTTTAAATTTTAAATAATTAATATAAATGATACAGGTTTTTTTTTTAATTTTAAAGTCTTTGAATCCTTTAAGATTATTCTAGACATATCGTCCCACAAAAACGTACATTCATCTACATTGTACATGGCTATTGCTCCCATTTTTTTTTCATTATTTTATTAAAAAAATAATTTAGCTTGTTCTGTTACAGGGGTAGTAATATAATATGAAATCTAAAAACTTTTACATCTAATTTTTTTTTATTAAATTATTTACAAATGTACGGACAGATAAGTTAAGTACATAAAAAACTTGTGTCAATTAGTATTGCATACATAATTTTGTTTAACATAATTAAAAATCTTTTCAATATATCATGTAAATATATATTTTTTTGCTTAACTTAAATATATTTAGATTTAGTTTTATAATTTATTAACAACTAGCGATTCACTCTCGCTTCGCTCGTGTTCGTCCCAGTAAAAACGAAAACAAATCTATCCCACGGAAATCGTACATTTTTCCGGAATAAAAAGCAACATGTTGCGCTCCATTATACGCAACGGTAGACGCCGCCGGGGCCGCGGACGCAGCCCCACCAACGAGAACCAAGGCGAGCGGCCATTGCGTGACGGAGGGCCCACTTACATCTCGGAGCCGTGGCCGACAGGACGAAACCAATACTTTTTCCCTCTTTCTTATATATATGTAAACGCGTATTAAACGGAGAGTTAACCAGCCTTAAAATATTATACAGTCCACTCTTTTATTTTAACGTCCACCAGGACCCTAACACAACCTGTGTGCTATTCCAGACTATAATCTATCTCTGTGCCAAATTTCATCAAGATCCGTTCAGCCGTTCTGGCGTGATTGTGGAACAAACATCCACACATCCAAACTTTCGCATTTATAGTATTAGAGGTACAGTTTAAGCTAGAGATCTTCGAATCTACCATCAGTGGGCTGCGTGCAGAATTATTATCATTAAAAAATAATAGTTTTGTAAGTAGGTCGCCGGAGTTCTCTAATGTAAACACACGTCGCGGCGCACAAATTGACTCCATCAGCAATTTGTCGTCGCCGCCGGTTACTGCTGAGGTGCGCTGCTCGCGCGACACAGCGACGCCCGCCACCCGCTCCCCGGCCCCGCAGACGGTGTCGAGTGCGAGCGCGGTCATGACCCCGCCGCGTGCATACGCCGCAGCCGCAGCCGCGCCCGCCCCCGCCGCTGCACCCGCCCCGCCAAGCAAGCGGCCCGAGAATGGAGGGAAAATGAAGAGCCGGAGCAAACCAACTGTCAAACAGGTGCCACCGTCGGGGTCAAGAAAAAACCACTCTGACGAGGAGGGCTTCATTAAAGTGGAGAGGAAGAAGAAGAAGCCCTCATGCCGTAACATCTGTGGCACAGCTCCGAACCAGCCAGACCATCTGCTGCGCCCTGCCGTACCATCGACGCCGGTGTATGTGTCCCGACTGCACTGGTCTACGAAGGTAGAGGATGTCGTAGACTACGTCCAGAAGAAGTCCAGCTTCAAATTGAGGGTTGAACGGCTGGTACCTCGTCACAAAACGAGTTTCAATTCGTTTTTGGTGAGAGTGCCTACTCATCATCTGCCAACCTTCATGAAGGAGGACTTCTGGCCGCAGGGCGTCGTATTTCGGAAGTTCTGAGGTCGTTTGCCCGCTGACACAGCTCACACGTCGATGTCTACGCTACGTGTTAAATAGTTTATAAATATATATATATGTTAGTTTTTAAGGTATATATGCTATGGGCCTCTGTTTACATATTTAAGATCTTTGTGTAAATATTGCCTGAAATAAATGATAAATAAATAATAAATAAATAAATAATAGGATAATAGGATTATATCACTTCTTTTAATTCCTTAGAAACAAGAGAAGATGGATCAACATGGATAGATATCGACTGGCCGTTCTTAGAACTTATATACAAACACACAGAAGAGAAGAAACTTCAAGAAATAGAGAAACCAATTCTATGGGAGGAGGGGGAGAAGAAGGATAAGAAGGATAAAGAGAAAGTGAAGAAGATAGAGAATCCGTTATTGAAACCTGGAGAAGTGTTTGTTTTTGATGCGGAGAAATATAAAGAGGCGGTGGTCACACCGTGGTATAGGAATCAGGATCAACCACAGGTTAGATGTGTACTATGGCTTATTATCCGACTTTAAATAAAAGGAGGTACTTGGTATTGGTTGTGGATCTCAGACTCATAGAATTTAAGAAATAATAATGTTTTTTATATAATACAAGCGACTAACCCTTGTTCCGCCCCGGTTCGCCCCTAGGTACATTTTAACGCTTAGTACAGATTTCTCAGAGATGAGATATTTTCCCGCAGTAAAAAGTATCCTATATGTTGACCCGGATATCCAGCTATCATCATAAAAATTTTTATGAAAATCTGTCCAGTGGTTTTCTTGTGATACGTTCCCAGACAGATAGACAGACAGACAAAAACTCTAAAAAATAATAATGACTATTTCAATAAGATTGTCCAAAAAAATATTCAATGTACAGATTCGACTCAGTTAGAATTTTATTATATAATGTTTTAAATTATTATACATTTTTATACCTACTGAGTGATAAGTAAATAAATGTTAATTAAAATAGCTAATGGAAAATCCTTGAATTTTATTATATAAAGCAAAAAAAAAAAAAAAAATTAAGCTAATATTATGCTATCTCTCTTTCAATGGGAAGAGAACTGATGCTTAAACAATACAAAAGTATATAGTATTATTTTTATTCATATTTTATCTTAAAAGTTGTATATTAATTTAACTAACACATATATAACATTAATTTTATTTTAAAAGAAAATAAACGATTTGTATGACAAAATCGAGAATAATTGCATATACAGCAAAATACAGTACTATTTTTTTTAAGTGTTTTTGATTCAGGGTTATTGAATTTTAAATGTCAAATCTATTTGTATTAATACATTTTTTATTTTAATAAAGCTGAAAAAATGTATTTTATTTATTTATTCATTCAGCGTTTTTTTTACGTCTTACAGCTGGGGGTAGGCTTCCCTTCATTACGAGGGGGATCAGGCTGTTGTAATTGTGTTTTTTCATTTCCAACGCTCAATTTGAATATCTCTATTCTTTGAAGTCGGTCAAATAAATTATTATCGCGTTACGCTTGTCTCCCAATAATATGTTATATGTAGTAGCAAAGGTCTGCTGGCCCCTGGGCCCCTGAGTCAGTCTTCCTATTTCAGCACAGCTCTATTTTTTGTAAAACCTCTATTTTTTGAAGTCGGTCAAATTAGTCACGCCTTCCTCCCAACAGTTCTTCCTGATGGCGGAGATCTGCTGGCACCTGACCTCAGAATTAGTCTTTCAGCACAACTCTTGAACACCTTTATTTTTTGAAGTCGGTCAAATAGATCAATAACCGCGTCATGCCTGTTTCCCAACAGTTCTTGTTATTTTGAGTTATAAATAATATAATTGAGCAAAATTTCTTATAACTTTTTATAAGCTCTAACACAGTATTCAACTTCTCGGGAGACATATGACAGAATACAGATAACATATACGCACCAAGCGGCAAGGAATAGAAACCTTTTTAAATAGCAAGCAAAGATATTAGATTATACATCCTAAAATTTATCACTCAACAGTTCTTCCTGGTGGCGGAGATCTGCTGGCACCTGACCCCTGAGTCAATCTTCCTTTCAGCACAGCTCTTGAACACCTCTATTTTTTTAAACCCCTATTTTTTGGAGTCGGTCAAATAGATTAATAACCGCGTCATGCCTGTTCCCCAACAGTTCTTCCTGGTGGCGGAGATCTGCTGGCACCTGACGCCGGACTCGGCGTTCCCGTCGGCGCAGCACGCCAGCTTCCGCGCCTACTACCGCGCCAAGTACGGCGCCGAGCTCACGCAGCGCGCGCAGCCGCTGCTCGACGTCGACCACACCAGCGCGCGCCTCAACCTGCTCACGCCCAGGTCGCTACCACCACTTGAAACATGCACCATCCACCTTCCAACCTACCGTTGCTTACATTCTTCCTCCTTCCATCCTTCCATTACTCGTATTTCTCCCCCTTAGTGCCAGGCTCAACCTGCTCACGCAAAGGTCGCTTGCCATCTCATATGTACCCTTCCATTTCTCACGTTTCAGCCCCTTTTAATTTACCGTTTCACACATTCTTCCCCCTTCCTCCCTATCTGTTGCTCACATTCTCCCCCTTCCACCCTATCCATTGCTCACCTTTCTTGCTAGCACTTTTTATGTTCTTCTCCCCTTCGTATAGACTACACTAGTACCGAGGTGACTGCCAACACTTCTAATATTCACCATCCACCTTTCAACCTACCGTTGCTTAGATTCTTCCGCCTTCCACCCCTCCATTACTCTTATTTCTCCCCCTTAGTGCCGGGCTTAACCTGCTCACACCAAGATGACTGGCTTCTTATGTTTACTACCTCATCTGTATTGCGTGCATACTTCCCTTTCTCATGTTTCACATCTTCTTTTTCCTTTCATTATTCCATCATCCTCCGTCTACTAACCTAACCTAACCGTTGCCTGCATTCTTCTTCCTTTCATTGCTAACATTTCTTCCCTTCTTTTCTTCCATTTTTCATATTCTTCTCCCTTTCTCGTTGACCATTCAAGTGTAACGCTTAATTTATGTACCATTTCATATTAATCCTCTTTCCACACTCTACTTTCTAATTTTTTTTTCCTTCCGTACTTGCATCCACTTTTCGTTTTTTCAACTCCTTTCGGGACTTTCACTTTTTATATCCAACTAGCGACTCACCCCTGTTCCGCTCGGGTTCGTCCCTAGTTACGTTTTAACGTTTAGCCCAGAGATGAGATATTTTCCCGCAGTAAAAAGTATCCTATATGTTGACCCGGATAACTGGCTATCATCATATCAAATTTCATCAAAATCTATTCAATGGTCGTGATGCGGTAACAGACAGACAGACAGACAGACAAAAATTGTAAAAACTATAGATTTGGCTTCTGTATCGATAATGTCTATTTCAATAAGATTTTCCAAAAAATATTTAATGTGCAGATTCCGCTTAGTTACAATTTTATTAAATGTATAGATTTAAAGTTACTCATAATCATCCTCCTTCTAGGCTTCCGTTGCTCACATACCCCCCCCCCCCTCCCCTCCCTTTCGCTTTCACGTCCTTCTCCCTTTCACGTAGACTACACTAGTATAAGATTTAACCGATTTGCCACCTCATATTCATACTCTTTTCACACTATATTTTAATACATATTTATTTCCTTTCAATACTTGCATTTTCCAATTAAAAAGTCACTCACATTCACCCTCCTTAAAAACTTTGGTTGTTCACATTCCTTCCCCCTTTCATTTATTCCCGTCTATTTTCACACGTGATGCCAGTTGTATTTGAGCTTGTTTCTTAACTATATAAGTGGTATACTATGTTTATCTATACAGATAAATAAAATTGAAGTGTCTGTCTGTGTGTAATGTCAAAATAACAGCTTTATACTAAATGCATATGGAATTATATACAGTAATTTATGAAATGAAAAACACGTTTTGTCTATTCGTTTGTCTGTTTGTCCCGGCTTATCTTCGGAACGGCTGATCCGATTTGGACGGGATTTTGACTGGCAGATAGCTAATATTATAAGGAGTAATTTAACTTACCTTCAGATACGTGAATTTTGTCTGCTATTCGCATGTCTGTTTGTTCCGGCCTATCTCCGAAATGACGGGACTTTGAGTGGCAGATAGCTGACGTTATAAGGAGTAATTTAATTTACCTTCAGATATGTGAACCGCAAGGGCGTAGCGCTGCCGGTGTCGTCGGAGCGCACGCGGCGCGCCAAGCGCGATAGGCTGGACCAGAAGCAGATCCTGGTGCCGGAGCTATGCCGGGTACATCCATTCGCCGCGCCGCTGTGGTTCGCCGTCGTGGCACTGCCATGTGTGCTATATCGGTGAGTACACTTGGCTAATCATGTCATTTTTGAAGTATCAAAACTTAAAAAAAAGCGACTTCCAGGCACTGAAAAGTAAAAAATAAGTAAATGGGATTATTCATTTGGAATAGATACCTAATTAGATATTTCAGTTCCAGAGATTACTTCCTTCAAACAAACTCACAAACTTTACATCTTTATAATATTAGTATTAGATAATAAATTAGATTATCTTTCCAGGATAAACGCTTTATTGATAGCCGATGAAATACGACGTGCGGTGGCCATAGACGTGGGTTTGGGTATCCCCAGGATAGATGATGAGACCTGTCCCGGCTTCCAATGGCCGCCTTTGGACTTTGGATGGAGTCTGGCTGAGGTATTATTCTACTTTTTTCCTCTTCTAGCTCCTTATATCTATATCACTATGTGTCGGTACTTTGAAAATTATAATGGCGGCGGGTGGCTAATGCCATCGACCTTCTATAATTTATATTTTACTATGTATTTAGCCCTTTTAACGTCCCACTGCTGGGCACGGGCCTCCCTTCAATACGAGGGGGATCAGGCCAAGTGGTAATCATGTTAGAAATGATTCGCACATGGAAATATCAGAGGTGAGAGATCCGGGATTAGAACCCGCTTCACTCGGTTTCCTAAGTGAGCGCGTTACCACTGGGCTACCACTGCCTTATTTTTCTCCATAAAGAAAATGTTAAGTCTTCGCATATTCTCAAATGTCAACTTAAGTGCAACTCACACTTGACCACATTCTTATTATGTTTTTTGTTTTAGGTTCTCAACGCGGATGACAAAAGTGAGAAAAAGAAAGACGATGAGGATGGCAAGAAGGAAGATAAAGAGTACAGGTAATATATTTTTATTAATGTATTTTTTTTTACCTTTTTATCCAACTGCGGTTCAAAAGAGGGTTATAAAGCCAATAGGTTTATTTATTTATTTATTTATTTATTTATTTATTTATTTATTTATTTATTTATTTATTTATTTATTTATTTTTATTTATTTATTTATTTATTTTTATTTATTTATTTATTTATTTTTATTTATTTATTTATTTTTATTTATTTATTTCGACGTAGGCCTATTTAAAAAAATAATAATAAAGAAAAAAAAGTAATTTATTAGTCATAAGGAAATTTTACTGGTCAGAGAATAAAGGCTATTTTTATTTTTATTTATTTATTTCAATATACACAAACAGCTTAGATTACTTAATTTGTAATGTTACAATTTATATTAAGGTACATTTAGCGAGCTATAATCTATACTATATAATATTATAAAGCTGAAGAGTTTGTTTGTTTGTTTGTTTGGTTGAACGCGCTAATCTCCGGAACTACTAAACCGATTTGAAAAATTCTTTTTGCATTAGATAGTTCGTTAACTGAGGAAGGCTATAGGCTATAATATATCTACCCGGAAAAATGTTCGGTTCCCGTGGGATAGATTTGTTTTTGTCTAGGGGCGAACCCGAAGCGAAGCGAGGGTGAGTCGCTAGTATATTATATGATGCAAAATGAACTCTAATACTAAGGCTAACCTAGCAAAATACGTTGAAATGCTGCCGTACTAGTTAAACTGTATGATTGTAGGAGGTTTTTTCTATGTATGTGAAATACTGCCGGTTCTAAAGAGTCGTAGTGTGAAGTTAGATACAGATAACTAGCGACTCGCCCTCGCTTCGGTGTCGCCCCTAGACAAAAATAAATCAATCCCACGGGAACCTTACATATTTTTCGTCCAGATCGATTGTAAAATACAACCTGTAGAGGAGTACCAACAAACTGACAGAGGAAAGCAAATTTTGTCAGAATTGAAGCAGAGATGCTTCACTCGCTCAGTCAATTATAAATATGTGTTTTTTTTTCAGGACAAAAGAAGAGAAAGAAGAACACCAGAAAGAAATAGAAGATAAGAAAGAAGAAGTGAGAGAGAAAACTATAAATGATATATTACAAGAGAAAGAAGATGCGGAGAGTGTGAGTATTGTTATCACACTGCTATTATAAATGTGAAATTTGCATTGTATGGTGTGTGTGTGTTTGTCACACTTTCACGTTGAAACGACTGTACGGATTCGGATGAAATTTAAGTATACAGATAGATTAAGACCTGGAGTGATACATAGGATATTCTATATTAATATTTTTAAGAGGAAAAAAAATGTGTGTTTATTGTAATCGATAAGTTAAAAATCCGCTGAACCGTTTTGGATGGGTATGAAGATTTTTATTATTGAAATAATTTGAAAGGGAAGGAATTAGGATAATTTTTCCGCAAATCATCCCTTAGGGGGGTGAAAAAGGGGATGATTGTATGCAGAATTAATCATATTTAATTTTTTTGAGCGGAACATTAACTCTTTTTCTAAAATAAAAGTAGCCTAAGTTACTTCTTATAACATCAGCTATCTGCCAGTGAAAGTCCCGGTAAAACCGTTTTGGAGATCAGTCGGATCAAACAGACAGACAAACAAAAATAAAAAAAAACGAGTTTTTCTATACATACCCTAATATTTCATACACATTTATTAAAAATCTGTTATTTTGACATTACACACAGACACTTCTTTTCGCTTTCCAGGGTTTCGAAATAGGCACGTGGAGTAACGACATGGCGTCCTCCATACCGCAGGAGTACGACGAGCTTTTGGAACCGCTGCCCTCTAACCTCACCTTCTGTACCTCTTCGTCTGGTGAGTGTTTTAAATCGATTTTGAAAATTATACTCCCATTTCTCATTATACTCTCTCTCTCTCTTTCTCTTCTTTCTTTTTTTTTATACATACATGTTTCCAAAAAAAAAAAAATATTAGATTTATGCGAATATTTGTCACTTTAAATCTAACCGTCTCTTTGAGTTTTTTCGTTGATTTGTTTTGATTTTTGTTTCTCGATGTTTCGAATGTATGTATGCATGTATTTAGTCCTTTTTAAAGTCCCACTGCTGGGAGTGGGCCTACCTTTAATACGATCAGGCCACAGTCCCCCACGCTGGCCAAGTGCGTGCGGACTGAGCATGTCCGCAGACAACTTGCTAGGTTCTCTCAGACATGCAGGTTTCCTCACGATGTTCTCCTTCACCGTGAGACAAGTGGTGATCATGTTGGAAATGATTCGCACATGAGAATATGAGAACGAGACTCGGGATTTGAACCCGCTTCACTCGGTTTCCAAGTAAGCGGTTACCACTAGGCTATCTCTAAAAAGTCTAGTTTAGCTGTAACATATGTATACATATTAGAGTATAATCTATATTTATAATATTATAAAGAGGGAAGATTTTTTTGTTTGTTTGTTTGTTTGTACCGATTAGGGTTCCGAAACTACTGAACGGATTTAGATGAAATTTGGTAAGAAGATAGTTTGAGACCCTGGGAAGGACATATGATAGTTTTTATCCCGTAAATCATCCGTTAAGGGGGTGAAAATGAGGATGAAAGTTTGTATGGGAAAGCAATCTATAGTATATTATATTTTAATATGCAGGTGGAGCAAATTGGTCGGAGCCAATAGAAAAACCGAAAGGGCAGTACAACTCCGGACGTACGTTTTCAATGGCGGATAGCGACTGCTCTTATATGTCTAGGTAAGTGCGTGTTTAATTTGTCACTTCTTGAATTCTTTACATCTGAAACAATTATGATGAAATTTAGCATATGGTATAGAGAGGAAATTGGAAAAAAACAATGAAATAACTTAACGTCTAAATTGTCTCCATCCGGGAACTGAAGCCGTGACTTTTGCTATAGTTAATTAAACGATTTTTCTAAAATTTTACGAGTGACATTTTTTTTACTTCTTTTATTATTTTATGTTTGTTGAAATTCATCTAAAGTAATACTTTATATACAAAGCAGTGACCTCTGCCGCCATATTATGTAAATTGTAATCTTTACTACATTATCTGTGTCATGTCTTTGCTACATTGTCTGTGTCATTAGAATAATATAATTCCTTTTTGAATCTCAACGCGGTCGTTTTATTAGAATGTTAATTTATTTTTAGAGTTTCGTAGTCTAAAGAGCAGCTCTTGCGGACTATTTTAATTTTGTATCGGCTGGCATTGATTTTGAAAATATCTGATTAGGTATCCATAGTGAATGAAAACTACCAATCGGTTAATTTTTTAAAGTTTTTACTTTTCAGTGTCTGGAAGACGGTTTTTATTTATTTTTTCCCCCAAACGATGGAAAAATTGCTATTAAAATTATTATGTACCAGTTGAGTTAATAACTATAATATTTAGAGTCCGGGAGGCCCACTCCCCATCCCTCCTCCCTCCCCACTCCCTCCTCCCTCCCCACTCTCTCCTCCCTCCCCACTCCCTCCTTCCCTCCTCCCTTCCTCTCCCTCCCTTTCCCAAAAGGCCGGCAACGCATCTGCAAGCCCTGCAGTGTAGCAGATGTCCATGGGCGGAGGTGATCACTTCCTATCAGGTGAGCCTCTTGCCCGTTTGCCCCCTTTGTCCCATAAGGCTTCAAGGCATCAAGGCTGACTACGAAAATATAAGAAAAGGTCTTGTAGAAATTAATTGGAAGGAAATCCTAAGCGAATGCCCTACCGTGGATAACATGACCAAAATATTTTATGATCATATTCGTACATTGATAAGAAAATATGTACCTAAAACGCAACCTCGCAGCCGTTGTTATCCAGTTTGGTTTACACCTTGTCTTATTAAGTGTATAAAAGAAAAATATAAATATAGATTAAAAATACGCAAATACAACAACCCTCGTGATAAACTTACTTTTGATTTATTAAAAAGAAGATGTAATAAGTTGTTATCTACATCCTATGCTAAATATTTAGAAAGACTTGAGATATCTCTAAGATCAAACCCTAAATTAATATGGACGTACTTAAAACAAAAGAAAGGTAGAAGTTCTTATCCTTCACGAATTAAACATAATAATAACATTGCTTCAAATGGAACAGATATCTGTAATGCATTTGCTAATCACTTTTCATCCGTTTATAATAATAATAATAATTTAACAACAATGACTCGTACACAAGAGCTAGTAACCACGAATAATAACATATCTCTTTCCACCATATCCGTTACAAAAGATCAGGTTTATAATGTCTTAAAAAGACTTGACCCTGTTAAAGGTGCCGGAGCCGATGGTATTCCATCAAATTTTGTTCACAATTGTGCAAGCGAATTGGCCCTACCAATTACAATAATTATTAATAAATCACTTACCACTAGTGTATATCCAAAACTCTGGAAAGAAGCTTTAGTTTTACCCTTATTCAAAAGCGGTGATAAAGATGAAGCCAAGAATTATAGACCTATTTCCATACTATCAGTTTTTGCGAAAGTTTTTGAGTTGCTTATTTGTCCTATTATTTCTTGGCATTTTAAACAGCTTGTTACACCGGAACAGCATGGGTTTGTAATATCCCGTTCAACCAACACTAATCTCGTTTCCTTTGTTGAAGATATTACTGAAGCTCTTGATGAACATAATTCTGTTGATGCCGTATACACAGACTTCAGTAAGGCCTTTGACAAAGTTAATCACGGTACCTTACTAAGGAAACTAAAAATGATTGGTATATCGGGCCCATTACTGATGTGGTTTGAATCATATCTTACCAATAGGTCCTCAACTGTCGTCGTTGATGGGTATGCTTCTGAACCGTTTATTGCCCAGAGTGGCGTACCACAAGGATCTCATCTTGGACCTTTATTATTCAACATATTCATCAACGACATCAGTAGTTGCATTGCTAATTCTAAATTCTATCTATTCGCAGATGATCTAAAACTCTTTAGAACAGTTAGCTCTGTTTCTGACACAAAACTCTTGCAAGAAGACCTTAATAATCTGACTTCGTTGTGTCGTAACAATGGTATGTTTCTCAATCCGGACAAGTGCCATGTTATTTCTTTTTCTAGGAAAAAAACATCTTTCGCAAGAACTTATAGTATCGATGGTCATACTTTATCCGAAGCTAATCAAATACGCGATTTGGGTGTAACGCTAGACAATAAGCTTCGTTACAATGTTCACATAGAGAATGTGGTAAAAAAAGGTTTCAAAACTCTTGGCTTTATCATCCGCAATTGTAAAGATTTTAAGGACTCGCGTACAAAAATCATTATTTACTCAGCCTTAGTTCGAAGCATCTTGGAGTATTCTAGTGTGGTATGGAATCCTCATTTCGACATTTACTCACACAGGTTAGAGAGGATACAAAAGAGATTTGTTTGGCATTTATCCTACGACCACAAGCTAGCTAAAACACTAAATAGTTATAATGACAGGCTAAAATACTTCAATCTTCAATCACTTTCGAATCGAAGACGACTCCTTGATCTCGTTTTTTTACATAGATTGGTGAATGGCGTCGTTGACAGTCCATATCTGTTGGCTAAATTAAACATTCGTGCTCCTACAAGATTAACGAGACCATCGTCATTTATACCGTTTGTTGAAAAATTTACACACTCACGTCAAGGACGTTACTCACCAATTAATAGAATGATGCTTAACTACAATTCACTGTATAAATTTATTTTTAAGAATAACGATAGTGAGCAAATCGACTCAAAACCTCACATTGACATTTTCTCTGATAGTATTTCTAAATTCAAATTTAATTTACGAAATTTTTATTTCAAAAATAATTGCAATTTGTATGATTGATCACTTTGATTTTGTTTAGTTAATAATTAATTTTTATTTAAAGATAATTGTTTTACGATACGACTTATTTAAACCATCTACTTTATTACTTTTCAATTTATTATGTTGTTATTTAATCAATCTGTATTGTTAATTTTTAATTGTTTCTGTTGTAATTTTTTTTAATAATTTTGATAATTGTACTTTTAATATTTTAATGAATTATGTTTTAACTCAATTCTATTTATTCTTGATTGTTTTGTCTGGTGTAATTTTTTGTTGCATGTACTTATTATTCTCCATTATTTGTATACGTGTTTCTTTGCAATGCGTGTAACACCTATAATTAAGATAACATTTGGACTCCTTGTGGGCATGCTATAATTATGTGTTTTTGTTAATGTATATCTTGTTGGTGTTAGTAATAAATAAATAAATAAATAAATAAAAAAAATTACGTAATTTACGCTGGCGCTAGATAGAGTCCAATGGAGAGAGTTGGAGGGAGGCCTTTGCCTTTGCACACAGAAATCACATATTATGTAAATTTTAATACAATTTTATCCGTAAACTCTAACTCTAGCTCCTGTAATATAGGCTGTTTTATAATGTGATTATCCACAGCGACTTCGACACCGATGACACGGACATGACGGACGGCAGCGACGACGACACAGATGCCACGGGATTCTGCAGCAGCAGAAATTCCAATGGTACGTGTTGAAGCAACGTTTAATTATATATATATATATATATATATATATATATATATATATATATATATATATATATATATATATATATATATATTGTTGGAGGAGAATGCTCAAGAATAGGGGCGTGGCCTGAGTGACGTCATTGGTGGCGTGATGGTGAAGTGGTGGATCGCTCGACAACGCACGTGGGGCAGATATCGGAGCGGCTAGATCACTTTTGTCGTGGCTGCCGGAACGGATGGACGTTCACACCATCGTCTCTTAGTTATTTCAGTATTTTAGTATATTTTAGTATTGTTAATTGTTTGTTAAATAATTAAATAAAAAGTAATATTCTTAGTTTAATTGTGCGTGTTATTTTTTTTTATAATAAAATTAGAGTGTAGATAAAATCAGAAGTGGGATACGCATTAAGTTTCTATAGCTATTAGCTTGGTGTGTGTCCCTAAGCCTACTGTGGCATTCTGACATAACTGTTTTGTAAATCTTTTTATTTTTGAGTGAAAGTTCGTTAGCTGCTTATAATGCCGAAATCAAGTACAAATCAACGAAAAAATAAAAGTAGGACACGTGAACGTTCTCCGAGCCCTGGGCTGCTCCAACAACTTCAGGCGATTGTTTCTCGTCTGAATGTGTTGGAAGACAATTCCAGGTTAGGTTCTACTAGTGTGGCTACCATTGGCGGGCAACCCGTAGTGGAGTTGCCGGATCCGGCGGTTGGCACCATAGCATCGCGTGCACCGTCTACATCGCGGACATCGTGCGTGACGCCTCCGCTGCCGTCTGCGCACGCTTCGCAGGGCTCTGCCAATGATTGTGCTGCTATTGAGGTAGCCGACAAGATTGTAAGTGCAATCAATGGATTAATTCCGGTAAGGTCGAATCACAATATTTATATATCGAATTTTGATCCTAATGTAAATGATATTAATACTTGGTGTGATGAGGTCGATCATTTGCGCATCATACATCAGTGGGATGATAGGGAGTGTTTGGCGCGTATTGGTAACTGTTTAAAGGGGGACGCTCGTCTATGGTTGAACGACTGGGTTACTAGCGATCGTAGCTGGACTAATTTTAAACGTGAGTTCAAACCCTTGTGTCCGCGGAAGATAGACGTAGCGAATATTCTTTTCGACATTATGAAAACTGATTCTAATAACTACCCTACATATGCGGAGTATGCTAGGCGATCTTTGTTACGTCTTCGTATAGTTAACGGACTCAGTGACGAATTAATTTCGGCGATTGTAATCCGCGGTATTGTCGACCCACAGATCCGTGCGGCTGCTACCAATGCGAAATTAATGCCCAATGATCTGGTCGAGTTCTTTTCCATATATGTAAAACCCTCTCCAACGAAAGTAAATCATAATACCCGCAACGTTTCTAGTCGTTTTCATAATACGCAAACTTCATCGCGTAAAACGGAACATAGTTCTGGTAGGACGGGTTGTTTTTTTTGTGGATTATTTGGTCATAAACAGATAAATTGTTCGAAGCGTGCACGGTTACATAATTCGCCTACTAGAAATGATAAACCTACAATATCAAAAACAAATAGCAATTCCTCTCAATCTGTTATTTGCTCGTTTTGTAAAAAAGTAGGTCACAAAACTGAGGACTGCTTTGCCAAGCAACGTGTCGAGGCTAATGGAAAATCTAAAGTTAATTTTTGCTGTGACATTGTAGATAACTATAGGAAGAATGATATAACTACGGCAGTCATACAGGGTATACCGGTCGATATCCTTATTGATAGCGGATCCACGATCTCGCTAATGTCTGACTCTGTATCGAAGCATTTTAAATGCAAGCAAATACCCTCTTTTTGTGTTTTACGCGGTATTAGTAATCATGATATTGAATCCCGTTATTTTAGTACTTTAACAGTCGAATTTCCGGAAATTACATTAGAAATTGATTTTCAAATAGTAAAATAAAATAAAAAATAAAAAAGCCTTTTATTTCACTGCTAATATAAAATGCTAAACCATTTCCATACATAATTGTTAATTATCAAATTAATTTATTTTATAAATATTATTAATTAAATCATCTTAAATTAGTGTAAAAGCTCTAAACAATAAACAGCATGCATTGTAATGTAACAATTTTTTTTTTATAACATTATTAAATTTCCTTTTATAAATTATTATTTTATATAAATTAATTTTAATTATAAATTATTCATATTATATTCATATTTTTATGTCTAAATTTATATTATTATTGTTTTTAAATTATATATTATATGATTTTATTAATTTATTATTATTTTTTATTATTATTTTGAATTAACTAAATTTTGAAATTAGCGTGAACCCCTCTATTTGAGGGTGAAGGCCTCCTCCAAAGATGACCAGTAGTCTCTGTCTATGGCTTTTTCCCTCCACAGTTTTCCAGCTGACCTTTCAATGTCGTCTGCCCATCTACTTCTAGGTCTTCCTCTCTTTCTAGTTCCCAGGGGGCCTGGCCATGACGTCAGCCGAGAAGTCCATCTATCGTCGCTCATTCTTGCTACGTGTCCCGCCCATCGCCATTTTAATTTCATGGAATAATTTAGTGCGTCTATTACTCCTGTTGTCTCCCGTATAGTAGTGTTGGGAATTTTTTGAATTTTACGAATTTTCATCATGCTTCTTTCCATGCTCCGTTGGCATGAATTTATTTTATTCTTAACATTGCGCGTGAATTTCCATGTTTGGCATGCGTATGTAAGTGACGGTAAAAGACAGGTATTCATAACATTTCTCTTAATTTTTGTAGGCATTTGACTTTTGAAAATTTCTTTCAGGCTCCAAAATTTCTTCCATGTCCCTTTTATCCTTCTTTCGATTTCCTGGTCGTTGCTTTTATTATCAAAAGAGAGACGTTTACCTAGATAAATGTATGAGTCGACAAAATCTATTGAAGTATTATCAACTTTTATTTCATTTTTTAATGAATTTGTCATCACTTTTGTTTTGTTGAAGTTGATTTCTAGGCCTGACTGTCTGCTTGATTGTTGTAGAGTATTTATCATGTGCTCTAGCTCTACGCTGTTCTCAGATAGCAAGACAAGATCGTCAGCGAATCTTAAGTGATTTATATAATTACCATTTATATTTAAGCCCATCGTATTCCAATTTAATTTATTTATTATTGACTCTAATACTGAGATGAAAATTGTGGGTGACAAAGGGTCCCCCTGCCTTACGCCTCTTTTTATTGGAAAGGGGGTTCCAGTCGTCTCGAGCTTTACTCTGCTTTACTCTTTTCAAATAGTACAGGACAAATTTTTGAGTACCCCGATAATAATTGGAACTGATGTTTTGAACCGAGAAGGGGTTACGTATATTAGGAAGAAGGGTATACAACGATTAACTCGCATGGAAAGAGTATTTATTGCTGAGACGATAGAGTCTAATTTAATCTCTATCATTAATACTCCTTTGGTAGGTGAAAACAAGGACAAGTTGTTGAATTTGGTTGAACAATATTCAAAATATTTTATTACTGGCACCGCGACGAGTACTGTTACTACCGGATCTATGCAAATTCGTCTCAGCAATGAAACTCCCATTGTATATAGGCCTTATAAACTATCACATAGTGAAAAACTTCGTGTTCGGGATATGATTAAGGACCTTCTTGATAAGGGGGTCATTAGGGAGTCTGAATCAGAATTCTCGAGTCCAATATTGCTAGTCAAGAAGAAAGATGGTAGCGACAGAATGTGCGTGGACTTCCGGGCGCTTAATTCGAATACTGTGAAGGATCGCTACCCATTGCCATTGATAGATGATCACGTGGATCGACTAGGTAATGCCAAATATTTCACGAGCCTTGATATGGCTACTGGCTTCCACCAGATACCAATGGCTAGCGATTCCATTCACAAAACTGGTTTTGTGACGCCTGAAGGGCATTTTGAATATCTCAAGATGCCCTATGGGTTAGCGAATGCCCCGGTTGTTTACCAACGCATTATCACGAATACCTTAAAGACATTCATTGAAACGGGAAAGGCCCTAGTGTATATTGACGATGTGCTTCTTCCTTGCCAGACTATTGATGAAGGACTCCTTATTTTGCGTGAAGTTTTAGAAGTTTTAACTAAAGCCGGATTTTCAATTAATTTAAAGAAATGTAAATTCCTTACTAACGAAATTGAATATCTGGGGAGAACTATCAGCAATGGTCAGGTTAGGCCAAGCGCTTATAAAGTAGAAGCCTTGAAAAGGGCACCGAGGCCCTGTAATGTAAAACAAGCACGGCAATTTCTAGGTTTAGCGGGTTATTTTAGGCGCTACATTCCTGAATATTCATTAAAGACAATGTGCATATCCAATTTATTTCGAAAGGGTGTTGAGTTTCGATGGGGCGACGAACAAGAACAAGTTCGCCAGTACATTATTACACGTTTGACTGGCGAACCAGTTCTAGACATTTTTAACCCCTTATTACCTACGGAAGTGCACACTGACGCTTCGTCACTAGGCTATGGGGCTGTTCTAATCCAGACTCATGAGAGTGGTAACAAACGGGTGATTGGGTATTTTAGTAAAGTCACTCAGGGTGCTGAACCGCGTTATCACTCTTATGAACTTGAAACGCTGGCTGTAGTCAAGGCGCTGCAATATTTCAGACATTACCTCATAGGTATACATTTCAAAGTAGTTACGGATTGCAACGCCTTGAAACTAACACAGCGAAAGAAAGATTTACTACCGAGGGTTGCTCCGTGGTGGATCTATTTACAAGACTATGATTTTGTATTAGAGTATCGCAAAGGCGCTGCGTTACCTCATGCCGATTATTTAAGTCGAAATCCAATAAATATTTGTGAGATTAGAAGACCTTGTAATTGGGCACAGATAGCGCAAAATGCTGACGAGGAGACTCAAAATCTAATACAAAAATTAAAGGACGGTGTACTAGATGGGACACGTTATATATTAAAAAATGATATTTTGTATTACAAGTTTGATTCTGCTGGTCAGCCTACTAAATTTCTCTGTTACATCCCTAAAGGTCACCGCCTTAGTCTATTGCGTATGTTTCACGACGAGCACCATCATATTGGTGCAGATAAAACAATCGATTTAATTCTAAATCATTTTGGGTTTCCTAATCTAAGACAATTTGTTCGCAAATATATACGTCATTGCATAGTATGTCTTTCACAAAAAAGGTACCACGTCAACCTTTGCAGCCAATCCAGTCGTGGAGAAAACCTGACGTACCTTTTGATACGGTACATAGTGATGTGTTAGGTCCTCTCCCCGAGTCGAATGGCTACAAATTCGTTGTATTAATAGTTGACGCATATAGTAAGTTTTGTTTTTTGTATCCAATATATAAACAAGACGCTAATGAACTGAAGCGTGTCTTTGAGAATGCTATATCTTTATTTAGTACACCTAGACAGATTGTAGCCGATAGAGGTAGAATGTACGAGAGTAGATTATTTAAACAATGGGTGTCAGACGTGGGCAGTAGTTTATTCTTTATAACACCTGAGATGCATCAAAGTAATGGTCAGGCTGAGCGATATTGCAGAACGATTCTGAATATGATTCGTGTGGAGGTTAATTTTAGAAATGAAAGTTGGTCAGATGTCTTATGGAAACTGCAGCTCACTCTGAACATTACGAAACAAAAGTCCACTCAACATTCACCCTTATTTTTGTTAATTGGCAGCGATGGTGTGACGCCTGTTATCCGTTCGGTTGTGCGTGATGTGGCTCTTGAAGGAACAAGTGGCAACCGCGAAGCCCTACGCGAGCTGGCCAGACAAAGAGCATCTCAACTGCTGGATCAAAACAGAAAACAGCAAGACACTCGAGTAAATGAACGGCGCAAGTCCCCCCGTGTTTTCCATGAAAATGACATTGTCTTCGTGCATAAGAACAGTCAATCTGTGGGCAAACTTGACTCTGGCATGCGCGGTCCGTACAAAGTTGTGCGCGCATTGCCTCATGGTCGATACGAGCTGAAGCTTATTTCTGGCTCACTTGGGAAAACCACAGAAGCTGCTGCTGAGTACATAAGTGCTTGGCACGGAGAATGGACGCCAGATGTGTGCGCCGTATTCTTCGAGTGTGAGTAATATCTGTAACTGTCATAGTGACTATTTGTATTGTATCACTTAAGCGATATAATAAAAATAGTACTTCATTACATGTTGGTCATCCTGTGGGCTCTGACACATCACATGCTATGTACAACTGATTTTATTTTGAGACATACCGCGGTCACTGTCTCGGTCATCCTGAGGGCTCTGACACATGTTAAAATTCATGTATTTAAAGAACATGCTGCGGCCTCTGTTGTTAAACGACAATTTTTCAGCATTCTATTGCTGTAATTATTTATTTTGTTAGCATAATTTTATCTCAAACAATATATTTCCAGGCGATGAGAATGAAAGCTGCTCTGACAATGATACCATCGCTGGCTCGTCACACGTACATGATGTCACCGTACCTCATGATCCTGTAAGTGCGGGCGAGGGCGCTCCGCCGTCAGGAGAGGCCGTGTTGGAGGAGAATGCTCAAGAATAGGGGCGTGGCCTGAGTGACGTCATTGGTGGCGTGATGGTGAAGTGGTGGATCGCTCGACAACGCACGTGGGGCAGATATCGGAGCGGCTAGATCACTTTTGTCGTGGCTGCCGGAACGGATGGACGTTCACACCATCGTCTCTTAGTTATTTCAGTATTTTAGTATATTTTAGTATTGTTAATTGTTTGTTAAATAATTAAATAAAAAGTAATATTCTTAGTTTAATTGTGCGTGTTATTTTTTTTATAATAAAATTAGAGTGTAGATAAAAATATATATATATATATATATATATATATATATATATATATCCTAAGTTACTCCTTATAATATCAGCTCTCTGCCAGTGAAAGTCCCGTTAAAATCGGTCCAGTCGTTTCGGAGATTAGCTGGAACAAACAGACAGTCAGACAAACATTTTAAAAATTGTGTTTTTCTTACAAGTACCTTATATAATTCCATATGCATTTAATATAAAGCTGTTATTTTGACATTACACACAGACACTTCCAAAAAAGAGTTCTCGTCACACCGACCGAACAATACCGGATTCAAATGACAGATGTCATTCTAAACCTGACTTAAGACAATGATACCTTAAATAAAAACACTAAATAAACGTATTGCTCTTTTTCCTGTCGGACATCCTGTCATATATTGTCATGTGTAGCGCAGACGGTGTTTTTAATTTTCTTGCAATAAATCGTAAGACGTGCTGTTTAGTTGTTAAAGTTTTTAATTTTTGAAGTAAAACTTTTACGCACGCTCGACTTGGACGGTAAGCTGGTGAATGCGTTACGGGGACGTGTACGTACGTCCGTTGCCATGGTGACCGTTGTTGTTGTCCGACACATGATATATAATGTTATATTTTTTCCTCAAATGATATTCTATAAATATATGATTGTAATATGCCTAATATGTGTTATTTTTAGTATCTCACCTATCCGGATTGTTTAAAACATAAATTGAATTTCATAATGAGTACCGATAACCTACAGAAGTTTTACTTCTTGCGCGTGTACACATTCATACACGCACTCTTTATTTTTTTTATTTTCACTCTCTCTCTCTGTATCTCCTTCTCTGTGCGCAGCGGCGATGGGCGTGCGCATCGAGTACAAGACGGCGCACGAGGCGGAGGCGGTGGACGTGGGGCGCGCGCGCGCGCTGGCGCCAGCGCCGCAGCGGGATGCCGCCGACGACGCCGCCGACCTGCGCGCCTACAGGGCCTGTCTGCGGGAGGGGGACGCCCCCGCTGAGGTGAGGGGGGGGGACTGTACTGCACTACGTGCCGGGTGGGGGGGGGGGGGCGGGGGTATCTTGTCTATTTAAAAAGAAAATTCAATGTACGGGCCAGTACATAATGTTTGTCACATAAGCACATTACGCCATACTACGTAGAGGCTATATATATATATATATATATATATATATATATTTTTTTTTTTTTTTCAATGAATAAGTCGTAGTCGTCGCCGCACGCACTCACGGGTTGTTCTATCAATAATATCATTCTATCATAAACTACCGCTAATATACTATTAAGTTTATCTTGAACTATCATTTATTAATCAACAATTGCTATCAATATAAATAACTATCAACCAAAGACTGTAGGGGTTTTTGTCTCAGTCCGTACGGTCAATTATCATGTATACGTCCGTCAGAGGGCTGTATGTTATGATATCTCACCGTAATAGGTGGAGAGTTGAAATTTTCATATAGTGTGTATTTCTTTTGTCACTATAACAACAAATATATAAAAATACAAGAAATATTGTTTTTAAGGTTCGCAATCGATCATCGAAGTTAATATATTTTATACATAGAGTAAAAGTCATATTAATAAAATGTGCATGTACGATGGTACAGAACCCTTCGTGTGCGGATTCGACTCGCACTTAACTATTTTTTTTATAGTCTGTATGATTAATTTTTTTCTTAACATATGGTTGTTATTACTATATTTAATTTTTTTTTAGTTAATATATGAATACTTATATTAATGTATTTTACAGTATATAGAAAAGTTTCGATCATCTGTAATGCAGCATGAAAACGAGATCATAGACAACGGTCTTTTAATAGACAAAGATAAACAAATAGTCGATCTACTACCGGAACCTAATAAAAATATCATAGATAATATAGATAATCTGTTCAAAAATAAACATAACATAGCTAACGATCAAAATAAAATGAAAATTACTATAGATAATAATAAAAATAATGACAAAAACATGTCAAAAGAAGACATGACCAAAGACAATCCAAAAGAGATTCCAAATCAAAAAATCATAGACGAAATATTTCCATATGGCGATAAAATTGAATTAGAAAATGGACAGATAACACTGGAATCTATAGAAAAAAATAAAAGGGTTTTGTTGGCTGAATTGACGAAGTCTTTGTCTGATGAGGAAATTAAAAAAATGAACTGTTTCTCCATGAAAGATATAGATATAGATGGAGAAGATTATGTCAATGAGAAGGTAGTTAATGTTGGGTTCGATTCCAAAGAGAAATATGCGGAAAAAGTGAATTCATGGAAGGATAAACACGAATATAAGCCGTACTATATGGAAAAAGGTCAGAATGGGATGGAGTTTGATTTTGATTTTCAACCGGATTTAGAGGGACATCCGGGGCCTAGTCCTAGTCTTATTTTACAGGTGAGTTGTATAAGTATGTTTCATCGATCAAAAAAGTACTAGATACACATCCCGTGCAAAAGTTCTCTTAAAACTGTCACCGATTGTGATTAGGTAATTGTTCTAGTTGAAATAAATATATGACAATGTAAATTAAACCTTAAATGCAACGCTTAAAGTTGTTTTCACAAAAAAAAAAATCGCGCTCAAATGTTGAAATGAGCGCTCATTCGGTGAGGACATATTTTGTCGCTAATTGTGTATCTATAGTCCATTTTTTCTTACGTGTCCTAATTGGTAAACAAACATTACCTTGAACGAAAATCACTTGTTTTCGGACAATCATACATTTTAGATTTGGTGTTATCGTTTATAACTATTTCAGAAACACACACGCTACGAATTACACTAATAAAAGCTGTTAATTAATGATTTAAAAACATTATTTTTGCTAAAATTGAAATATTAACAGAACCAACTTCCACAGATAAAATATGAACACAACATTTTGACGTTTCGATACGCTACTTTGTCTTTGAATTATAGAGATGTACATTTAGAATGAATCATCGAGAGTGAAAACTGAACTTATTAAAAATAACAATATCTTTAAATTACAAAGTACGATATTTTGTTCAAATTGTTATTAGGCTTAAAAATAGTTATGTCTTCTGTAGAATATAGAAGATTTTTAATTGCTTTTAATGAATTTATACTTATTATTTATTTGTTACTGTAATTATTATTATTTCGTATCTTATTGCACAGTTTATTAAAACGGAGTGAGGGACTTCCGACCGCTTTTTGCTTTTTTAGGTTAAAGTTTTAAAAATGAGTTTATATTAAGGCCAAAAAAATCTTAAAAAAACTTTCACGTCATTGATTTTAAAATAGACAAGTGACATTTTGACAACTTTTATTAAGATTTAATAAAGACAATTATAATAAAAAAGTTATTGATGAAAAGGCCGCTCATAAAAATATAATTGTTCTGCGCCTTCCGCCGTATCATTGTGAATTAAATCCAATAGAATTAATATGGGCACAATTAAAATCACATGTAGGAAAAAATAATAAAAGTTTTAAAATGGCTGAAGTCAAGGAGCTAGTCAGAGAAGGATTAAGAAAAATCGGTACGGCGTCTTGGATAAATTGTATTGAACATGTGAAAAAAGAAGAAGACAAAATGTTGCAGCTTGACGGCTTAATAGATGCTGCAACAGATACACCGACCCCTAATTTTATAATACATATAATATCAGAAGAGTCGAGTAATTTATCATCGGAATCAGACTAATAAAATTATTAAAATAACTTGTCGTATTATTTCTACCCAATACTTTACGTTCACTGCATAAAAATTAAAAACTATTAAGTTCAGTCATTCATTCGTCATGCACATCTCTATGAATTATCTCTGGTCACCTGTACGCCATATTTGTTTACTATTTAAGACACGTAAGAAAAAATAGACTATAGTACTTTTTTGATCGATGGTATGTTTTTTTTTATAATAACCTTGTGCTTATATCAGTCTTTGTTTTGAATTAGAGTTCGAGTACTTTAAATATACTTAAAATCTTCCCCTATTTTACTTTGATTGGTCAAAAAGTCGATTCCCCATACAAACTTTCATCCCCATTTTCACCCCCTTAAGGGATGATTTCTGGGATAAAAAGTCCTATGTCCTTCCCAGGGTCTCAAACTATCTTCTTATCAAATTTAATCTAAATCGGTCCAGTAGATCCAGAGATTACCCCCTACAACCTCACAAACTCACAAACTTTACATCTTTATAATATTAGTATAGATAACGAATTATTATATCCTTAACTTGAGAAATAATTTGTTCCAAATATACACTTTTGAAAAATAAAACTTCAAGGGCCCTTCAACTTTAATTTTTGCGACAAAAAGTAACTTATGTCCTCCAAGGTCCATTCCATCTCTATATTAAAATTCATCAAAATTGCTTCATTGGGTTAGTCGTGAAAACGCAACAGACAGACAAACAAACAGACAAACAGGGTTACTTTCGCATTATTAATATTAATATGTATTTAATGTATACGGTTCCAGGCACTTACGATGTCAAACGCCAACGACGGGATAAACCTGGAACGCCTGGAGACGATCGGCGACAGTTTCCTGAAGTTCGCCATCACAGCTTACCTGTACTGCGCTCATCCCGCCGTGCACGAGGGGAAGCTCTCGCACATGCGCAGCAAACAGGTGGGATTGGGTTGGGATCCCGTGGGATTGGGTGGGATTGGTATATCACGCTTATATGCGTTCTAATGAATACAAGGATAAGTATAAATGTTATTAGGGCGAAGTATAGAAAGAGATTTTAATTTATTATTAATATAGCAAATAAGCGGTTATTGAAATATGTCGAATAATAATAATGACCGGTATGAGAAGTAAAATACAAATTAAATAAATATCAAATAATCCTCGTTATATTTTGTAATATATGTTACGAAAATATATCAATTAACATTTTTACTTATCGAAAATACGATATTCTATATATTTTTTTAAATAATTTTTCAGTTTTGTAATGAACACTTTGATATTCCAACCGATACAAACAAATCAAAGCACATCGACTTCGAAAATATCTGATTAGGTCTCTATAGTAAATGAAAACTACCAATCGGTTATCTTTTACTTTTTAAGTTTTTTTTTTGAAGTCGGTACTTATTTTTTCTTAAGTTTTTATTTTGATGACACTTTTGAGACGATAATTGTATATCGTGAATTTTTGTATATCAATGGTATTTGTATTAAATAACTTGCTATTTCCAGGTGTCGAACCTGAACCTGTACCGTCTCGGGCGCAACAAGCGGCTGGGCGCGCGGATGATCGCGTCCAAGTTCGAGCCGCACGACAACTGGCTGCCGCCGTGCCACGCGCCGCCGCCCACGCTGCACCCGCACGCGGTGCGTGTGTGTGCCTGTGCCTGTGTGTGTGTGTGTGTGTGTGTGTGTGTGCGCGAGTGTGTGTGCGTGTGTACGTGTGTGTGAGTGTGTGCGTGTGTGCGTGTGTGTGCGTGTGTGCGTGTGTGCGTGTGTATGTAAAAAGATGAAAAAAATATCTAAAAGTTATTTTACTTTTTTTTTATTTAAATTTTTTCATTATGATAATAATATTATAATATCATTATGATAATATTATCATAATTTATTTATGATTTTTTTTTTCATTTTATAAATAAATACTTAAATAGACAAATACAATAAATACACAATATAAGTGTTATTAGTATGAGAATTAAAGTTTGTTTTTTTTTAAATTATTTTTACTGATTTAAACTTTTTTTTTACTTTTTTTTTATTTCTTTTTGTTTCATTTGCAGGGTGATGGTAAAGAAAAGACGGAGAGTACGGATACGCCCATAGACAATAGTGGATGTTTCATACCATACAATCTTATAACCCAACACAGTATACCCGGTGAGTTATAGTTACTCATTATGTTGATAACACGGTTTTATTTAAAACTACGTTTTAACGTTTAATATAGATTTCTCAGAGATATTTTCCCGCAGTAAAAAGTATTCTATATGTTGAAACCGATAACCAGCTATCATCATATCAAATTTTATCAAAATCTATCCACTAATTTTTCCGTGACGCGACCACAGACAGACAGACAAACAAAAATTGTAAAATTTATTGATTCGGCCTCTGCATCGATAATAATGACTATTTCAATAAAATTTTCCAAAAAAGTATTTAATATACAGATTTGACTGAGTTAAAATTGTATTATACATATGTATAGGTGTCGAATATTCGCGTAAATCTAAGAAAGTATTAGACACTAGCGACTCAATGTCGCTTCGTTCGGATTCGTCCCTTGCTTGATTCCCCATACAAACTTTCATCCCCATTTTCACCCACTTAAGGGATGATTTCCGGGATAAAAAGTATCGTATGTCCTTCTCAGGGTCTTAAACTATCTCCATACCAAATTTCATCTAAATCGGTTCAGTAGATCCAGAGGTTACCCCCTACAACCTCACAAACTCACAAACTTTACCACTTTATAATATTAGTATTGATAACGAATTATTATGTTCTCAACTTGAGAAATGATTTGTTTCAAATATACACTTTCAACTCCTATCATATGTCCTTCTCAGGGTCTCGAACTATCTTCTTTTTTTTTTTTTCTCTATGGTAACTATCTTCTTACCTAATTTCATCTAAATCTCCTTAGACAATGTTACATAATCTATACTAATATTATAAAGCTGAAGAGTTTGTTTGATTGTTTGTTTGTTTGTTTGGTTGAACGCGCTAATCTCAGGAACTACTGGATGGAATTGAAAATTTCTTTTTGTGTTGGATAGTCCATTTATCGAGGAAGGCTTTAGGCTATATATCATCCCGGAAATATGTACGGTTGCCGTGGGATAGAGTTGTTTTTGTCTAGAGACGAACCCGAAGCGATGCGAGGGTGAGTCGCTAGTAGATTATAAGTGGCAACACTAATGTCTTTTTGGCATCCGGTCGTCGATGGTGTCGTGTCTGCCGCCTCGCATATATTATAAACTCTCATAAGTCCAATAATAATAATTAAATATTAACACGATTGTTATGACTACGGCCGACCGGCCAACAGACAAGTCGATAGCGGACTGCGTGGAGGCGCTGATCGGCGCGTACCTGCTGGCGTGCGGGCCGCGCGGCGCGCTGCTGTTCATGTCGTGGCTGGGCCTGCGCGTGCTGCCGCTGCACGCGCTGCCGCTGCCCAAAGCGCACCCGCACGCGCGCCGGGGGGACGGGCAGAGGGAGGGGGGGCGGGTGAGTGGGGGAGGGGGCGAGCTTTTGGTTTTTTTTCTTTAACTTAGAAGATTTGAATTGGTACTGTTAT
This sequence comes from Fabriciana adippe, assembly GCA_905404265.1. NCBI lineage: Eukaryota > Metazoa > Arthropoda > Insecta > Lepidoptera > Nymphalidae > Fabriciana > Fabriciana adippe. Next base: position 8,215,738 of record FR990003.1, read on the forward strand.
TTTTCTAATTACTTTAATAATTTGTGATCTAACAATAGTAAGACTACGGGAACAAATAAACCTTATTATTGACATGTGACAAGATGGCTTGGTGCCAGGACTTACTTCTATTTATGTAATTGAAAGCCGTCGTTACGAAGATCGTAGACTGATAAGATAATAGATATATTATGTTGTAGGTGATGGCTGATCAGTGGCTCATTTTCCCACCATATATCATAAGAACTATTTTGTTTTTTTTTTATTCTGTATATGAAATCTCTTCCGCATCCCAACAATGTTATCAATTGGAATACTAATATTGTTACCTAAACGTATTCCAGAAAGGCAAGTCGAAGGCCACGTCGCCGAGCTCGTCGGAGTCGTCGTCGGAGGAGGAGCCGGAGGGCGCGCCGCCGCCGGACTGGAGCTGGCCGGGGCGGGCGGTGGGCGCGCTCAAGCCCTACTGCGACGCGAGGGGCCGCTGGTGGCAGGTGTGTGCACACACACACACACACACCCATACACACACACATAGACATACATACACATATACATAGACATACATACATACATACATACATAGACATATATACATACATAGACATATATACATACATATACACACATAGATAAGACGTGTGTGCGCGTGTTTTGCGTGCTCATTGTTCGGGTTCGTCCCTAGGTTGATTTCTCATACAAATTATCATCCCTATTTTCATCCCCGTAAGGAATGATTTTTAAAATAAAAATCCTTCCCAAGGTCTCAATCTATCTTCTTATCTCATCTGAATCAGTTCAGTAGTTTCGGAGCTTATTCAGTACAAACACACAAACAAAAAATCTTTCCTCTTTATAATATTAGTATAGATTATAATTATTAAAATCAAGAAGAATAATAATTAAATTTTGTTTTTTTTTTTCTTTATTTCAGCCAATATATGGAGAGTTGAAAGCTCCACCATCCCCACTTTTAAGGTATATAGAAGATCCCGAAGAAGAACTAGAGCAAATGCTGTCCGGTGAGAATAATTCATATAATATATTATATTAAATCTGTATGGCAAAATCGAGAATAATAGCATAAACAGCAAATTTAGCTACTATTTTTGATTTTGACATTTGTTTTGGCGGATTCTCACTATATAATTCTTTACTATGATAACATAGGCTAATATGTTAGGTACCTTTTTTTTTAATGTTGGGAAATACATTTTCGCATACCACCTGCATACGTACAGGTGGTTACGTAGGACTTACCGGCGGGAAAGATAGTACTACCCACTAAAACCCAACAGAACCTCCCCCGTCTTAATGGGGCGTCGCAGGATCGCTTACGCACTCAACTACGACGCTCCGACGGCAGGTCTGTCGAAGCAGACCACGACAACCATGGGGTTGCTCCACAGTCCACTCTGCTGTCAGAGATGTACCAGGAAGAACCCGCATGGTACACCTCCTGCCGAAGTGAACCAACCTTCTTGTGCGTTGCTTGGCTTCGCGCCCTGCTGAACTGCCGGACGCTAATGACCCCCCCCCCCCCCCCACACCACAATAAGGTGAACGCACCTTGGGGGAGGGGGGGGGGGATGTTAGGTACCTGAGCGAAGCGTGGGCAACTCACTAGTATTCCATACTGAATACAATTGTATGTACGTGTGATTGTATTCAGCCCTTTTTAATGTCTCATTGCTGGGCGTGGGCCTCCCTTCAATACTCAAGGGATCAGGCCATAGTCCCTCACGCTGGACAATTACGGGCGGATTGAGCATGTCTTCAGACAACTTGCTAGGTTCTCTCAGACATGCAGGTTTCCTCACGATGTTCCCCTTCACCGTAAGACAAGTGGTGATCATGTTGGAAATGATTCTCATATGAGAATACCATTTGCGAGACTCGGGATTCGAACTCGCATCGGTTTCCCAAACGCCTAATAAGATTATTTCTCTCTCATCTCCAGGTTACGATGCGTTAGAGAGGACGCTGCAATACAAATTCAAGGACCGCTCCCTCCTGCTGCAGGCCCTCACTCATGCCTCCCACCAGAAGAACAGGCTTACCGACTGCTACCAGAGGCTTGAGTTCCTTGGAGATGCCATACTGGGTGAGTTTGATTGACGATACGTTTGGCTCAGTTTGTAGTGACCCTACTTGCTGTGCCAGCGGTCGCGGGTTCGAGTCCCGCTGGGGGCAAACATTTGTGTGATGAGCACGAATATTTGTACTCCAGTCATGGGTGTTTATAAATAATGTTCTCCTGACCGATTCCGGCCACGGCGGCCAATCTCATTGAGACTAGCCAACTGCGCAGGAGATATTATAGTGCAGCGCGTGTGAGAGAGAGCGCAGACACGACGTGCACTCTCTATTCCTGTCACTCTCATACTCCGGTGGGACGACTATTCGACACTCGCGGTGAGAGTGTCGGCGCAGGACCGACGGCTTTACGTGCTCTCCGAGGCACGGGGGTGAAACACCGCCAACTTCCCAACTCCGGGCTGTTACTGAGGCTTACTATACAGAAAGACTCAATAACTAAACTTGGCCCGACCCGGAACTAGATGGTGCTATGTATTAATGTCCCCTATATATTTATTTATTTTTTTAGTTCTTGTGTCAATTGATTGGTTCTTATATTAATTAATTTAGTATGTAATTTTTTGAAGGCTCTTTATTTTTTTTTATATATTTAATATAATATTTAATAGTAATTTTTGTCGAGTTTTTCATAACATCACATTGATTGAATTTAATTTGGGATATTTTTAAGTGAGATTCATCGTTGGTTTTAAAAAATCACTATTTTAACTTTTTTTTTAATTCTACTGATACTTTGTAAAACACTTAAGGTATTATAAAAACATGAATTGCAGTGGAATAAAGGGAAAAACTTAGTCTTTTTTATGCTTAGGCAACAAGAAAAAAAAAATAGAAATCACAAAAAAAAAAGCCAAATTAAACCCATCGGATGATTGTGCATGACTACTTTTTATTATATTGTTATACACCATGTATATCCATATTAATATTATAAATGTGAAAGTTTGTGAATTTGTATGTGTGGATGTTTGTTACTCTTTCACGCCAGAACTGCTGAACGGATCTGAATAAAATTTGGCACAGAGATAGATTATAGATTGAAATAACACTTAGGCTACTTTTTATCCCGGAAAAATTACGGTTCCCGTGGGATAGATTTGTTTTCGTTTTAATTAGTAATTCAATAATAAGAATTATAAATTGTGCGTATATATTACTTATACTACAACGCGTTAAAAAAAAAACAAAATGAATAAGCACCCTCCCCTCCCTCTCCCTCCCCCGTGCCGCAGACTACCTGATCACGCGGCACCTGTACGAGGACCCGCGGCGCCACTCGCCCGGCGCGCTCACCGACCTGCGCTCGGCGCTCGTCAACAACACCATCTTCGCCACGCTCGCCGCCAGGCACGGCTTCCATAAGTACGTACTTACACACAAACGTGCACAGACAGACACTTAGACGTACGGCTTCCACAAGTACGTACACACAGGACAGGTAAAAATAGAAACAGACAGACACAGATACATATAATCACGGACATACCACTTTCACAAGTATATGCGCACACGCAGACACGCAAACATACAAACAGATAAATAGTACACATGTACAGATACACAGACAGACAGATAATAGATAGAGGCATACTGTAAAGTTTGGTAGACATTGGAAGTTTAAACGCGGGCAAAGTCGCGGGTACTGCTAGTTAATGTATACTTCTATACTAATATTATATTGCGAATGTTTGTAAGGATGTCTGGATGTGTAGATGTATAGATGTTTGTTACTCTTTCACGCAAAAATTACTGAATGAATTTTTTTATCCCAGAAAAATGTACGGTTCCCGTCGGATAAATTTGTTTTTGTTTAAGTTATACTTTTTTTGGCACGTTTGGAAAAAAGATGAGGGTAAAATTAGTACGATGCGCGCGCACACCGACAGCCAAAAATCGACATGATGAAGTTAGCTGCATTCCTTTTACAAACAGAGAGTTGTGACATACGGGATGGAATCTTTAGCTATCTTTGTTCTGTTACGCCAAAGAAGTATAACTTCTTACGTGCGTACATAACGTACACACACACGTTTTTTTATCCCAGAAAAATATTCCCGTGGGATAGATTTCTTTTTGTTTTTTTAAAGGCAAATCCGAGCGAAGCGAGGTTGAGCCGCTAGTACAATAACATAATTGAACAGTTTGCAAATTGATATTATTATATATTTTCAGGTATTTTAGACACATGTCGCCGGGTTTGAACGAGGTTCTAACAAAATATGTTAAAATACAAGAGGAGAATGGGCACTCTATTAGTGAAGAGGTGAGTATATAATGTAAATGGGGCCGTTCAAGTATTACTTAAGCAGAATTTTAGTAATTATTAACCCCTCCCTCCCCCCTAACAATAAAAGTAAGCAAAGCTCTTATTTCCCCAAATTTCCCAAATATCCCAAGATTCGCTTTAAACGCCAATGAGGTATTTTTTTTAATTGTAGACTTTACATTAAAAAAGGCCACAATGTATTTAAATTTAATTTACGTATTATTTCCAGCATTACCTCATACAAGAGGATGAGATGGAGCAGGCGGAAGACGTGGAAGTGCCCAAGGCGTTGGGAGATCTGTTTGAGTCCGTCACTGGGGCTATATTCTTGGATTCCGGTGAGTTAGAGAGAGAGAGAGAAAAGGAGAAAGAGACGGAAGGAGAAAAACAAAGTGACTGAGAAAGAGACAGAGTACATATTTCTATAAAGAAAATGTGTTGTAGCCCACTCGCGGACATGATTACTTACTAGGCACATTTTTTTTTCAATTGTAATAAAAGTAAAATAGGGGATGATTTTAAGTTTTTTTAAAGTAAAACTTCTTTACGCACACTTGACTTGGGGAGTAAGCTGGTGAATGCGTGACGAGAGCGTTACGAAAAGTGTGATCGGGCGAGGCGAACGTTTGTTGCCATGATAACCGTTGTTATTTTCTGACAAATTATGTATAATATTATATTCTGTCCTCAAATGATATTCTATAAATATATGATTGTAATATGCCCAACATGCGTTATTTTTAGTATCTCACCTATCCTAATTATTTAAAACATAGATTGAATTTCATAAAGAGTACCGATAACCTACAGAAGTTTTACTTCTTGCGCGTGTACACATTCATACACGCATTCTTTAATTTTTTATATTCATAAAACTAGCGACTCACCCTCGCTTTGCTCGGGTTCGGGTTGCTTCCCAAAACAAAATGAATTAATTAATTTGGTTTTAATTTTTTTTCGTGGGACTCTATTTTTTTTCTAAAATAAAAGTAGCCTAAGTTACTCCTTATTACATCAGCTATTTGCCAGTGAAAGTCCCGTCAAAATCGGTTTAGCCATTTCAGAGATTAGCCGGAACAAACAGACAGATAGACAGACAGACAAAAATTGTAGAAAATGTTGTTTTGGTATATGTACCGTGTATACATCCATATGCATTTAGTAAAAAGCGGTTATTTTAATATTACACACAGACACTCCAATTTATGTTAATAATTTATGATATATGTGTACCGCTTCTGCAGGTATGTCGTTAGGTGCAGTGTGGCGGTCGGTGGGAGCGTTGCTGAGCGCGGAGCTGGACGCCTTGATCGCGGCCGCGCCCAAGTCCCCGGTCAGGGAGCTGTTGGAGGCGGAGCCCGACACTGCTAAGTTTGGGTGAGACATACACACATACACTATATGATCTTATGAAGGGATATATCGTGAGGAAACCTGCATGTCTGAGAGAACCTAGCAAGTTTTCAAAAGACATATGAAGTCCGCCCGCACTTGGCCAGCGTTTATCATAATTGGTGTTATACTATTGGTGAGTTATCAAACGTTATTATACATTTTACGTGCTATGTTCATCGATGAAAAAACTACTAGATACACAATCCCATGCAAAAGTTCTCTTAAAACTGTCACCGATTGTGTTTAGGTAATTGTTCTAGTTGATATAAATATACGACAATGTAAATTGAACCTTAAATGCTATGCTTAACGTCGTTTTCACAAAAAAAAAAATACGACCCAGGCACGCTCGTAAATCTATACTAATATCATAAATGTGAAAGTTTGTGAGTATGGATGTATGTTTGTTACTCTTTCACGCCAGAACGGCTGAACGGATCTGGATGGAATTTGGCACAGAGATAGATTATAGTCTGGAATAACACATAGACATACTTTTTATCCCGGAAAAATGTACGGTTCCCGTGGGATAGGTTTGGTTTTGTTTACCTAGAGGGGAACCCGAGCAAAGCGAGGGTGAGTCGCTAGTTATTATATAAATGTAATTTAAAATCTGTTTTTTTTTTTAATATAAAATGAAATGTAATCAATATATACAGTATTTAGCAGATATATTTATGAATTTTGTTATTTAAAAAAAATGTCTTCATAGCTAGAAAATACAAGACTTTTTTGAAGTGAAATTTCTTTTGAGTCATTGTGATTTGATACTAGATGAAACGAAAATGCGACACTAGAAAGAGACAAACAAATAAATATATAGGAAAATATATTACACAGGAGTGAAAAATAATAAAATTAATTACTGAATAATACTTAATGTATATTTATGTCAAATAAAATGTAAAATAAGTTTTAAACTTGATAAAAATTTTATAAAAAAATAGACCTAACAATGATCCTACTCCTGATACTCTATATCCATCTCATTCTCTCGTAGGTTGCTTTTCTGAAGTTTTACTTCTACTGTGTGTGTGTATTTTTTTTTATTTATTATTATTTTGAATGGACATAAAAATATATATATTGTTTTTTTTTTCCAGCAAACCTGAGCGTTTAGCGGACGGACGACGTGTACGTGTTTGTGTTGAAGTATTCGGTCGAGGCACGTTTAAAGGCGTCGGTCGAAACTACCGTATTGCGAAGGGGACTGCGGCTAGATGTGCTTTACGACATTTGAGGGATCATCGTCCACGTTAGGGTCTTTGAGGCCCTTTTAAAGGCCCTTTAGAGCAGGGGGCCTTTTAGGGTATGATGGGTTAGGGAGAAGTGTTGGGTCTTTGAGGCCCTTCAGAGTATGAGCCTTTTAGAGGGTAAGGTATGAGGGGTTATAGATGAAGTTTTAGATTGTTGTTAAACTTGTTGAAACCCCGTTTAAGTAGTCGAATCTCTTAAAGGCCCTTTTGGGGTAGAGGGCCTTTGAGAGACCTTTAGGTTAAAATGGGTTAAGATTGAAATACGTGGAATAGATCTGGGGGGACAAATGCTAACAATATTATTCAGCCCGTGGAACGTTGTATAAAGGGGGGTATAGTAGGGGGCCTGTAAGGCTTTCTTAGATTAGAAGGCCCTAATATTGAAAGAGCTTAGAAAAGATGATATTCTATCGACGACACGTTTGGTTCAGTTTGTAGTGAGCCTACTTGCTGTGCCAGCGGTCGCGGGTTCGAGTCCCGCTGGGGGCATTCATTTGTGTGATGAGCATGAATGTTTGTATTCCAGTCATGGTTGTTTATATTTATAATATGTATGTATTTAAAGTTATATATGTGTAGTGTATCAACTATCTGGTATCCATAACACAAGCCTCGTGACTTACCATGGAACTAGATGGTGCTGTGTGTTAATGTACCAACATATTTATTTATTTATAATCGCGATCGTTAAAAATGACAAGTGCAAGTGCAACTTTCACACGGAAGGTTCTGTAGCATGAAACATCCTACTAATATTATAAATACGAAAATTTGTGAGGATGTCTGGATCTATAGATGTATGGATGTTTGTTGCTCTTTCGCGCAAAAACTACTGAATGGATGTTAATGAAACTTTACAATAATATAGCTCATACATCAGAATAATACATAGGGAACTTTTTATCCCGGAAAAATATACGGTTCCCGTGGGATAGATTTGTTTTTGTTTTAACATAGATAACATATATTCTGTTAAAGTAAAATAAAATATTTAGGTATCCATCTACAACATTTCATGTATCAATTGAAAAATCCGAAAAGATAGTTTTATTTAAAATATCAAATATTCGCGTGAATCTAAGAAAGTATTGTGTAAAAAAAAAATCATGATGTTCCTATGATACAAAAAAAAATCTTTTGCGGCCAACGCGCCGAAAATATTCCATAACTCAAAAACTACTTAATGTGTTTTGATCAAAATATTTTTTGTTGAAAGTATTTCAGAATTTTTATTCTCTCTATTAGAGCATTTTACCCCCATACTTTAAAAAAGAGGAGGGTTTTATGAAACGGAAGGTTTTTTTATAAGGGTTCCGATTTCGTCCTTTGGCTGAGGAACAGTAAAGATGTATGTATATTTTATTATATATTTATTTTATTCTTATTCCATCAATATTGTAGAATATCTGTTCTAAGCTCGCTGATGATTAAAATGTTAGATTTTTTGACATTAAATTTAGGCCCCTTCTTTAGGGGGCCTACGGGGTATTTTAATTTTGTGGTGTTTCACCCCCCGTGCTTCACCGCGAGTGTCTCGTGTCGTCCCGCCGGAGTGTGAGAGTGACAGGGACAGAGAGTGCACGTTGTGTCTGCGCTCTCTCTCACACGCGCTGCACTATAACATCTCCTGCGCAGTTGGCTAGTCTCAATGAGATCGGCCGCCGTAGCCGGAATCAGTCAGGAGGACTTATTTTATTTCTAAATTTGACGTATAAATAAATACAAAATAAGAGATACAGATAACTTGACTTACATTTAGTGCATTTATATATAACTGTCCACCGCCATCTTGTAACAATTTGTCGTGCGATTTATTCTAAATTGTAGAAAAAAAAAAATAAAAAAAAAAAGACTTGTGGTAATACAGCCTCATATATAAGATACCGAAATTCGCCATTAAAATATAAAATTGTAATTACTTTATAAGTAAATATATTTTTTTTAACCCCAATAAAGCTTTAAGTTTTATTTTTAAATTAGTGGCGTTTCGAACGCTTTAAGTATAAAACGCGCGGTTTAAACGCTAAGTTTTTTGATGTTGAATAGTAAATATAACTTATTAGATAAGCGCTCAGGAAATATATATTATACTGTAAATTTTTATAAAGTTTTGACCGTGCGTTTCAACCGCTGCGTTTTTTAAACGATTGTATTTAGCTTATATGTAGATATAATAATAATATACTGTTGTGCGAAATATTTTCCTTCAAAGTAAGTTATTTATGAGCTTTTTTTAAATTCAGCCCTTTTTAACGTCCCACTGCTGGGCGTGGGCATCCCTTCAATACGAGGGGGGATCAGGTACCATGGCGTAGCCCCCACGCTGTGCAAATGCGTGCTCAGTGAGCATGTCTGCAGACAACTTGCTAGGTTCCCTCAGACATGCAGGTTTCCTCACGATGTTCTCCTTCACCGTAAGACAAGTGATAAATAAAATAAATAACGAGGGCGATAACGTCATAGTGTATAACAATGTAGTAGTCCAGTGGTAATGCGATCGCTTGGGAAACCGAGTGAAGCAGGTTCAAATCCCGGGTCTCGCACCTCTGATATTTTCATGTGCGAATCATTTCCAACATTACCACTTGTCTCACGGTGAAGGAGAACATCGTGAGGAAACCTGCATGTCTGAGAGAACCTAGCAAGTTGTCTGCAGACACGCTCGGTCTGCCCGCACTTGTCCAGCGTGGGGGACTGTGGCCTGATGTCTCGAGTTTAGTTATAAAACTTTAAACCATGAAAGAGTCCATTCAATGCGAGCGATCATGTTAATAATAATAAACAAATAATTTGGATAAAATATTATGTTAGTACAATTACCCCTATTACATACAAAGATTACACAAACAGACGCTAGATGGCGCTAAATCGAAAACTTGCCACTATTTTTTTTTATAATAATGCGTGCACTAAAATATGTAAAATTAAAAAAAATTGTGTGTATGTACGTGTTATGTACCCACGTAAAAAGTTATACTTCTTTGGTGTAACAGAACAAAAATAGCTAAAGATTTCATCCCGTATGTCACAACTCTCTGTCTGTAAAAGGAACGCAGTTAACTTCATCATGTCGCTTTCTGGCTGTCGGTGTGCGCGCGCATCGTAAACATTTTACTCTCATATTTTTACCAAACGTGTCAAAAGAAGTATAACTTGAGAAAAGTAATTTCAACTGTTTGTTTAGAAACAACTTTTAAAACGTAAACAGCGCCATCTATGAATACTCTATACATACTTATTTTTTTTTAATACAAATTGTACTTTGAAATCTCTTATTGAAGGAAATTAGTTTGTCAACACGTACGTATATTTTAAAATCAACGTTTTTACCGTCGCTTTTATTTTAACGTTTAAATTGTAAATATGTAATACTAAATTGGCGTTTTAAACGCACGTTTGATACGCGTTTAGAACGCTGCGTTTTTTAACCTTTAAATGTGTTTAGCTAATATATAAATGTGTATAATAGTTTTAATGGACAGTTTGGATTTGCGGCGAAGCCGTCACCCGCCATTACGCTATTGTATGACTGTATGTATGTATGTGTATGAGTAATAAAAAAACGAAATTAAAACAAAAATTGTACGTTTTACACATTTGACAATGTATGATTTGATAAAAATATTGTAATTATTGATGTTTTGTTTTATTTTTATTCTTTTAAAACATTTTAAGTTTTAACGTTTAGTACCTATATATTTCTCAGAGATGAGATATTTTCCCGCAGTAAAAGGTATCCTATATGTTGACCCGGATATTCTGCTACCATTATAAAAAAATCATCAAAATCTGTCCAGTGGTTTTCTCGTGATGCGTTTCCAGACAGACAGACCAAAATTCTGAAAACTATAGATTCGGCCTCTGTATCGATAATAATGACTATTTCATTGATTTTCCAAAAAAGTATTTAATGTACAAATTCAACTCAGAATTTATTATATGTATATGTCAATATGGTGAAACTTTAGTTAAGACACAGTTTCATAACTAGATATATAAAACAATAAACGATAAGAGAAAGTTTTGAATAATAAAATAAGTTATAAAAAATTATGAAACCCGACTGTAAAACGATTTAAAGGAACTAAAAAAGAACAAGTTATCGAAGGAAAATAGTATTATGCGGTCGGAGACATTATGTACTAATGTACATACATACATGCAGGAAGACTCGACAAAGGTAAAACGTGTGCGTCTTTAGTGTGCTTCCACACAGCAATTAAATAATGTTATATAACATAACATATCTATACATATAATATAACTGTAGAGGTCGAATGTCTGTACATAGAAAAAAATGCTAAAAACCGAGTCAGGGGAGTGTAATAAGAGAAATAGAACAAATGCAGTTTTTTTTTCAAATTTTTTGTTTCTCTGTCTGTTTGTACGGGATAATCGTCGAAAGTGTTGGACCGATTAAAATGAAATTTTGCATGGTGGTACCTTATATCCCCGGTCAACATTTAAGTTACTTTTCTTCCCGGAAAATTAAAGAATTCCCGTGGGATAGTTAAAAAACTATAGTAACTTATACAGCTTAGTACACAAAAACTACTGATTGGATTTTAATGAAACTACAATAATATAGTTCATACATCAGAATAACATATAGGCTACTTTTTATCCCGGAAAAATGTACGATTCCCGTGGGATAGATTTGTTTTTGTAGAGGCGAACCCGAGCGAAGCGAGGGTGAGCCTCGTAGTAAATAAAAACAGAATGATAACTAGGTTTTATGTATTTTTGTGTGTTAATTAATTAGCTTTGGTTATTAATCGAATTACGCGGCAAATTAACGGACAAACAGAAATAAGTTAATTCATCTCTTAAGTGGAAGTCCATTTACCATTCAAGCAATTTAAAACACAAAAAAAAACACACGTAAGAAGTTATACTTCTGTGACGTAACAGAACAAAAATAGCTAAAGATTTCATCCCGTATGTCACAACTCTCTGTTTGTAAAAGGAATGCAGCTAACTTCTGATAAACTGGGTTAAACGGAGTCGTAAGATAATAATGATAAAATTTAAATAAGTCATTGATAAATGAATATAATTAATGGGAGATAATTTGACTACTTCAAATTAATATGGAATTCTATTGATTTTACTTTTAGAACATATTAATTTTATAAAAATATAATAATTTAACAGTTAATATCTTAAAATTAAACTTATTATTGAGCTACTAATTTTGTAATTATATGCTTAAAAACAAATGTTTAAAAAATAAATCAAATAGTAAGACGTTAATAATTTTCAAATTACATTTAAAAATTCTGAAATCCTGTTTTGTTATTTAATAAAATTAAATTATAAATTATGGATACTTAACTGATTTTTAGGATGATTTTATAAAATTTTAATTAAATTGTCACTTCCGGCTGATTGTTATAAAAGCACAAAGTAACCGTTGGAAGGGTTAGTTGCTGGACAGACGTTCATTACGACAGAAAAGATAAGTACTAGTTGTTAAAATAATATTGAATTTATGTTGGCAAACTTATTGATCAAAATAGTGTTAAACTTATGTGTAAAAAGTGAAAACATAAAGCGCTTTCCTGTGATTAGTTAAATAGTGGTAACATAAAGTGATCATTAAAGTTGCATTGAATTTTGTTATATTGGATAGAAATACGAAAATTGAAGTAACATCATAAAACTTATAAAGTAAAAAGTGATAAAATAAAGCTTATTACATTGATTTACTGTGTTCTTATTTCCCTCATCTTGAAATTATGTGGTTATTTATACACTGTTCTAACAATTTCAGAAGTGGGATCCCGAACCGTCGCCGCTGTCGCGTCTCGGGGTCACAGAAATACCTCTGGGAAGCGATGCCAGCCTTGGCGCTATCAGTGTTCAGCAGTCCCGATCCTGGCCAGACGTATAGCTGGTTCTTCGACTACCGCGGAGGCCGTATCTACGCTTGCATCGTCTATGACCCGAATGCTGGTGAGATCCAACCATATTGCTTTGACCAAGTAACATCAAAAACAGGAGTCATACCGATAGCCATTATAAATCACTGGTCTGAGGCTACTAATAGCTACCACATGCAGTCTCGATTAGGCGGAAAGGTTAAAGTTTGGCGTTTTTCTATTCCAAGATACCTAATGAATATTTTTCACCGTCTTAAACTTTTTATACTGGTTTCGACTGATTTAGTTATACATTTTTGAGCTTAATGTACGTATATATTAATAATGTATGTGTATAGCTTAATTATTATTAGTTTATGTATGTATATAGCTTAATGTATGCAGTAGTTGCCTGGGTGGCGTAGGCCTCCCTAGAACTTCTCCACACTCTTGTCTTTTGCATCCAGTCAGGTCCAAGTGTTCAACTGGGGATACCTTTCCATCTTTTGCTTATTTATTTGTTTGTTTTGTAAAATTGGAGAACAGACAGCGTATGCAAACATCAAATGCAAAATGCATCGGAATTAATGTCCTTGGCTAATAAAGTTTCCAGTTATACATGAACATAGCAGAGTACACTTACTAACAGTTGGACAAAGACGAAGATAAATAAAATATGTAGTTGCAAAATAAGGGAAGAAATAATATTTGATAGATGCTGGTGTCTTTTCAGACTCTAGTTTTAGCATATGTGGTTCTAAGAGAGGGTGCCGACGGGGTGTCTCTGGATCGTTTATTGGTTCGAAGGCATCTAAAGAAAATATTGGACAGGAGATAACTGCAATCGATATAGTCGTTGATGATTCTGCAAAGAAAGATTTGATTTTGATGTTTGGGTTATTACATTCAATAGATTGAAATTTGAGGTGTACTCTTCTAAGAAGTTTAATCTGAATATTTTCGACAGTGTTAATATATTTGTGATACTGGGGATTCCAAATAGTCTATGCATATTCTAGAATGGATCTAACATAGCAGTTATACTTGGTTTTTAAACTTTTTGTCCATTTATTGATACATGCTCGACAAACACATGTGCCCTACCCCGTGCCATTTGAGCAGCCTAGTTCTTTTCCGTGCATCGGCTATTCCTGTCTTCCTGCGTGAAGCGAGGCATGCTACGCTCCATTTTGCGTTGACAGATAGCGATTTTACTTCTCAGGGCGCGGTAACGTTGTTGTATCGTATATCTTTTTCTTAATACGTGCATTGACGTTGCAGTTTTAGTGATCTCTCTCAGTCCCTAGTGTTTGCCAAGCTAAAACTATTCTTTTCTTATTTTCGAGTGATACTGGTTGTCCTGGATATATGTATTCCATTTTCCTTTACCAATTTTTTATATGCTGCGGTGTTCCATTTGTTAAAAATTTTGTTTTGAACGTATTTAATAGTGGTTCTGCTTTTTGACTGACTGTTACTGATTCGTTTGCTATAGTTTTGAGTTATGTGGCGCACTCCGCAAATGCCGGAATGTCGTCTGTGGTGCACAGGTGGTCCGTTTGTTTTTCTATTACTTATGTTACAGCTTGTATATGATCTATAGACGAAAACCTTTAGCAAGGGCTCGCTTATTCACGAGGTTGGTTTTCATCTAAATTAGTTTTTGTCCTGTTCAAAATGATTTTTGAGGAATTTTCCATGTCGAAGAAGCATTATTTTCCATTATTTTGTCATGATATGTGCCGTAGACGTTATACGGGAGGGGTTGGTTCAAATAAGGAGAGGTCGTTGCAATCAAAGTTGTATTTCGAATTACCAATAATCACTCGATACATAATTACATAGCACTTCACTTCACTATAACCACATATAGACGGTACGGAACGCAAGACGGTTTCTACTGGTGTTCACTGTGCGATCAACCAAGCGTAATTCGGCTGAGTCGAGACGAGATGGATGGCGCTGGGGTTCCAGTTGGCTATGATTGTGACTCATCTCCGACATGTACAATGTGCGTATGTATTCGTCACGATACATAGTGTCCGATGTCATTTGTCTCCCTTTTTGTGTAGTAATCTAATTGTCGACCTGAACCACTGTTCTGGTGTGGTCTCCTCTCTCGGGATGTTATTGAAGGGTGATTAGAAAGGGTTTCAGCAGCGAAGCACACAGTGATAACAACGCTTTATTCGCAGGGTTATTGCTTCCAGGGGTCCTTTGTTTTGGAATTGTATTGCTCATTCGATTTTAGATTTGAGAATATTTGGTGGATCTGTGTTTGCTGACTTACTTATTTTTACGTATGAAAAGATGAGTTACATTCTAAATAATTCGCGTAAATCTAAGAAAGTATTATGAGTTACATTCGTTAGTGTGGGGTTCCTTGTAAAATTGTGTAGCTTGATTTATGGTGTCTGAACGCCTTGATTGTATTATTCCTTGTTATTTCTTATTTTTCCTTCCACTGTGACTTATCGCTTAATTCTTTGTAGGCTTTGCGTCGAGAACTAGCTTTGCATATAAATTTCTTGAAGGTTTTTGTCTTATTGTTTTCTAGTGAGTGACATTTCTATTGATGTTTTTTACTTATTTCTGTACTTTGGACTTTATTTCTTTCGTTCCTTGTCTCTTTACATATGTAGCTCTTTTCTCTGCTCTAAAAGTTCTTTGTTATTATTAAATTTCTGTTTTGGGCTGAGTTGAAAGAAGAGGTGAGTTTGAGTTGACTCAGAAATCTTTTTGATTCGGTCTCTATAATGTTATATTGGTTTTGTACCTCTGTAGATGTACGTATTGTTTTTTAAAAAAAATGGGTTATCCGATATACGGCGCTCTCTTTTAAAATAGTTTTCAGATCTCTAATGTGATTGACAGGTTTTATTTTCTTATAGTTGGCCTTAGAAAGGATAGCTTGTATCGAATCAATCGATGATTCAGATTCTTTATTATATCAAAGATTTTATACGGGTTGGTTGGATTATTGATTTCGTTGGTTTGTTTTATATCTGGATATCTCCGTGTCCATTTCTTGTGTCACTTTCATTGGAGCTTGCTGTGTATGATGTAATAATAATTGTTTTCAGGTGCAAATTCTACTAGTCTCTAAACCGTAGGCGTATTATCGTTTGCTTTTGTTTTGGCGAGATTTTGCACATATCAATTGATGTTTGAATCTAAACCTGATTTTTACAAAGAATGGTTTTAAAGATAGTTTACCAGCTCAGTGTAAAATTGGTAACTTGGTGCTCTGGCAGAGGTCGGAAGCCGACTAAACAAATGTAGGAAGAAAGGTTAAAGAAAAATTTAGTGGACTCTATAAAATAAGGAAATGTCGAGAAAATGATGGATACACTGTAACAGCCTTTAAAGGATTCAAGGGATATGGGAAGTATAATGCGTCGGTTTCAATGGCGACACTTTTGGCTTACGTTATTGTGACCCTACTTGTTGTGCCAGCGGTTGCGGGTTCGAGTCCCGCCGGCAGCATTCATTTGTGTGATGGGTACGAATGGTTGTGCTCCGATCATGGATGTTTATATTTGTAATGTTTATGTATTTTAAGTGATATATGTGTGGTGTATCAACCGTCTGGTATCCATGGCACGGGCCACGTGGCTTTCAATAGAACTGGATGATGCCGTGAGATGGCGTCCCGACATTTTCGACGGATGTTCTGCGGAAATTGATCAATGAAGCAGGATAGTGGAAACACGGGTTCGAGTGATTCAAGCATTAATGGAACCGAGGAACTTGTTGACCTTTTGGAGTGATAATGGAGCTATGTGCTTTTAATGGAAAGGTGGTATATAGGAATTCGTGGGCCACCAATAATTTTGGTGTTGTTGGGCCACCAATAGTTTTGGTGTTGTAGGGCCACCAATGATTTTGGTGTTGATGGGCCACCAATAAATTTTGGTGTTGTTGGGCCACCAATGAATTTGGTGTTGATGGGCCACCAATAATTTTGGTGTTGTTGGGCCACCAATGATTTTGGTGTTGATGGGCCACCAATAGTTTAGTAATGTTAGGCCCCCAATAGTTGTGATGTTGTTGGGCCACCAATGATTTAGGTATTAATGGGCCACCAATGGTACGGTGATGTTGGGCCACCAATGTTTTTGCTGATGTTGGGCCACCAATAGTTTTGGTGATGTTGGGCCACCAATAGTTTTGGTTGTTTTGGTGTTGTTGGGCCACCAATGGTTTTGGTTGTTTTGGTGTTGTTGGGCCACCAATAGTTTTGATTGTTTTGGTGTTGTTGGGCCACCAATACTTTTGGTTGTTTTGGTGTTGTTGGGCCACCAATGGTTTTGGTTGTTTTGGTGTTGTTTGGCCACCAATAGTTTTGATTTTTTTGGTGTTGTTGGGCCACCAATAGTTTTGGTGTTGTTGGGCCACCAATAGTTTTGGTGTTGTTGGGCCACCAATAGTTTTGGTGTTGATGGGCCACAAATCATTTAAATTTTGATGGGCGACCAATAGTTTTGGGGGTTGATGGACCACCAATACTTTTGGTCTTAATGGTCCACCAATAGTTTAGAGGATGATGTGCCACCAGTAATTCTAATATTGTTGAGTCACGAATCTTTTATTAGTCTCTTATACCTTGAGTCTCTTATTATAAAATAATAATAATAATAATGAAATAATATTAGTCCCGCTGAGTTTCTTTCGCCAGTTCTTCTCAGGTCTGAGGCTTTTTCTTTCCGAACTGGTAGTAGACTCATGACGTTCAAAAAAAAAAAAGAAGAAATTGTAATAATTTAATAATGGAAAATATTTTGAATTAAAAAAAAATGAATTACAGTATTAAGTTTAGATCTGATAATAGATAAGATTTGAAATTATTAAACTTATCACTTATCATTTGCGGGGTCGCAAATAATCGTCAGGATGGACGAATTGATAAACTGGGTTAAACGGAGTCGTAAGATAATAATGATAAAATTTAAATAAGTCATTGATAAATGAATATAATTAATGGGAGATTATAATTTGACTACTTCAAATTAATATGGAATTCTATTGATTTTACTTTTAGAACATATTAATTTTATAAAAATATAATAATTTAACAGTTAATATCTTAAAATTAAACTTATTATTGAGCTACTAATTTTGTAATTATATGCTTAAAAACAAATGTTTAAAAAATAAATCAAATAGTAAGACGTTAATAATTTTCAAATTACATTTAAAAATTCTGAAATCCTGTTTTGTTATTTAATAACATTAAATTATAAATTATGGATACTTAACTGATTTTTAGGATGATTTTATAAAATTTTAATTAAATTGTCACTTCCGGCTGATTGTTATAAAAGCACAAAGTAACCGTTGGAAGGGTTAGTTGCTGGACAGACGTTCATTACGACAGAAAAGATAAGTACTAGTTGTTAAAATAATATTGAATTTATGTTGGCAAACTTATTGATCAAAATAGTGTTAAACTTATGTGTAAAAAGTGAAAACATAAAGCGCTTTCCTGTGATTAGTTAAATAGTGGTAACATAAAGTGATCATTAAAGTTGCATTGAATTTTGTTATATTGGATAGAAATACGAAAATTGAAGTAACATCATAAAACTTATAAAGTAAAAAGTGATAAAATAAAGCTTATTACATTGATTTACTGTGTTCTTATTTTCCTCATCTTGAAATTATGTGGTTATTTATACACTGTTCTAACAATTTCAGAAGTGGGATCCCGAAACGTCGCCGCTGTCGCGTCTCGGGGTCACAGAAATACCTCTGGGAAGCGATGCCAGCCTTGGCGCTATCAGCACTCAGCAGTCCCGATCCTGGCCAGACGTATAGCTGGTTCTTCGACTACCGCGGAGGCCGTATCTACGCTTGCATCGTCTATGACCCGAATGCTGGTGAGATCCAACCATATTGCTTTGACCAAGTAACATCAAAAACAGGAGTCATACCGATAGCCATTATAAATCACTGGTCTGAGGCTACTAATAGCTACCACATGCAGTCTCGATTAGGCGGAAAGGTTAAAGTTTGGCGTTTTTCTATTCCAAGATACCTAATGAATGTTTTTCACCATCTTAAACCTTTTATACTGGTTTCGACTGATTTAGTTATACATTTTTGAGCTTAATGTACGTATATATTAATAATGTATGTGTATAGCTTAATTATTATTAGTTTATGTATGTATATAGCTTAATGTATGCAGTAGTTGTCTGGGTGGCGTAGGCCTCCCTAGAACTTCTCCACACTCTTGTCTTTTGCATCCAGTCAGGTCCAAGTGTTCAACTGGGGATACCTTTCCATCTTTTGCTTATTTATTTGTTTGTTTTGTAAAATTGGAGAACAGACAGCGTATGCAAACATCAAATGCAAAATGCATCGGAATTAATGTCCTTGGCTAATAAAGTTTCCAGTTATACATGAACATAGCAGAGTACACTTACTAACAGTTGGACAAAGACGAACATAAATAAAATATGTAGTTGCAAAATAAGGGAAGAAATAATATTTGATAGATGCTAGTGTCTTTTCAGACTCTTGTTTTAGCATATGTGGTTCTAAGAGAGGGTGCCGACGTGGTGTCTCTGGATCGTTTATTGGTTCGAAGGCATCTAAAGAAAATATTGGACAGGAGATAACTGCAATCGATATGGTCGTTGATGATTCTGCAAAGAAAGATTTGATTTTGATGTTTGGGTTATTACACTCAATAGATTGAAATTTGAGGTGTACTCTTCTAAGAAGTTTAATCTGAATATTTTCGACAGTGTTAATATATTTGTGATACTGGGGATTCCAAATAGTCTATGCATATTCTAGAATGGATCTAACATAGCAGTTATACTTGGTTTTTAAACTTTTTGTCCATTTATTGATACATGCTCGACAAACACATGTGTCCTACCCCGTGCCATTTGAGCAGCCTAGTTCTTTTCCGTGCATCGGTTATTCCTGTCTTCCTGCGTGAAGCGAGGCATGCTACGCTCCATTTTGCGTTGACAGATAGCGATTTTACTTCTCAGGGCGCGGTAACGTTGTTGTATCGTATATCTTTTTCTTAATACGTGCATTGACGTTGCAGTTTTAGTGATCTCTCTCAGTCCCCAGTGTTTGCCAAGCTAAAACTATTCTTTTCTGTATTTTCGAGTGATACTGGTTGTCCTGGATATATGTATTCCATTTTCCTTTACCAATTTTTATATGCTGCGGTGTTCCATTTGTTAAAATTTTTGTTTTGAACGTATTTAATAGTGGTTCTGCTTTTTGACTGACTGTTACTGATTCGTTTGCTATAGTTTTGAGTTATGTGGCGCACTCCGCAAATGCCGGAATGTCGTCTGTGGTGCGCAGGTGGTCCGTTTGTTTTTCTATTACTTGTGTTACAGCTTGTATATGATCTATAGACGAAAACCTTTAGCAAGGGCTCGCTTATTCACGAGGTTGGTTTTCATCTAAATTAGTTTTTGTCCAGTTCAAAATGATTTTTGAGAAATTTTCTATGTCGAAGAAGCATTATTTTCCATTATTTTGTCATGATATGTGCCGTAGACGTTATACGGGAGGGGTTGGTTCAAATAAGGAGAGGTCGTTGCAATCAAAGTTGTATTTCGAATTACCAATAATCACTCGATACATAATTACATAGCACTTCACTTCACTATAACCACATATAGACGGTACGGAGCGCAAGACGGTTTCTACTGGTGTTCACTGTGCGATCAACCAAGCGTAATTCGGCTGAGTCGAGACGAGATGGATGGCGCTGGGGTTCCAGTTGGCTATGATTGTGACTCATCTCCGACATGTACGATGTGCGTATGTATTCGTCACGATACATAGTGTCCGATGTCATTTGTCTCCCTTTTTGTGTAGTAATCTAATTGTCGACCTGAACCACTGTTCTGGTGTGGTCTCCTCTCTCGGGATGTTATTGAAGGGTGATTAGAAAGGGGTTCCAGCAGCGAAGCACACAGTGATAACAACGCTTTATTCGCAGGGTTATTGCTTCCAGGGGTCCTTTGTTTTGGAATTGTATTGCTCATTCGATTTTAGATTTGAGAATATTTGGTGGATCTGTGTTTGCTGACTTACTTATTTTTACGTTCATACGTTCTTTTCATAAAGATGAGTTACATTCTAAATAATTCGCGTAAATCTAAGAAAGTATTATGAGTTACATTCGTTAGTGTGGGGTTCCTTGTAAAATTGTGTAGCTTGATTTATGGTGTCTGAACGCCTTGATTGTATTATTCCTTGTTATTTCTTATTTTTCCTTCCACTGTGACTTATCGCTTAATTCTTTGTAGGCTTTGCGTCGAGAACTAGCTTTGCATATAAATTTCTTGAAGGTTTTTGTCTTATTGTTTTCTAGTGAGTGACATTTCTATTGATGTTTTTTACTTATTTCTGTACTTTGGACTTTATTTCTTTCGTTCCTTGTCTCTTTACATATGTAGCTCTTTTCTCTGCTCTAAAAGTTCTTTGTTATTATTAAATTTCTGTTTTGGGCTGAGTTGAAAGAAGAGGTGAGTTTGAGTTGACTCAGAAATCTTTTTGATTCGGTCTCTATAATGTTATATTGGTTTTGTACCTCTGTAGATGTACGTATTGTGTTTTTTTAAAAAAATGGGTTATCCGATATACGGCGCTCTCTTTTAAAATAGTTTTCAGATCTCTAATGTGATTGACAGGTTTTATTTTCTTATAGTTGGCCTTAGAAAGGATAGCTTGTATCGAATCAATCGATGATTCAGATTCTTTATTATATCAAAGCTTTTATACGGGTTGGTTGGATTATTAATTTCGTTGGTTTGTTTTATATTTGGATATCTCCGTGTCCATTTCTTGTGTCACTTTCATTGGAGCTTGCTGTGTATGATGTAATAATAATTGTTTTCAGGTGCAAATTCTACTAGTCTCTAAACCGTAGGCGTATTATCCTTTGCTTTTGTTTTGGCGAGATTTTGCACATATCAATTGATGTTTGAATCTAAACCTGATTTATTACAAAGAATGGTTTTAAAGATAGTTTACCAGCTCAGTGTAAAATTGGTAACTTGGTGCTCTGGCAGAGGTCGGAAGCCGACTAAACAAATGTAGGAAGAAAGGTTAAAGAAAAATTTAGTGGACTCTATAAAATAAGGAAATGTCGAGAAAATGATGGATACACTGTAACAGCCTTTAAAGGATTCAAGGGATATGGGAAGTATAATGCGTCGGTTTCAATGGCGACACTTTTGGCTAACGTTGTTGTGACCCTACTTGTTGTGCCAGCGGTTGCGGGTTCGAGGCCCGCCGGCAGCATTCATTTGTGTGATGGGTACGAATGGTTGTGCTCCGGTCATGGATGTTTATATTTGTAATGTTTATGTATTTTAAGTTATATATGTGTGGTGTATCAACCGTCTGGTATCCATGGCACGGGCCACGTGGCTTTCAATAGAACTGGATGATGCCGTGAGATGGCGTCCCGACATTTTCGACGGATGTTCTGCGGAAATTGATCAATGAAGCAGGATAGTGACACGGGTTCGAGTGATTCAAACATTAATGGAACCGAGGAACTTGTTGACCTTTTGGAGTGATAATGGAGCTATGTGCTTTTAATGGAAAGGTGGTATATAGGAATTCGTGGGCCACCAATAGTTTTGGTGTTGTAGGGCCACCAATGATTTTGGTGTTGATGGGCCACCAATAAATTTTGGTGTTGTTGCGCCACCAATGATTTTGGTGTTGATGGGCCACCAATAATTTTGGTGTTGTTGGGCCACCAATGATTTTGGTGTTGATGGGCCACCAATAGTTTAGTAATGTTAGGCCCCCAATAGTTGTGATGTTGTTGGGCCACCAATGATTTAGGTATTAATGTGCCACCAATGGTACGGTGATGTTGGGCCACCAATGTTTTTGCTGATGTTGGGCCACCAATAGTTTTGGTTGTTTTGGTGTTGTTGGGCCACCAATGGTTTTGGTTGTTTTGGTGTTGTTGGGCCACCAATAGTTCTGATTGTTTTGGTGTTGTTGGGCCACCAATAGTTTTGATTTTTTTTGGTGTTGTTGGGCCACCAATAGTTTTGGTTGTTTTGGTGTTGTTGGGCCACCAATAGTTTTGGTTGTTTTGGTGTTGTTGGGCCACCAATAGTTTTGGTGTTGTTGGGCCACCAATAGTTTTGGTGTTGTTGGGCCACCAATAGTTTTGGTGTTGATGGGCCACAAATCATTTAAATTTTGTTGGGCCACCAATAGTTTTGGTGTTGATGGGCCACAAGTCATTTAAATCTTGATGGTCCACCAATAGTTTAGAGGATGATGTGCTACCAGTAATTCTAATATTGTTGAGTCACGAATCTTTTATTAGTCTCTTATACTTTGAGTCTCTTATTATAAAATAATAATAATAATGAAATAATATTAGTCCCGCTGAGTTTCTTTCGCCAGTTCTTCTCAGGTCTGAGGCTTTTTCTTTCCGAACTGGTAGTAGACTCATGACGTTCAAAAAAAAAAAGAAGAAATTGTAATAATTTAATAATGGAAAATATTTTGAATTAAAAAAAAATGAATTACAGTATTAAGTTTAGATCTGATAATAGATAAGATTTGAAATAATTAAACCTATCGCTCATCATTTGCGGGGTCGCAAATAATTGTCAGGATGGACGAACTGTTAAACTGGTTTAATGGGAGATAATTTGACTACTTCAAATTAATATGGAATTCTATTGATTTTACTTTTAGAACATATTAATTTTAAAATATAATAATTTAACAGTTAATATCTTAAAATCAAACTTATTTTTGAGCTACTAATTTTGTAATTATATGCTTAAAAACAAATGTTTAAAAAAATAAATCAAATAGTAAGACATTAATAATTTTCAAATTACATTTAAAAATTCTGAAATACTGCTTTGTTATTTAATAAAATTAAATTATAAATTATGGATACTTAACTGATTTTTAGGATGATTTTATAAAATTATAATTAAATTGTCACTTCCGGCTGATTGATATAAAAGCACAAGGTAACCGTTGGAAGAGTTTAGTTTCTGGGCAGACGTTCATTACGACAGAAAAGATAAGTACTAGTTGTTAAAATAATATTGAATTTATGTTGGCAAACTTATTGATCAAAATAGTGTTAAACTTATGTGTAAAAAGTGAAAACATAAAGCGCTTTCCTGTGATTAGTTAAATAGTGGTAACATAAAGTGATCATTAAAGTTGCATTGAATTTTGTTATATTGAATAGAAATACGAAAATTGAAGTAACATTATAAAACTTATAAAGTAAAAAGTGATAAAATAAAGCTTATTACATTGATTTACTGTGTTCTTATTTTCCTCATCTTGAAATTATGTGGTTATTTATACACTGTTCTAACAATTTCAGAAGTGGGATCCCGAAACGTCGCCGCTGTCGCGTCTCGGGGTCACAGAAATACCTCTGGGAAGCGATGCCAGCCTTGGCGCTATCAGCACTCAGCAGTCCCGATCCTGGCCAGACGTATAGCTGGTTCTTCGACTACCGCGGAGGCCGTATCTACGCTTGCATCGTCTATGACCCGAATGCTGGTGAGATCCAACCATATTGCTTTGACCAAGTAACATCAAAAACAGGAGTCATACCGATAGCCATTATAAATCACTGGTCTGAGGCTACTAATAGCTACCACATGCAGTCTCGATTAGGCGGAAAGGTTAAAGTTTGGCGTTTTTCTATTCCAAGATACCTAATGAATGTTTTTCACCATCTTAAACCTTTTATACTGGTTTCGACTGATTTAGTTATACATTTTTGAGCTTAATGTACGTATATATTAATAATGTATGTGTATAGCTTAATTATTATTAGTTTATGTATGTATATAGCTTAATGTATGCAGTAGTTGTCTGGGTGGCGTAGGCCTCCCTAGAACTTCTCCACACTCTTGTCTTTTGCATCCAGTCAGGTCCAAGTGTTCAACTGGGGATACCTTTCCATCTTTTGCTTATTTATTTGTTTGTTTTGTAAAATTGGAGAACAGACAGCGTATGCAAACATCAAATGCAAAATGCATCGGAATTAATGTCCTTGGCTAATAAAGTTTCCAGTTATACATGAACATAGCAGAGTACACTTACTAACAGTTGGACAAAGACGAACATAAATAAAATATGTAGTTGCAAAATAAGGGAAGAAATAATATTTGATAGATGCTAGTGTCTTTTCAGACTCTTGTTTTAGCATATGTGGTTCTAAGAGAGGGTGCCGACGTGGTGTCTCTGGATCGTTTATTGGTTCGAAGGCATCTAAAGAAAATATTGGACAGGAGATAACTGCAATCGATATGGTCGTTGATGATTCTGCAAAGAAAGATTTGATTTTGATGTTTGGGTTATTACACTCAATAGATTGAAATTTGAGGTGTACTCTTCTAAGAAGTTTAATCTGAATATTTTCGACAGTGTTAATATATTTGTGATACTGGGGATTCCAAATAGTCTATGCATATTCTAGAATGGATCTAACATAGCAGTTATACTTGGTTTTTAAACTTTTTGTCCATTTATTGATACATGCTCGACAAACACATGTGTCCTACCCCGTGCCATTTGAGCAGCCTAGTTCTTTTCCGTGCATCGGTTATTCCTGTCTTCCTGCGTGAAGCGAGGCATGCTACGCTCCATTTTGCGTTGACAGATAGCGATTTTACTTCTCAGGGCGCGGTAACGTTGTTGTATCGTATATCTTTTTCTTAATACGTGCATTGACGTTGCAGTTTTAGTGATCTCTCTCAGTCCCCAGTGTTTGCCAAGCTAAAACTATTCTTTTCTGTATTTTCGAGTGATACTGGTTGTCCTGGATATATGTATTCCATTTTCCTTTACCAATTTTTATATGCTGCGGTGTTCCATTTGTTAAAATTTTTGTTTTGAACGTATTTAATAGTGGTTCTGCTTTTTGACTGACTGTTACTGATTCGTTTGCTATAGTTTTGAGTTATGTGGCGCACTCCGCAAATGCCGGAATGTCGTCTGTGGTGCGCAGGTGGTCCGTTTGTTTTTCTATTACTTGTGTTACAGCTTGTATATGATCTATAGACGAAAACCTTTAGCAAGGGCTCGCTTATTCACGAGGTTGGTTTTCATCTAAATTAGTTTTTGTCCAGTTCAAAATGATTTTTGAGAAATTTTCTATGTCGAAGAAGCATTATTTTCCATTATTTTGTCATGATATGTGCCGTAGACGTTATACGGGAGGGGTTGGTTCAAATAAGGAGAGGTCGTTGCAATCAAAGTTGTATTTCGAATTACCAATAATCACTCGATACATAATTACATAGCACTTCACTTCACTATAACCACATATAGACGGTACGGAGCGCAAGACGGTTTCTACTGGTGTTCACTGTGCGATCAACCAAGCGTAATTCGGCTGAGTCGAGACGAGATGGATGGCGCTGGGGTTCCAGTTGGCTATGATTGTGACTCATCTCCGACATGTACGATGTGCGTATGTATTCGTCACGATACATAGTGTCCGATGTCATTTGTCTCCCTTTTTGTGTAGTAATCTAATTGTCGACCTGAACCACTGTTCTGGTGTGGTCTCCTCTCTCGGGATGTTATTGAAGGGTGATTAGGAAGGGGTTCCAGCAGCGAAGCACACAGTGATAACAACGCTTTATTCGCAGGGTTATTGCTTCCAGGGGTCCTTTGTTTTGGAATTGTATTGCTCATTCGATTTTAGATTTGAGAATATTTGGTGGATCTGTGTTTGCTGACTTACTTATTTTTACGTTCATACGTTCTTTTCATAAAGATGAGTTACATTCTAAATAATTCGCGTAAATCTAAGAAAGTATTATGAGTTACATTCGTTAGTGTGGGGTTCCTTGTAAAATTGTGTAGCTTGATTTATGGTGTCTGAACGCCTTGATTGTATTATTCCTTGTTATTTCTTATTTTTCCTTCCACTGTGACTTATCGCTTAATTATTTGTAGGCTTTGCGTCGAGAACTAGCTTTGCATATAAATTTCTTGAAGGTTTTTGTCTTATTGTTTTCTAGTGAGTGACATTTCTATTGATGTTTTTTACTTATTTCTGTACTTTGGACTTTATTTCTTTCGTTCCTTGTCTCTTTACATATGTAGCTCTTTTCTCTGCTCTAAAAGTTCTTTGTTATTATTAAATTTCTGTTTTGGGCTGAGTTGAAAGAAGAGGTGAGTTTGAGTTGACTCAGAAATCTTTTTGATTCGGTCTCTATAATGTTATATTGGTTTTGTACCTCTGTAGATGTACGTATTGTGTTTTTTTAAAAAAATGGGTTATCCGATATACGGCGCTCTCTTTTAAAATAGTTTTCAGATCTCTAATGTGATTGACAGGTTTTATTTTCTTATAGTTGGCCTTAGAAAGGATAGCTTGTATCGAATCAATCGATGATTCAGATTCTTTATTATATCAAAGCTTTTATACGGGTTGGTTGGATTATTAATTTCGTTGGTTTGTTTTATATTTGGATATCTCCGTGTCCATTTCTTGTGTCACTTTCATTGGAGCTTGCTGTGTATGATGTAATAATAATTGTTTTCAGGTGCAAATTCTACTAGTCTCTAAACCGTAGGCGTATTATCCTTTGCTTTTGTTTTGGCGAGATTTTGCACATATCAATTGATGTTTGAATCTAAACCTGATTTATTACAAAGAATGGTTTTAAAGATAGTTTACCAGCTCAGTGTAAAATTGGTAACTTGGTGCTCTGGCAGAGGTCGGAAGCCGACTAAACAAATGTAGGAAGAAAGGTTAAAGAAAAATTTAGTGGACTCTATAAAATAAGGAAATGTCGAGAAAATGATGGATACACTGTAACAGCCTTTAAAGGATTCAAGGGATATGGGAAGTATAATGCGTCGGTTTCAATGGCGACACTTTTGGCTAACGTTGTTGTGACCCTACTTGTTGTGCCAGCGGTTGCGGGTTCGAGGCCCGCCGGCAGCATTCATTTGTGTGATGGGTACGAATGGTTGTGCTCCGGTCATGGATGTTTATATTTGTAATGTTTATGTATTTTAAGTTATATATGTGTGGTGTATCAACCGTCTGGTATCCATGGCACGGGCCACGTGGCTTTCAATAGAACTGGATGATGCCGTGAGATGGCGTCCCGACATTTTCGACGGATGTTCTGCGGAAATTGATCAATGAAGCAGGATAGTGACACGGGTTCGAGTGATTCAAACATTAATGGAACCGAGGAACTTGTTGACCTTTTGGAGTGATAATGGAGCTATGTGCTTTTAATGGAAAGGTGGTATATAGGAATTCGTGGGCCACCAATAGTTTTGGTGTTGTAGGGCCACCAATGATTTTGGTGTTGATGGGCCACCAATAAATTTTGGTGTTGTTGCGCCACCAATGATTTTGGTGTTGATGGGCCACCAATAATTTTGGTGTTGTTGGGCCACCAATGATTTTGGTGTTGATGGGCCACCAATAGTTTAGTAATGTTAGGCCCCCAATAGTTGTGATGTTGTTGGGCCACCAATGATTTAGGTATTAATGTGCCACCAATGGTACGGTGATGTTGGGCCACCAATAGTTTTGGTGATGTTGGGCCACCAATAGTTTTGGTTGTTTTGGTGTTGTTGGGCCACCAATGGTTTTGGTTGTTTTGGTGTTGTTGGGCCACCAATAGTTCTGATTGTTTTGGTGTTGTTGGGCCACCAATAGTTTTGATTTTTTTTGGTGTTGTTGGGCCACCAATAGTTTTGGTTGTTTTGGTGTTGTTGGGCCACCAATAGTTTTGGTTGTTTTGGTGTTGTTGGGCCACCAATAGTTTTGGTGTTGTTGGGCCACCAATAGTTTTGGTGTTGTTGGGCCACCAATAGTTTTGGTGTTGATGGGCCACAAATCATTTAAATTTTGTTGGGCCACCAATAGTTTTGGTGTTGATGGGCCACAAGTCATTTAAATCTTGATGGTCCACCAATAGTTTAGAGGATGATGTGCTACCAGTAATTCTAATATTGTTGAGTCACGAATCTTTTATTAGTCTCTTATACTTTGAGTCTCTTATTATAAAATAATAATAATAATGAAATAATATTAGTCCCGCTGAGTTTCTTTCGCCAGTTCTTCTCAGGTCTGAGGCTTTTTCTTTCCGAACTGGTAGTAGACTCATGACGTTCAAAAAAAAAAAGAAGAAATTGTAATAATTTAATAATGGAAAATATTTTGAATTAAAAAAAAATGAATTACAGTATTAAGTTTAGATCTGATAATAGATAAGATTTGAAATAATTAAACCTATCGCTCATCATTTGCGGGGTCGCAAATAATTGTCAGGATGGACGAACTGTTAAACTGGTTTAATGGGAGATAATTTGACTACTTCAAATTAATATGGAATTCTATTGATTTTACTTTTAGAACATATTAATTTTAAAATATAATAATTTAACAGTTAATATCTTAAAATCAAACTTATTTTTGAGCTACTAATTTTGTAATTATATGCTTAAAAACAAATGTTTAAAAAAATAAATCAAATAGTAAGACATTAATAATTTTCAAATTACATTTAAAAATTCTGAAATACTGTTTTGTTATTTAATAAAATTAAATTATAAATTATGGATACTTAACTGATTTTTAGGATGATTTTATAAAATTATAATTAAATTGTCACTTCCGGCTGATTGATATAAAAGCACAAGGTAACCGTTGGAAGAGTTTAGTTTCTGGGCAGACGTTCATTACGACAGAAAAGATAAGTACTAGTTGTTAAAATAATATTGAATTTATGTTGGCAAACTTATTGATCAAAGTAGTGTTGAACTTTATGTAAGAAGTGAAAACAAAGCGCTTTCCTGCAATTAGTTAAATAGTAAAGTGATCGCTAAAATTGCATTGAATAGAAATACGAAAATTGAAGTAACATAAAACTTATAAAGTGAAAAGTGATAAAATAAAGCTTATTATATTGATTTACTGTGTTCTTATTTCCCTCATCTTCAAATTATATGGTTATTTATACACTGTTCTAACAATTTCAGAAGTGGGATCCCGAAACGTTGCCGCTGTGCCGTATCGGGGTCAAAGAGATACCTCTTGGAAGCTATGCCAGCTCCCAGCACCCAGCAGTGCCGATCCTGGCCAGACGTATAGCTGGTTCTTCGACTACCGCAGAGGCCGTATCTACGTTTGCATCGTCTATGACCTGAATGCTGGTGAGATCCAACCATATTGCTTTGACCAATAGTTTTGATGTTGTTGGGCCACCAATAGTTTTGGTGTTGTTGGGCCACCAATGATTTTGGTGTTGATGGGCCACCACATGGTTTGGTGATGTTGGACCACCAATGATTTTGGTGATGTTGGGCCACCAATAGTTTTGGTGTTGTTGGACCACCAATAGTTTTGGTGTTGTTGGGCCACCAATGATTTTGGTGTTGTTGAGCCACCAATAGTTTTGGTGTTGTTGGGCCACCAATAGTTTTGGTGTTGTTGGGCCACCAATAGTTTTGGTGTTGATGGGCCACAAATCATTTAAATTTTGTTGGGCCACCAATAGTTTTGGTGTTGATGGGCCACAAGTCATTTAAATCTTGATGGTCCACCAATAGTTTAGAGGATGATGTGCTACCAGTAATTCTAATATTGTTGAGTCACGAATCTTTTATTAGTCTCTTATACTTTGAGTCTCTTATTATAAAATAATAATAATAATGAAATAATATTAGTCCCGCTGAGTTTCTTTCGCCAGTTCTTCTCAGGTCTGAGGCTTTTTCTTTCCGAACTGGTAGTAGACTCATGACGTTCAAAAAAAAAAAAGAAGAAATTGTAATAATTTAATAATGGAAAATATTTTGAATTAAAAAAAAATGAATTACAGTATTAAGTTTAGATCTGATAATAGATAAGATTTGAAATAATTAAATCTATCGCTCATCATTTGCGGGGTCGCAAATAATTGTCAGGATGGACGAACTGTTAAACTGGTTTAATGGGAGATAATTTGACTACTTCAAATTAATATGGAATTCTATTGATTTTACTTTTAGAACATATTAATTTTAAAATATAATAATTTAACAGTTAATATCTTAAAATCAAACTTATTTTTGAGCTACTAATTTTGTAATTATATGCTTAAAAACAAATGTTTAAAAAAATAAATCAAATAGTAAGACATTAATAATTTTCAAATTACATTTAAAAATTCTGAAATACTGTTTTGTTATTTAATAAAATTAAATTATAAATTATGGATACTTAACTGATTTTTAGGATGATTTTATAAAATTATAATTAAATTGTCACTTCCGGCTGATTGATATAAAAGCACAAGGTAACCGTTGGAAGAGTTTAGTTTCTGGGCAGACGTTCATTACGACAGAAAAGATAAGTACTAGTTGTTAAAATAATATTGAATTTATGTTGGCAAACTTATTGATCAAAGTAGTGTTGAACTTTATGTAAGAAGTGAAAACAAAGCGCTTTCCTGCAATTAGTTAAATAGTAAAGTGATCGCTAAAATTGCATTGAATAGAAATACGAAAATTGAAGTAACATAAAACTTATAAAGTGAAAAGTGATAAAATAAAGCTTATTATATTGATTTACTGTGTTCTTATTTCCCTCATCTTCAAATTATATGGTTATTTATACACTGTTCTAACAATTTAATTATTAGAACAGTGTATAAATAACCACATAATTTCAAGATGAGGAAAATAAGAACACAGTAAATCAATGTAATAAGCTTTATTTTATCACTTTTTACTTTATAAGTTTTATAATGTTACTTCAATTTTCGTATTTCTATTCAATATAACAAAATTCAATGCAACTTTAATGATCACTTTATGTTACCACTATTTAACTAATCACAGGAAAGCGCTTTATGTTTTCACTTTTTACACATAAGTTTAACACTATTTTGATCAATAAGTTTGCCAACATAAATTCAATATTATTTTAACAACTAGTACTTATCTTTTCTGTCGTAATGAACGTCTGCCCAGAAACTAAACTCTTCCAACGGTTACCTTGTGCTTTTATATCAATCAGCCGGAAGTGACAATTTAATTATAATTTTATAAAATCATCCTAAAAATCAGTTAAGTATCCATAATTTATAATTTAATTTTATTAAATAACAAAACAGTATTTCAGAATTTTTAAATGTAATTTGAAAATTATTAATGTCTTACTATTTGATTTATTTTTTTAAACATTTGTTTTTAAGCATATAATTACAAAATTAGTAGCTCAAAAATAAGTTTGATTTTAAGATATTAACTGTTAAATTATTATATTTTAAAATTAATATGTTCTAAAAGTAAAATCAATAGAATTCCATATTAATTTGAAGTAGTCAAATTATCTCCCATTAAACCAGTTTAACAGTTCGTCCATCCTGACAATTATTTGCGACCCCGCAAATGATGAGCGATAGGTTTAATTATTTCAAATCTTATCTATTAGGTATCAGATCTAAACTTAATACTGTAATTCATTTTTTTTTAATTCAAAATATTTTCCATTATTAAATTATTACAATTTCTTCTTTTTTTTTTTTTGAACGTCATGAGTCTACTACCAGTTCGGAAAGAAAAAGCCTCAGACCTGAGAAGAACTGGCGAAAGAAACTCAGCGGGACTAATATTATTTCATTATTATTATTATTTTATAATAAGAGACTCAAAGTATAAGAGACTAATAAAAGATTCGTGACTCAACAATATTAGAATTACTGGTAGCACATCATCCTCTAAACTATTGGTGGACCATCAAGATTTAAATGACTTGTGGCCCATCAACACCAAAACTATTGGTGGCCCAACAACACCAAAACTATTGGTGGCCCAACAACACCAAAACAACCAAAACTATTGGTGGCCCAACAACACCAAAACAACCAAAACTATTGGTGGCCCAACAACACCAAAAAAAATCAAAACTATTGGTGGCCCAACAACACCAAAACAATCAGAACTATTGGTGGCCCAACAACACCAAAACAACCAAAACCATTGGTGGCCCAACAACACCAAAACAACCAAAACTATTGGTGGCCCAACATCACCAAAACTATTGGTGGCCCAACATCACCGTACCATTGGTGGCACATTAATACCTAAATCATTGGTGGCCCAACAACATCACAACTATTGGGGGCCTAACATTACTAAACTATTGGTGGCCCATCAACACCAAAATCATTGGTGGCCCAACAACACCAAAATTATTGGTGGCCCATCAACACCAAAATCATTGGTGGCGCAACAACACCAAAATTTATTGGTGGCCCATCAACACCAAAATCATTGGTGGCCCTACAACACCAAAACTATTGGTGGCCCACGAATTCCTATATACCACCTTTCCATTAAAAGCACATAGCTCCATTATCACTCCAAAAGGTCAACAAGTTCCTCGGTTCCATTAATGTTTGAATCACTCGAACCCGTGTCACTATCCTGCTTCATTGATCAATTTCCGCAGAACATCCGTCGAAAATGTCGGGACGCCATCTCACGGCATCATCCAGTTCTATTGAAAGCCACGTGGCCCGTGCCATGGATACCAGACGGTTGATACACCACACATATATAACTTAAAATACATAAACATTACAAATATAAACATCCATGACCGGAGCACAACCATTCGTACCCATCACACAAATGAATGCTGCCGGCGGGCCTCGAACCCGCAACCGCTGGCACAACAAGTAGGGTCACAACAACGTTAGCCAAAAGTGTCGCCATTGAAACCGACGCATTATACTTCCCATATCCCTTGAATCCTTTAAAGGCTGTTACAGTGTATCCATCATTTTCTCGACATTTCCTTATTTTATAGAGTCCACTAAATTTTTCTTTAACCTTTCTTCCTACATTTGTTTAGTCGGCTTCCGACCTCTGCCAGAGCACCAAGTTACCAATTTTACACTGAGCTGGTAAACTATCTTTAAAACCATTCTTTGTAATAAATCAGGTTTAGATTCAAACATCAATTGATATGTGCAAAATCTCGCCAAAACAAAAGCAAAGGATAATACGCCTACGGTTTAGAGACTAGTAGAATTTGCACCTGAAAACAATTATTATTACATCATACACAGCAAGCTCCAATGAAAGTGACACAAGAAATGGACACGGAGATATCCAAATATAAAACAAACCAACGAAATTAATAATCCAACCAACCCGTATAAAAGCTTTGATATAATAAAGAATCTGAATCATCGATTGATTCGATACAAGCTATCCTTTCTAAGGCCAACTATAAGAAAATAAAACCTGTCAATCACATTAGAGATCTGAAAACTATTTTAAAAGAGAGCGCCGTATATCGGATAACCCATTTTTTTAAAAAAACACAATACGTACATCTACAGAGGTACAAAACCAATATAACATTATAGAGACCGAATCAAAAAGATTTCTGAGTCAACTCAAACTCACCTCTTCTTTCAACTCAGCCCAAAACAGAAATTTAATAATAACAAAGAACTTTTAGAGCAGAGAAAAGAGCTACATATGTAAAGAGACAAGGAACGAAAGAAATAAAGTCCAAAGTACAGAAATAAGTAAAAAACATCAATAGAAATGTCACTCACTAGAAAACAATAAGACAAAAACCTTCAAGAAATTTATATGCAAAGCTAGTTCTCGACGCAAAGCCTACAAAGAATTAAGCGATAAGTCACAGTGGAAGGAAAAATAAGAAATAACAAGGAATAATACAATCAAGGCGTTCAGACACCATAAATCAAGCTACACAATTTTACAAGGAACCCCACACTAACGAATGTAACTCATAATACTTTCTTAGATTTACGCGAATTATTTAGAATGTAACTCATCTTTATGAAAAGAACGTATGAACGTAAAAATAAGTAAGTCAGCAAACACAGATCCACCAAATATTCTCAAATCTAAAATCGAATGAGCAATACAATTCCAAAACAAAGGACCCCTGGAAGCAATAACCCTGCGAATAAAGCGTTGTTATCACTGTGTGCTTCGCTGCTGGAACCCCTTTCTAATCACCCTTCAATAACATCCCGAGAGAGGAGACCACACCAGAACAGTGGTTCAGGTCGACAATTAGATTACTACACAAAAAGGGAGACAAATGACATCGGACACTATGTATCGTGACGAATACATACGCACATCGTACATGTCGGAGATGAGTCACAATCATAGCCAACTGGAACCCCAGCGCCATCCATCTCGTCTCGACTCAGCCGAATTACGCTTGGTTGATCGCACAGTGAACACCAGTAGAAACCGTCTTGCGCTCCGTACCGTCTATATGTGGTTATAGTGAAGTGAAGTGCTATGTAATTATGTATCGAGTGATTATTGGTAATTCGAAATACAACTTTGATTGCAACGACCTCTCCTTATTTGAACCAACCCCCTCCCGTATAACGTCTACGGCACATATCATGACAAAATAATGGAAAATAATGCTTCTTCGACATAGAAAATTTCTCAAAAATCATTTTGAACTGGACAAAAACTAATTTAGATGAAAACCAACCTCGTGAATAAGCGAGCCCTTGCTAAAGGTTTTCGTCTATAGATCATATACAAGCTGTAACACAAGTAATAGAAAAACAAACGGACCACCTGCGCACCACAGACGACATTCCGGCATTTGCGGAGTGCGCCACATAACTCAAAACTATAGCAAACGAATCAGTAACAGTCAGTCAAAAAGCAGAACCACTATTAAATACGTTCAAAACAAAAATTTTAACAAATGGAACACCGCAGCATATAAAAATTGGTAAAGGAAAATGGAATACATATATCCAGGACAACCAGTATCACTCGAAAATACAGAAAAGAATAGTTTTAGCTTGGCAAACACTGGGGACTGAGAGAGATCACTAAAACTGCAACGTCAATGCACGTATTAAGAAAAAGATATACGATACAACAACGTTACCGCGCCCTGAGAAGTAAAATCGCTATCTGTCAACGCAAAATGGAGCGTAGCATGCCTCGCTTCACGCAGGAAGACAGGAATAACCGATGCACGGAAAAGAACTAGGCTGCTCAAATGGCACGGGGTAGGACACATGTGTTTGTCGAGCATGTATCAATAAATGGACAAAAAGTTTAAAAACCAAGTATAACTGCTATGTTAGATCCATTCTAGAATATGCATAGACTATTTGGAATCCCCAGTATCACAAATATATTAACACTGTCGAAAATATTCAGATTAAACTTCTTAGAAGAGTACACCTCAAATTTCAATCTATTGAGTGTAATAACCCAAACATCAAAATCAAATCTTTCTTTGCAGAATCATCAACGACCATATCGATTGCAGTTATCTCCTGTCCAATATTTTCTTTAGATGCCTTCGAACCAATAAACGATCCAGAGACACCACGTCGGCACCCTCTCTTAGAACCACATATGCTAAAACTAGAGTCTGAAAAGACACCAGCATCTATCAAATATTATTTCTTCCCTTATTTTGCAACTACATATTTTATTTATGTTCGTCTTTGTCCAACTGTTAGTAAGTGTACTCTGCTATGTTCATGTATAACTGGAAACTTTATTAGCCAAGGACATTAATTCCGATGCATTTTGCATTTGATGTTTGCATACGCTGTCTGTTCTCCAATTTTACAAAACAAACAAATAAATAAGCAAAAGATGGAAAGGTATCCCCAGTTGAACACTTGGACCTGACTGGATGCAAAAGACAAGAGTGTGGAGAAGTTCTAGGGAGGCCTACGCCACCCAGACAACTACTGCATACATTAAGCTATATACATACATAAACTAATAATAATTAAGCTATACACATACATTATTAATATATACGTACATTAAGCTCAAAAATGTATAACTAAATCAGTCGAAACCAGTATAAAAGGTTTAAGATGGTGAAAAACATTCATTAGGTATCTTGGAATAGAAAAACGCCAAACTTTAACCTTTCCGCCTAATCGAGACTGCATGTGGTAGCTATTAGTAGCCTCAGACCAGTGATTTATAATGGCTATCGGTATGACTCCTGTTTTTGATGTTACTTG
The DNA here is from genome assembly GCA_905404265.1 of Fabriciana adippe. NCBI lineage: Eukaryota > Metazoa > Arthropoda > Insecta > Lepidoptera > Nymphalidae > Fabriciana > Fabriciana adippe. The sequence goes on from FR990003.1 coordinate 8,252,642, forward strand.
GTCAAAGCAATATGGTTGGATCTCACCAGCATTCGGGTCATAGACGATGCAAGCGTAGATACGGCCTCCGCGGTAGTCGAAGAACCAGCTATACGTCTGGCCAGGATCGGGACTGCTGAGTGCTGATAGCGCCAAGGCTGGCATCGCTTCCCAGAGGTATTTCTGTGACCCCGAGACGCGACAGCGGCGACGTTTCGGGGTCACAGAAATACCTCTGGGAAGCGATGCCAGCCTTGGCGCTATCAGTGTTCAGCAGTCCCGATCCTGGCCAGACGTATAGCTGGTTCTTCGACTACCGCGGAGGCCGTATCTACGCTTGCATCGTCTATGACCCGAATGCTGGTGAGATCCAACCATATTGCTTTGACCAAGTAACATCAAAAACAGGAGTCATACCGATAGCCATTATAAATCACTGGTCTGAGGCTACTAATAGCTACCACATGCAGTCTCGATTAGGCGGAAAGGTTAAAGTTTGGCGTTTTTCTATTCCAAGATACCTAATGAATATTTTTCACCGTCTTAAACTTTTTATACTGGTTTCGACTGATTTAGTTATACATTTTTGAGCTTAATGTACGTATATATTAATAATGTATGTGTATAGCTTAATTATTATTAGTTTATGTATGTATATAGCTTAATGTATGCAGTAGTTGCCTGGGTGGCGTAGGCCTCCCTAGAACTTCTCCACACTCTTGTCTTTTGCATCCAGTCAGGTCCAAGTGTTCAACTGGGGATACCTTTCCATCTTTTGCTTATTTATTTGTTTGTTTTGTAAAATTGGAGAACAGACAGCGTATGCAAACATCAAATGCAAAATGCATCGGAATTAATGTCCTTGGCTAATAAAGTTTCCAGTTATACATGAACATAGCAGAGTACACTTACTAACAGTTGGACAAAGACGAAGATAAATAAAATATGTAGTTGCAAAATAAGGGAAGAAATAATATTTGATAGATGCTGGTGTCTTTTCAGACTCTAGTTTTAGCATATGTGGTTCTAAGAGAGGGTGCCGACGGGGTGTCTCTGGATCGTTTATTGGTTCGAAGGCATCTAAAGAAAATATTGGACAGGAGATAACTGCAATCGATATAGTCGTTGATGATTCTGCAAAGAAAGATTTGATTTTGATGTTTGGGTTATTACACTCAATAGATTGAAATTTGAGGTGTACTCTTCTAAGAAGTTTAATCTGAATATTTTCGACAGTGTTAATATATTTGTGATACTGGGGATTCCAAATAGTCTATGCATATTCTAGAATGGATCTAACATAGCAGTTATACTTGGTTTTTAAACTTTTTGTCCATTTATTGATACATGCTCGACAAACACATGTGCCCTACCCCGTGCCATTTGAGCAGCCTAGTTCTTTTCCGTGCATCGGCTATTCCTGTCTTCCTGCGTGAAGCGAGGCATGCTACGCTCCATTTTGCGTTGACAGATAGCGATTTTACTTCTCAGGGCGCGGTAACGTTGTTGTATCGTATATCTTTTTCTTAATACGTGCATTGACGTTGCAGTTTTAGTGATCTCTCTCAGTCCCTAGTGTTTGCCAAGCTAAAACTATTCTTTTCTTATTTTCGAGTGATACTGGTTGTCCTGGATATATGTATTCCATTTTCCTTTACCAATTTTTTATATGCTGCGGTGTTCCATTTGTTAAAAATTTTGTTTTGAACGTATTTAATAGTGGTTCTGCTTTTTGACTGACTGTTACTGATTCGTTTGCTATAGTTTTGAGTTATGTGGCGCACTCCGCAAATGCCGGAATGTCGTCTGTGGTGCACAGGTGGTCCGTTTGTTTTTCTATTACTTATGTTACAGCTTGTATATGATCTATAGACGAAAACCTTTAGCAAGGGCTCGCTTATTCACGAGGTTGGTTTTCATCTAAATTAGTTTTTGTCCTGTTCAAAATGATTTTTGAGGAATTTTCCATGTCGAAGAAGCATTATTTTCCATTATTTTGTCATGATATGTGCCGTAGACGTTATACGGGAGGGGTTGGTTCAAATAAGGAGAGGTCGTTGCAATCAAAGTTGTATTTCGAATTACCAATAATCACTTCACTTCACTATAACCACATACACACACTTCACTTCACTATAACCACATATAGACGGTACGGAACGCAAGACGGTTTCTACTGGTGTTCACTGTGCGATCAACCAAGCGTAATTCGGCTGAGTCGAGACGAGATGGATGGCGCTGGGGTTCCAGTTGGCTATGATTGTGACTCATCTCCGACATGTACAATGTGCGTATGTATTCGTCACGATACATAGTGTCCGATGTCATTTGTCTCCCTTTTTGTGTAGTAATCTAATTGTCGACCTGAATCACTGTTCTGGTGTGGTCTCCTCTCTCGGGATGTTATTGAAGGGTGATTAGAAAGGGTTTCAGCAGCGAAGCACACAGTGATAACAACGCTTTATTCGCAGGGTTATTGCTTCCAGGGGTCCTTTGTTTTGGAATTGTATTGCTCATTCGATTTTAGATTTGAGAATATTTGGTGGATCTGTGTTTGCTGACTTACTTATTTTTACGTATGAAAAGATGAGTTACATTCTAAATAATTCGCGTAAATCTAAGAAAGTATTATGAGTTACATTCGTTAGTGTGGGGTTCCTTGTAAAATTGTGTAGCTTGATTTATGGTGTCTGAACGCCTTGATTGTATTATTCCTTGTTATTTCTTATTTTTCCTTCCACTGTGACTTATCGCTTAATTCTTTGTAGGCTTTGCGTCGAGAACTAGCTTTGCATATAAATTTCTTGAAGGTTTTTGTCTTATTGTTTTCTAGTGAGTGACATTTCTATTGATGTTTTTTACTTATTTCTGTACTTTGGACTTTATTTCTTTCGTTCCTTGTCTCTTTACATATGTAGCTCTTTTCTCTGCTCTAAAAGTTCTTTGTTATTATTAAATTTCTGTTTTGGGCTGAGTTGAAAGAAGAGGTGAGTTTGAGTTGACTCAGAAATCTTTTTGATTCGGTCTCTATAATGTTATATTGGTTTTGTACCTCTGTAGATGTACGTATTGTTTTTTAAAAAAAAATGGGTTATCCGATATACGGCGCTCTCTTTTAAAATAGTTTTCAGATCTCTAATGTGATTGACAGGTTTTATTTTCTTATAGTTGGCCTTAGAAAGGATAGCTTGTATCGAATCAATCGATGATTCAGATTCTTTATTATATCAAAGCTTTTATACGGGTTGGTTGGATTATTGATTTCGTTGGTTTGTTTTATATCTGGATATCTCCGTGTCCATTTCTTGTGTCACTTTCATTGGAGCTTGCTGTGTATGATGTAATAATAATTGTTTTCAGGTGCAAATTCTACTAGTCTCTAAACCGTAGGCGTATTATCCTTTGCTTTTGTTTTGGCGAGATTTTGCACATATCAATTGATGTTTGAATCTAAACCTGATTTTTACAAAGAATGGTTTTAAAGATAGTTTACCAGCTCAGTGTAAAATTGGTAACTTGGTGCTCTGGCAGAGGTCGGAAGCCGACTAAACAAATGTAGGAAGAAAGGTTAAAGAAAAATTTAGTGGACTCTATAAAATAAGGAAATGTCGAGAAAATGATGGATACACTGTAACAGCCTTTAAAGGATTCAAGGGATATGGGAAGTATAATGCGTCGGTTTCAATGGCGACACTTTTGGCTTACGTTATTGTGACCCTACTTGTTGTGCCAGCGGTTGCGGGTTCGAGTCCCGCCGGCAGCATTCATTTGTGTGATGGGTACGAATGGTTGTGCTCCGGTCATGGATGTTTATATTTGTAATGTTTATGTATTTTAAGTGATATATGTGTGGTGTATCAACCGTCTGGTATCCATGGCACGGGCCACGTGGCTTTCAATAGAACTGGATGATGCCGTGAGATGGCGTCCCGACATTTTCGACGGATGTTCTGCGGAAATTGATCAATGAAGCAGGATAGTGGAAACACGGGTTCGAGTGATTCAAGCATTAATGGAACCGAGGAACTTGTTGACCTTTTGGAGTGATAATGGAGCTATGTGCTTTTAATGGAAAGGTGGTATATAGGAATTCGTGGGCCACCAATAATTTTGGTGTTGTTGGGCCACCAATAGTTTTGGTGTTGTAGAGCCACCAATGATTTTGGTGTTGATGGGCCACCAATAAATTTTGGTGTTGTTGGGCCACCAATGAATTTGGTGTTGATGGGCCACCAATAATTTTGGTGTTGTTGGGCCACCAATGATTTTGGTGTTGATGGGCCACCAATAGTTTAGTAATGTTAGGCCCCCAATAGTTGTGATGTTGTTGGGCCACCAATGATTTAGGTATTAATGGGCCACCAATGGTACGGTGATGTTGGGCCACCAATGTTTTTGCTGATGTTGGGCCACCAATAGTTTTGGTGATGTTGGGCCACCAATAGTTTTGGTTGTTTTGGTGTTGTTGGGCCACCAATGGTTTTGGTTGTTTTGGTGTTGTTGGGCCACCAATAGTTTTGATTGTTTTGGTGTTGTTGGGCCACCAATAGTTTTGGTTGTTTTGGTGTTGTTGGGCCACCAATGGTTTTGGTTGTTTTGGTGTTGTTTGGCCACCAATAGTTTTGATTTTTTTGGTGTTGTTGGGCCACCAATAGTTTTGGTGTTGTTGGGCCACCAATAGTTTTGGTGTTGTTGGGCCACCAATAGTTTTGGTGTTGATGGGCCACAAATCATTTAAATTTTGATGGGCGACCAATAGTTTTGGGGGTTGATGGACCACCAATACTTTTGGTCTTAATGGTCCACCAATAGTTTAGAGGATGATGTGCCACCAGTAATTCTAATATTGTTGAGTCACGAATCTTTTATTAGTCTCTTATACCTTGAGTCTCTTATTATAAAATAATAATAATAATAATGAAATAATATTAGTCCCGCTGAGTTTCTTTCGCCAGTTCTTCTCAGGTCTGAGGCTTTTTCTTTCCGAACTGGTAGTAGACTCATGACGTTCAAAAAAAGAAATTGTAATAATTTAATAATGGAAAATATTTTGAATTAAAAAAAAATGAATTACAGTATTAAGTTTAGATCTGATAATAGATAAGATTTGAAATTATTAAACTTATCACTTATCATTTGCGGGGTCGCAAATAATCGTCAGGATGGACGAATTGATAAACTGGGTTAAACGGAGTCGTAAGATAATAATGATAAAATTTAAATAAGTCATTGATAAATGAATATAATTAATGGGAGATTATAATTTGACTACTTCAAATTAATATGGAATTCTATTGATTTTACTTTTAGAACATATTAATTTTATAAAAATATAATAATTTAACAGTTAATATCTTAAAATTAAACTTATTATTGAGCTACTAATTTTGTAATTATATGCTTAAAAACAAATGTTTAAAAAATAAATCAAATAGTAAGACGTTAATAATTTTCAAATTACATTTAAAAATTCTGAAATCCTGTTTTGTTATTTAATAACATTAAATTATAAATTATGGATACTTAACTGATTTTTAGGATGATTTTATAAAATTTTAATTAAATTGTCACTTCCGGCTGATTGTTATAAAAGCACAAAGTAACCGTTGGAAGGGTTAGTTGCTGGACAGACGTTCATTACGACAGAAAAGATAAGTACTAGTTGTTAAAATAATATTGAATTTATGTTGGCAAACTTATTGATCAAAATAGTGTTAAACTTATGTGTAAAAAGTGAAAACATAAAGCGCTTTCCTGTGATTAGTTAAATAGTGGTAACATAAAGTGATCATTAAAGTTGCATTGAATTTTGTTATATTGGATAGAAATACGAAAATTGAAGTAACATCATAAAACTTATAAAGTAAAAAGTGATAAAATAAAGCTTATTACATTGATTTACTGTGTTCTTATTTCCCTCATCTTGAAATTATGTGGTTATTTATACACTGTTCTAACAAATTGATAAACTGGGTTAAACGGAGTCGTAAGATAATAATGATAAAATTTAAATAAGTCATTGATAAATGAATATAATTAATGGGAGATTATAATTTGACTACTTCAAATTAATATGGAATTCTATTGATTTTACTTTTAGAACATATTAATTTTATAAAAATATAATAATTTAACAGTTAATATCTTAAAATTAAACTTATTATTGAGCTACTAATTTTGTAATTATATGCTTAAAAACAAATGTTTAAAAAATAAATCAAATAGTAAGACGTTAATAATTTTCAAATTACATTTAAAAATTCTGAAATCCTGTTTTGTTATTTAATAACATTAAATTATAAATTATGGATACTTAACTGATTTTTAGGATGATTTTATAAAATTTTAATTAAATTGTCACTTCCGGCTGATTGTTATAAAAGCACAAAGTAACCGTTGGAAGGGTTAGTTGCTGGACAGACGTTCATTACGACAGAAAAGATAAGTACTAGTTGTTAAAATAATATTGAATTTATGTTGGCAAACTTATTGATCAAAATAGTGTTAAACTTATGTGTAAAAAGTGAAAACATAAAGCGCTTTCCTGTGATTAGTTAAATAGTGGTAACATAAAGTGATCATTAAAGTTGCATTGAATTTTGTTATATTGGATAGAAATACGAAAATTGAAGTAACATCATAAAACTTATAAAGTAAAAAGTGATAAAATAAAGCTTATTACATTGATTTACTGTGTTCTTATTTCCCTCATCTTGAAATTATGTGGTTATTTATACACTGTTCTAACAATTTCAGAAGTGGGATCCCGAACCGTCGCCGCTGTCGCGTCTCGGGGTCACAGAAATACCTCTGGGAAGCGATGCCAGCCTTGGCGCTATCAGTGTTCAGCAGTCCCGATCCTGGCCAGACGTATAGCTGGTTCTTCGACTACCGCGGAGGCCGTATCTACGCTTGCATCGTCTATGACCCGAATGCTGGTGAGATCCAACCATATTGCTTTGACCAAGTAACATCAAAAACAGGAGTCATACCGATAGCCATTATAAATCACTGGTCTGAGGCTACTAATAGCTACCACATGCAGTCTCGATTAGGCGGAAAGGTTAAAGTTTGGCGTTTTTCTATTCCGAAATACCTAATGAATATTTTTCACCGTCTTAAACTTTTTATACTGGTTTCGACTGATTTAGTTATACATTTTTGAGCTTAATGTACGTATATATTAATAATGTATGTGTATAGCTTAATTATTATTAGTTTATGTATGTATATAGCTTAATGTATGCAGTAGTTGCCTGGGTGGCGTAGGCCTCCCTAGAACTTCTCCACACTCTTGTCTTTTGCATCCAGTCAGGTCCAAGTGTTCAACTGGGGATACCTTTCCATCTTTTGCTTATTTATTTGTTTGTTTTGTAAAATTGGAGAACAGACAGCGTATGCAAACATCAAATGCAAAATGCATCGGAATTAATGTCCTTGGCTAATAAAGTTTCCAGTTATACATGAACATAGCAGAGTACACTTACTAACAGTTGGACAAAGACGAAGATAAATAAAATATGTAGTTGCAAAATAAGGGAAGAAATAATATTTGATAGATGCTGGTGTCTTTTCAGACTCTAGTTTTAGCATATGTGGTTCTAAGAGAGGGTGCCGACGGGGTGTCTCTGGATCGTTTATTGGTTCGAAGGCATCTAAAGAAAATATTGGACAGGAGATAACTGCAATCGATATAGTCGTTGATGATTCTGCAAAGAAAGATTTGATTTTGATGTTTGGGTTATTACACTCAATAGATTGAAATTTGAGGTGTACTCTTCTAAGAAGTTTAATCTGAATATTTTCGACAGTGTTAATATATTTGTGATACTGGGGATTCCAAATAGTCTATGCATATTCTAGAATGGATCTAACATAGCAGTTATACTTGGTTTTTAAACTTTTTGTCCATTTATTGATACATGCTCGACAAACACATGTGTCCTACCCCGTGCCATTTGAGCAGCCTAGTTCTTTTCCGTGCATCGGTTATTCCTGTCTTCCTGCGTGAAGCGAGGCATGCTACGCTCCATTTTGCGTTGACAGATAGCGATTTTACTTCTCAGGGCGCGGTAACGTTGTTGTATCGTATATCTTTTTCTTAATACGTGCATTGACGTTGCAGTTTTAGTGATCTCTCTCAGTCCCCAGTGTTTGCCAAGCTAAAACTATTCTTTTCTGTATTTTCGAGTGATACTGGTTGTCCTGGATATATGTATTCCATTTTCCTTTACCAATTTTTATATGCTGCGGTGTTCCATTTGTTAAAATTTTTGTTTTGAACGTATTTAATAGTGGTTCTGCTTTTTGACTGACTGTTACTGATTCGTTTGCTATAGTTTTGAGTTATGTGGCGCACTCCGCAAATGCCGGAATGTCGTCTGTGGTGCGCAGGTGGTCCGTTTGTTTTTCTATTACTTGTGTTACAGCTTGTATATGATCTATAGACGAAAACCTTTAGCAAGGGCTCGCTTATTCACGAGGTTGGTTTTCATCTAAATTAGTTTTTGTCCAGTTCAAAATGATTTTTGAGAAATTTTCTATGTCGAAGAAGCATTATTTTCCATTATTTTGTCATGATATGTGCCGTAGACGTTATACGGGAGGGGTTGGTTCAAATAAGGAGAGGTCGTTGCAATCAAAGTTGTATTTCGAATTACCAATAATCACTCGATACATAATTACATAGCACTTCACTTCACTATAACCACATATAGACGGTACGGAGCGCAAGACGGTTTCTACTGGTGTTCACTGTGCGATCAACCAAGCGTAATTCGGCTGAGTCGAGACGAGATGGATGGCGCTGGGGTTCCAGTTGGCTATGATTGTGACTCATCTCCGACATGTACGATGTGCGTATGTATTCGTCACGATACATAGTGTCCGATGTCATTTGTCTCCCTTTTTGTGTAGTAATCTAATTGTCGACCTGAACCACTGTTCTGGTGTGGTCTCCTCTCTCGGGATGTTATTGAAGGGTGATTAGGAAGGGGTTCCAGCAGCGAAGCACACAGTGATAACAACGCTTTATTCGCAGGGTTATTGCTTCCAGGGGTCCTTTGTTTTGGAATTGTATTGCTCATTCGATTTTAGATTTGAGAATATTTGGTGGATCTGTGTTTGCTGACTTACTTATTTTTACGTATGAAAAGATGAGTTACATTCTAAATAATTCGCGTAAATCTAAGAAAGTATTATGAGTTACATTCGTTAGTGTGGGGTTCCTTGTAAAATTGTGTAGCTTGATTTATGGTGTCTGAACGCCTTGATTGTATTATTCCTTGTTATTTCTTATTTTTCCTTCCACTGTGACTTATCGCTTAATTCTTTGTAGGCTTTGCGTCGAGAACTAGCTTTGCATATAAATTTCTTGAAGGTTTTTGTCTTATTGTTTTCTAGTGAGTGACATTTCTATTGATGTTTTTACTTATTTCTGTACTTTGGACTTTATTTCTTTCGTTCCTTGTCTCTTTACATATGTAGCTCTTTTCTCTGCTCTAAAAGTTCTTTGTTATTATTAAATTTCTGTTTTGGGCTGAGTTGAAAGAAGAGGTGAGTTTGAGTTGACTCAGAAATCTTTTTGATTCGGTCTCTATAATGTTATATTGGTTTTGTACCTCTGTAGATGTACGTATTGTTTTTTAAAAAAAATGGGTTATCCGATATACGGCGCTCTCTTTTAAAATAGTTTTCAGATCTCTAATGTGATTGACAGGTTTTATTTTCTTATAGTTGGCCTTAGAAAGGATAGCTTGTATCGAATCAATCGATGATTCAGATTCTTTATTATATCAAAGCTTTTATACGGGTTGGTTGGATTATTGATTTCGTTGGTTTGTTTTATATCTGGATATCTCCGTGTCCATTTCTTGTGTCACTTTCATTGGAGCTTGCTGTGTATGATGTAATAATAATTGTTTTCAGGTGCAAATTCTACTAGTCTCTAAACCGTAGGCGTATTATCCTTTGCTTTTGTTTTGGCGAGATTTTGCACATATCAATTGATGTTTGAATCTAAACCTGATTTTTACAAAGAATGGTTTTAAAGATAGTTTACCAGCTCAGTGTAAAATTGGTAACTTGGTGCTCTGGCAGAGGTCGGAAGCCGACTAAACAAATGTAGGAAGAAAGGTTAAAGAAAAATTTAGTGGACTCTATAAAATAAGGAAATGTCGAGAAAATGATGGATACACTGTAACAGCCTTTAAAGGATTCAAGGGATATGGGAAGTATAATGCGTCGGTTTCAATGGCGACACTTTTGGCTTACGTTATTGTGACCCTACTTGTTGTGCCAGCGGTTGCGGGTTCGAGTCCCGCCGGCAGCATTCATTTGTGTGATGGGTACGAATGGTTGTGCTCCGGTCATGGATGTTTATATTTGTAATGTTTATGTATTTTAAGTGATATATGTGTGGTGTATCAACCGTCTGGTATCCATGGCACGGGCCACGTGGCTTTCAATAGAACTGGATGATGCCGTGAGATGGCGTCCCGACATTTTCGACGGATGTTCTGCGGAAATTGATCAATGAAGCAGGATAGTGGAAACACGGGTTCGAGTGATTCAAGCATTAATGGAACCGAGGAACTTGTTGACCTTTTGGAGTGATAATGGAGCTATGTGCTTTTAATGGAAAGGTGGTATATAGGAATTCGTGGGCCACCAATAATTTTGGTGTTGTTGGGCCACCAATAGTTTTGGTGTTGTAGAGCCACCAATGATTTTGGTGTTGATGGGCCACCAATAAATTTTGGTGTTGTTGGGCCACCAATGAATTTGGTGTTGATGGGCCACCAATAATTTTGGTGTTGTTGGGCCACCAATGATTTTGGTGTTGATGGGCCACCAATAGTTTAGTAATGTTAGGCCCCCAATAGTTGTGATGTTGTTGGGCCACCAATGATTTAGGTATTAATGGGCCACCAATGGTACGGTGATGTTGGGCCACCAATGTTTTTGCTGATGTTGGGCCACCAATAGTTTTGGTGATGTTGGGCCACCAATAGTTTTGGTTGTTTTGGTGTTGTTGGGCCACCAATGGTTTTGGTTGTTTTGGTGTTGTTGGGCCACCAATAGTTTTGATTGTTTTGGTGTTGTTGGGCCACCAATAGTTTTGGTTGTTTTGGTGTTGTTGGGCCACCAATGGTTTTGGTTGTTTTGGTGTTGTTTGGCCACCAATAGTTTTGATTTTTTTGGTGTTGTTGGGCCACCAATAGTTTTGGTGTTGTTGGGCCACCAATAGTTTTGGTGTTGTTGGGCCACCAATAGTTTTGGTGTTGATGGGCCACAAATCATTTAAATTTTGATGGGCGACCAATAGTTTTGGGGGTTGATGGACCACCAATACTTTTGGTCTTAATGGTCCACCAATAGTTTAGAGGATGATGTGCCACCAGTAATTCTAATATTGTTGAGTCACGAATCTTTTATTAGTCTCTTATACCTTGAGTCTCTTATTATAAAATAATAATAATAATAATGAAATAATATTAGTCCCGCTGAGTTTCTTTCGCCAGTTCTTCTCAGGTCTGAGGCTTTTTCTTTCCGAACTGGTAGTAGACTCATGACGTTCAAAAAAAGAAATTGTAATAATTTAATAATGGAAAATATTTTGAATTAAAAAAAAATGAATTACAGTATTAAGTTTAGATCTGATAATAGATAAGATTTGAAATTATTAAACTTATCACTTATCATTTGCGGGGTCGCAAATAATCGTCAGGATGGACGAATTGATAAACTGGGTTAAACGGAGTCGTAAGATAATAATGATAAAATTTAAATAAGTCATTGATAAATGAATATAATTAATGGGAGATTATAATTTGACTACTTCAAATTAATATGGAATTCTATTGATTTTACTTTTAGAACATATTAATTTTATAAAAATATAATAATTTAACAGTTAATATCTTAAAATTAAACTTATTATTGAGCTACTAATTTTGTAATTATATGCTTAAAAACAAATGTTTAAAAAATAAATCAAATAGTAAGACGTTAATAATTTTCAAATTACATTTAAAAATTCTGAAATCCTGTTTTGTTATTTAATAACATTAAATTATAAATTATGGATACTTAACTGATTTTTAGGATGATTTTATAAAATTTTAATTAAATTGTCACTTCCGGCTGATTGTTATAAAAGCACAAAGTAACCGTTGGAAGGGTTAGTTGCTGGACAGACGTTCATTACGACAGAAAAGATAAGTACTAGTTGTTAAAATAATATTGAATTTATGTTGGCAAACTTATTGATCAAAATAGTGTTAAACTTATGTGTAAAAAGTGAAAACATAAAGCGCTTTCCTGTGATTAGTTAAATAGTGGTAACATAAAGTGATCATTAAAGTTGCATTGAATTTTGTTATATTGGATAGAAATACGAAAATTGAAGTAACATCATAAAACTTATAAAGTAAAAAGTGATAAAATAAAGCTTATTACATTGATTTACTGTGTTCTTATTTCCCTCATCTTGAAATTATGTGGTTATTTATACACTGTTCTAACACTTCATCATGTCGCTTTTCGGCTGTCGGCATCGTAAAAATTTTACTCTTATATTTTTCCAAACGTGCCAAAAGAAGTATAACTTCAAAAATAAGATCCTATAGATATATAATTCACAAGTAGCACCATCTTTTGGCAAATTTTATTACTATCAGTGTAGCCGGTTTTAGGTTAGGCCGGGTGGTTTAGTACTTCAGTAACGACTGGCAATCCAGTCGGGGGTGAAGCTAAGTAATGCATTTGGCAGGCGCCCTGTTTAAAAACTCCAATAGGATCCCATCAAAAGCGACACAAGCCACATAGAAACCAATAAATATTTATGGCTTTTGTCGCTTTTGATGGGATCCTATTGGAGTTTTTCAACAGGGCGGCCTTCCTTGAGCCTCAAGAGGGTGTTGCGTGCTCATAGGTTGCTTCTATTACTTTTATGATAGCAAATTGGACAACGGGGCAGCCCCTTTTTGAACTTTGGGAAATGCATTTACGCATACCACCTGCCAGTATACATACAGGTTACGAGAGAATCACCGGTCTGAAAAGCTAGTACTACCCACCAAAACCCAACAGAACCTTCTTCATCTTAATGGAGTGTTGCAGGATTGCTTACGCACTCAATCACGACGCCCCGCCGACTGGTCTACCGAAGCAGACCACACAACCAAGGGGTTACTCCCACGGTTCACTCCGCTACCAAGGACCAGCCACCAAGAGTAACTCGCATGGAACAATGCTCATTAATATAGGCCAATTGTGGAAGCTACCTCTACGTTTGAACACAAATCTGTCACAAAACTCCAACTTTTGTAAAAGTGTGAAAAATGGAGATCTTTAGCAGCATAAAGCATTTTTGAATCTTCTTATCCTATAAAAATCAAATAAATATAAATGCGAAAGTTTGGATGGATGGATGTTTGTTACACAATCACATTAGAACTCACACACACACTAGATCTGGATGTAATTTGGCACAGAGATAGGTTATAGTCTGGAATAGCACATACAATACTTTTTATCCCGGAAAAATGTACAGATTCCGTGGGATAGATTTGTTTTTGTTTTTCACGAGGAACGAACCCGACGAACGTTGAGTCGCTAATAATTCATACATCATAGCCACTAGAAAAGTACTTCTATCAAGAATGTTAATCAAACTATTATTTTTTTACCAAACTTTAGAAATATAAGAATATATCAGCTTTCTTTTAACTGTAAGCATACCCTTAAATTAATCTTAATTAAATTTTCGCCACTTCAACGTTTTAAATTTAGTTTAATTTTGACTTCAATAAGTAAAATATGTATAGATTTATATATTTTTTAATTACAGGTAAGTAATATTCAGTCTTATCCTACAAATACAAAACAAATTTATTCATGTACCTCCTAGCGACTCGCCCTCGTTTCGCTCGGGTTCGTCCCTGAGTACGTTTAAATTTTTTTGAGCGAAACCCTAATTCTTTTTCTAAAATAAAAGTTGACTAAGTTACTCCTTATAATATCAGCTATCTGCCAGTGAAAGTCCCGTTAAAATTGGTCCAGCCGTTTCGGAGATTGGTCGGAACAAACAAATAGACAAAATTGTGTTTTTCTTATAAGTACCGTATATAATTCCATATGCATTTAATATAAAGCTGTTATTTTGACATTACAAACAGACACCTCAATTTTATATTTCATATACAACAATCTGAACTATGGACTATGGAGGTAGGCTCAAGAAGGTATAACTATGATATGGTAAAGTAATAACGGAATCAGCTTTGAACATCTTTTTGGGTGTATTCATTAATTATTAATGCCCCACTTGCTTGGGCTTCCCTCGAAACGAGGGGGTGATCCCCATCACGTCACCATAGTCATTTTAGTGTAAGATCGTTGGGATTGCTTAATGAAACTACTGGCTCCGACTGGAATGACTGAATGTATTTTATTTGCAAAAACACCCTATTATATACATTAGCTATGACACACAATAGAATCTAACCGACGCAGATTGTATTCGCTCGGACCAATAGCGATGCGCCGCAGGGCGAGCCGCGTGCGGGGCGCGGGGCGCTGCTTCCCACGGCACTATTCGACGCGAAGGCATAAATAGGTGTGCGAGCGAAGCGCGCTCTTATGGATTCGCCCGACTGCCAACGAGTTAACATCTCAAGCATCGCACGGACCCAACCCAAGCACTTCACGGAATTCCTACCGAATTTAATTTATAAATTCGGTGGAATCCGACCGCGCATCAATGCGAAGAGGGGAAGACCACTTCACCCCCGAAGAAGCCCGACCATAGATGGTCGTGTGGGTCGCGACGGCAGCCGCCCAGCAACGCATCCACACCCATCGAAATGAGTAGTAGGCAAGATCCGAAGCCGCCAAGGGAGAGGTCACGCAGCCGATCGAGCCATCGCGGGACATTACCTCCGCGCCGCCCGACAACCGCGCCCGCTCCCTCCGCCTCCCATGCACCCTTCCCCCCTCCTCCCAATCCCTCCCCTTCTGTCGCCCATATCCATGGCCCCGTCCCCAACCCCTCCCCCTCCCCTCGCCCTTCCCCCTCACCGGTGCAACACCAACAGCCGCAGCCCGTCCAGACCGGGCCGTGTGACGCCCGCGCCCCTCGCTCCGCCGTGTCGCGCAATATTCTTGCGCAGACTGCGACGGAACACGGGCCGGACACACCGGCGCCTCACCACACCCCCCCTGGAGAGCAGATGGAAGACACCCTGACGAGGGCCTCGCGCCCTAGGGACAGGACAGTGACCCAAAAGCGCTCCCCTTCCGCGCCAGCAAGACCCGACGCAGAAGCGACGATGTCGCCGCAGACGCAGTTGAATCAAGATTTACTGGTCGTCGCCGCGTTGCAGCGCAAGGGCTGCCTATCGTCCTCGCTCATGGAGCACATATCGGTGTTCCTGAACGATAGGATGCGGGCGCTCGAGCGCGCGCAGGCCCCGACGAGTACTGACGCTCCGATTACACCACAAAGACGCCAACGCACGCCCGAGGAAGATGAAGCTCAAACCAAGCGCCACTGCCCCGAGACGACTGACTTCCCCAGACTGCCCACGAGGGATCCGCGACTGCGAAACCGAAGTGAGCAAGCAGATGGAAGCACACCATCTTCGCAGCCTTCCACCTCCTCAGCAACCACGTTCGCCGAAGCCCTGCGCACCCAAACGCCTCCAGTGTCCAGTGCCGCCTCTGCAACCAAGACTGTGGACCCAGCATCTGCACAAACGACCGCCCCCCCGGCCCCTCGTTACCCTCCTTTGGTGGTGGAAACACTACCAAACTGGGCAACCCATTTCAAAGCCCTAAGAACCAAGCTAGGACACACACCAAACGCGCGCCCCTTCGGCAAGGGCGTGCGCTTCACGCCTGCATCCGACCAGGAATATAGGACCATCCAGCGCTACCTGGGGGAGCTGGAGAAGACTGAAAGGATCTCCTGGTTCTCTTACTCATTGCCTTCTGAGCGCAGCTTAAAGGTAGCGATAAGAGGGCTACCGGTCACTACTGAACCTGAAGACATCACGAACGCCCTGTCCGAGCTCGGCTTCAGGCCTGAGTACGTCAGAGCCATACGTGCCAGGAAGGGAAGGCCAGGCTGCATCTTCCTGGCTATTCTTACCAACACCCCAGACACGACGCCCAGAATTTACAACATTACAGAGCTCCTCTACATGCCAGGCGTCGTAATAGAGGCCTGGAAGGGAAAGAAAGGACCCGCGCAATGCCACCGATGCCAGGCCTTCAGGCACTCGAGCCATAACTGCCATAGGCAGATGGCTTGCGTGAAATGCGGCGGAGAGCACACCGCCAAAGACTGCCCGCGCCCGCTCGAAGAACCCGCCACCTGCGTAAACTGCGGTGGACCACATCCTGCAAATTATACTTCTTGCCCCCAATTTAAAAAAGAGATGAGGAACAAGAAAGCAAGCACGGTGGCGGCAACAACAATAAACACCAAACCCAATGCATCCTCAGTCACCCACCCGCACCTCCATCTGACCCAGCACCATTGGAACACCATGGTGCCACATTAATGGCAACAGCCAATGACCCGACGCCCAGGGGAACCGCACCAGCTACCAAGAAGACAAAGCGCAGGAAGCGCGGCAAAAAGAAGAACCAGCCCCAGACTACCGCATCAGTCGCACAAAGTCTCGAGACCGCAAACACGCCGGCCGCAGTCTCAGCACAACAGCCGACGACCCAGGAAGCCACCAGACCCTCGACCTCCCAGACACCCCAAATTCCACCGAAGCCCGTAACAAACACCACCCTGCAAGCGGCGATTGAGATCCTAAAGGATGTTCTCGTCGCACTTCAGACAGGAGGAGACCCAACATCTGTGGTGTTAAACGGAATGGTATCACTCATTCGCCATGGCTGAACTGAGGGTACTATTCTGGAACGCCTGCGGCCTGTCATCCAAGAGGACGCTGTTGAGATGGACGTTAAGAGAGCAACGTGTGGACGTAGCACTCATCAACGAGACTCACCTGGGACCACCTGACTCCATCAGCTTCCCTGGGTACCACCAATACCGGCAGGACTACACAGCTAGCACCATTCGCAGTAGAGGTCTGCTGGTGCTGGTAAGGAGGGGGCTCACCCACAGGGAACTTCCCGGCTTAAACTCTCCAACGCTGCAGGCCCTCGGGGTGGAACTGAGCGCAAACAGAGCTCCGATCCGCATCCACGCTGTCTACCGCCCTCCCAAGTCCAATAACATCAACCTCAGCGAAGTCAGATCACTGCTCAACGACACCATTCCATCGCTGGCGGCTGGGGACTGGAATGCAAAGAGCCCAGCTTGGAACGCGGCCACCACCTGTCCAGACGGCAGACGACTTCTCGCAGACGCGGAGAAGTACGGATACGATATAACTGGACCTGAGACACCAACTCACTACCCATGGACGCCACACCATATGCCGGACGTACTGGACTTTGCAATCCACCGTGGAATCCCTCACATAACTCTGGAGGTGCTACCAGAAGACCACCAATCGGACCACCAGCCTGTGCTTGCCACCATTGCAGCCACACCCCTCAAGTCCAAGTCTCCTCGAACCAATGGCAGAATTGACTGGGACATATACACCAACCATATGTCCCAGAACTCCCCCTCCAGGACTGAGCCCCTGGAGGGGCCGGAGGACATTGATAGGATGGCTAAAAGGCTGTCAGAAGCCATAACGAACGCGATGTCGCTGGCTACCTCCAACCATACAACCCAAAGACGCCTACCACCACCACCACCCGAACTGCGCCGCTTGTTAGAGGACAAGCGGAAGACGAGAAGGCAGTGGCAAGTTACGAGAGACCCCAGAACTAGGACTCGCCTGAACAAACTCATTGAGGACATCAGACGAGTCCTAGACGAGTCCACAGCAAGAGAGTGGGACGAGAGGCTGGAGAACGCCGCCGACGACCTTACGTCCCTTCACCACCTGTGTCGACACTTGACCAACAACAAGCAGCCCGTGAGACCACTCAAGCACAAGGACGGCACCACAAGATACGCTCCCTCGGAGAGAGCTGAGATTTTTGCCGACCATCTGGCCACCCAGTTCTCTCCGAACGACAGCCAGGACCGCGCATTCCACATGGAAACCGAGAGGAGGGTTGGTAGTTTCCTCTGCACTCCACCGCCAACAGATGAGACGCCAGCCTTCATAACACCCTCTCAGGTGAGGAAGGCTATCACCAAATTGAAGCCAAGAAAGGCCCCGGGACCGGACGGAGTGACAAATGGAGCGCTGAGGCATCTCCCGCGCCAAACCATCGCGACGCTCGTCCGGCTCTTTAACACCATCTTGAGAACGGGGCATTTCCCTGCCCCCTGGAAGACAGGAACGGTGGTTATGTTGCCCAAGGCAGGAAAGAGCCCGCTGCTACCAGACGGCTATAGGCCGATCACACTACTCTCTGCGGTTTCCAAACTGTTCGAGAGATTACTCCTACCACTACTCCAAGAGCACATCCAGCCACGCCCCGAGCAGTTTGGATTCCGCAGTGGCCACTCAACCACACTCCAAGTTGCCAGAGTCCTGCACAGCGTCGCCGCCTCACTCAACAAAAAGGAAAGAGTCGTAGCAACCTTCTTGGATATTGAGAAAGCCTTCGACAGGGTCTGGCATGAAGGCCTTGTCGCGAAACTAATAGACACCTCAACACCTAGACGCATCGTCCTACTGGTGACGTCTTACCTACGGGAACGAACTTTCCGCGTCCGCGTAGAGGACTGCCTCTCAGCAGAGAAGATCATCCTTGCCGGAGTCCCACAGGGCAGTGTCTTATCGCCCATCCTGTACGCCCTATACACAGATGATATACCTGTAGCCGCCGGCGCAACACTTGCACTCTTCGCGGACGACGTGGCGCTCGTCACCTCATCCCTCACTGCCACCCACGCCGCCACGAAGATGCAAAGAGCCCTTGACGCCCTACCACCTTGGCTGGCGAAATGGAGACTGTCGGTCAACGTCGGCAAGACACAGGCAGTCTCCATTGGCCTCAACCGACGCGTCCCACAGCCACTTCAGATGAACGCGACACCCATCCCATGGACACCCAGTGCTAAATACCTGGGTGTCCACATCGATCGAAGACTAACAATGAAGCAGCAAATAACATCAGCCGTCAACAGCGCCAAAGTGGCCATGGCACAGCTTCGACCACTGCTGAAATCTTCACTACCCCTGCGCACCAAGCTGGGAATCTACAAGACGTACGTCAGATCCCGCTTGACGTACGCAGCCCCGGCATGGTACGTGCTCGCTGCCGAAACCCAAAGGAAGAGATTAGAAGCACAGCAAGCGATTGCCCTCAGAAGAATCGTCAACGCTCCTCGGTACGTGAGGAACGCTACTATACAGCGTGACCTCCGTATCGAGAGCGTTGACGACTTCGTCTGCAGACTAAGCAGGGGGATGATTACGAAAGCGGACGAATCCGACCACCAACACGTCAGGGACATTGCCCCCTGGCACGCCCGCCCACCGGACCGATTTGCGCTCCCGAGAGACCTCTTAACTACGAAGAAGTCGAAGCAACTACCAATGGTCGCTGATCGCCTAGCCGGGCCTCCCTGAATAGGGTCTCACCCGGCTGGGCTGATCGCCCAGGTAATTGCGCACCCCATCATGAGGTCTAAACGGTCCTAGAAAGGACCTCCCCGGGACGCGCCCATTTTCGTGGGCGGCGATAGAAACCACGGCCAGAGGGCAATGCCCTGATGCCGTTTCCCCACTCCCCCTACAGGGAATGTGAGAAGACCCCTTGCTCGCGCTCTTATTCTCCGTGCGCCGCCGTCGAGTGCAGACCATCGATCCGTCGTGTGTCGTCAGCGTCGCACGTCCCTGCGCTTGCTTTGCCTGCTTGCCTATGCTTAAAGACCGCATGTAACCATACCAACGTCTTTTTCAAGACGACTGCTTCACTGTTTCTCTGCGGAACGTCATAAACTTGGTAGGGTAACTGTGTGACAGGTACTGTGTCACTACTTTATCATCGGGGTCGTCGCTGATCCAGTGAGGGTTGAAAGACTCCGTATGTCTTTCGTAAACAAGCGTTTTCGTGATATGCAGATTTTTTACTGTAAGACAAGTGGTAATCATGTTGAAAATGATTCGCACATGAAAATATTAGAGTTGCGAAGTGAAAATTCGGATTTGAACCCGATTTACTTAGTTTTCCAAGCGATCGCATTTACACTGATTTACGCTATGTCATTTGGGGATTGGACTTCATGAAAACTATTAACTGTTTGGGCTTTATCCGGGACTCAAACCCAGGATCTCATGATCTGCAGCTGTTCATGTTAGCCACTAAACCCATGAGGGTGTATGGTGAATGTTATTACTTAGACTAACCTATTTTTTTATTGTTGGGAAATGCATTTACGCATACCACCTGAACCCCCAGGTGGTTATGTGGAGCTCACCGTCTAGAAGAGCCAGTATGTTAAACTGGTTTAATGGGAGATAATTTGACTACTTCAAATTAATATGGAATTCTATTGATTTTACTTTTAGAACATATTAATTTTAAAATATAATAATTTAACAGTTAATATCTTAAAATCAAACTTATTTTTGAGCTACTAATTTTGTAATTATATGCTTAAAAACAAATGTTTAAAAAAATAAATCAAATAGTAAGACGTTAATAATTTTCAAATTACATTTAAAAATTCTGAAATACTGTTTTGTTATTCAATAAAATTAAATTATAAATTATGGATATTTAACTGATTTTTAGGATGTTTTTATAAAATTATAATTAAATTGTCACTTCCGGCTGATTGATATAAAAGCACAAGGTAACCGTTGGAAGGGGCAGTTTCTGGGCAGACGTTCATTACGACAGAAAAGATAAGTACTAACTACTAGTTGTTAAAATAATATTGAATTTATGTTGGCAAACTTATTGATCAAAGTAGTGTTGAACTTATGTGTAAGAAGTGAAAACATAAAGCGCTTTCCTGCAATTAGTTAAATAGTAAAGTGATCGCTAAAATTGCATTGAATAGAAATACGAAAATTGAAGTAACATTATAAAACTTATAAAGTGAAAAGTGATAAAATAAAGCTTATTATATTGATTTACTGTGTTCTTATTTTCCTCATCTTGAAATTATATGGTTATTTATACACTGTTTTAACAAGTACTACCCACTGAAACCCAATATTCCTTCCCCCCGTCTTAATGGAACGCCACAGGATCGCTTGCGCATAACTACCACGGTGCCCAGGCAGCAGATCTGCCTAAGCATTAAGCTAACCACCTATAAATATTTATTGGTTTCTATGTGGTTTTTGTCGCTTTTGATTCTATTGGAGTTTTTCAACAGGGTAACCAATGGGGCTGCTCCACAGTCCACTCTCCTACACCAGAAAAGTACCCGGAGCAACCCTATTACCCTACCATACTTGCACTAAACCTTGGTTAACAGTTCTTTTTTTTTTAAATATATTAAAATTTTCTATATTTACAGCATGCGTCATATTACTCTCCATACAAAGAACAGACGCAGACCGAAAAAGATTTCGAAGTATTAGTAACATGAAAAGAATGGAGAAAACACCGAATGGAAACTTTTGATTCATAGAATATTCTCGAACGAACCGTATTGATTGATTATAGGAATGATTTTAAAAAGATATTCTTTTTTAACCGACTTCCAAAAAGGAAGAGGTTCTCAATTCGTCGGAATCTTTTTTCTTCCTTTTTTTTTATGTATGTTCACGGATTACTCGAAGACGGCTGAACCGATTTGGAAAATTCTTTTTTTGTTTCAAAGGGTATTCTTCCCCGGTGGTCCCATATAAATTTTATCGAAATCGGTCAAGCGGTTTTTATATAAATGGCTAAATCAAATATGATTTTATCAATAAAAATCTTTCTTCTTATAAATTACAAATTACCTGCTTATTACGTCTACACTAAAAATGGAAAAATAAAAACTTTAAAAAAAAAATAAAAACCGACTTCCAGGCACTGAAAAGTAAAAAATAACTAAACAGGGGTTTTCATTTAGAATAGATACTTAATCAGATATTTTCGAAGTCGGTGTGCTTTGATTTGTATTGGTTGGCACCGACTTCGAAAATATCTGATTAAGTATCTATTCTAAATGAAAACCCCTGTTTAGTTATTTTTTACTTTTCAGTGCCTGGAAGTCGGTTTTTATTTTTTTTTTAAGTTTTTATTAAATAAATACTATAAACATTTTTTAATTTTTAACTAGCTATACCCACTGATAAAAAAAAATAACTTTAAAAGCCCTTTTCGTATTCCAGGGGGTCATTGCCACTTTTAACCAATTGCTCTTTATCTGACACTAGCGACTTACCCTCGCTTCGCTCGGGTTCGTCCCTAGGTTGCTTCCCAAAACAAAATTAATTAATTAATTTCGTTTTAAATTTTTTTCGTGGGACCTTATTTTTTTCCTAAAATAAAAGTAGCCTAAGTTACTCCTTATTACATCAGCTATCTGCCAGTGAAAGTCGCGTCAAAATCGGTTCTGCCATTTCAGAGATTAGCTGGAACAAACAGACAGACATGTTGTTTTGGTATGTGTACCGTGTATACATCCATATGCATTTAGTAAAAAGCGGTTATTTTAATATTACAAACAGACACTCCAATTTTATTTATCTGTATAGATTAAACATTTAAATCGGTGTTGTTATTTGTTAATCCATCTCAATTTTCAGATTTTTTAAGGTTCTGTACCTCAAAAGGAAAAAGATACCGCTTATAGGATCACTTCGTTGTCCGTTTGTCTGTTTAGGCCCTTTTTCTCAAGAATGTGTGGATGTATCAAGTTGAAATTTATATCAAATACTCAAGTCAGCAACCCTAGAAGCTGTGAAAAAATCAAAGTTCTAAGTCAACACAATCAAAGGATATGGTCGTTTATGCCCCATATTTAGACACTTGCAAGGGAATCAAAACCTATAGGGTACTTCCCGTTGACCTAAAACCATGAAATTTTGACAAAAAGCAATGTCTTATAGCACAACTAAAGGAAAAAATCCTAAAATCGTAAACTTGTAGTTACATCTTCTACTACTACATCATCCTTTCTTATATCTTAAACATCTTAATATAAGGACAGAGAAAAACTCGACCATATTTTTTCCATGCTACACAATATTGGTGAAGTAAACTGTGTCCACTCGCACACATAAAAGCCACAAACAGAACTGAATTGAAGATACCTGGGTAATCTATACAGATAAATAAAATTGAAGTGTCTGTTTGTAATGTCAAAATAACAGCTTTATATTAAATGCAATGGTACTTAATAAGAAAAACACGATTTTAAATTTTTTTATCTGCCTGTTTGTTCCGGTTAATCTCCGAAACGGCTCGACTAATTTTAACGGGACTTTCACTGGCAGATAGCTGATATTATAAGGAGTAACTTAGGCTATTTTTATTAAAAAAAAATTGGGTTTCACTGAAAAAATTTAAAACGTAAGTTAAATAGTCGCTAGTTTATATATTCTTATTCTTATAAATAAGACCAGAAGTTATTTTTTTTAAATACAAATTTATTACTACCCTCAAGAAAACAATTTACAAAACAAATCTACTTTGAAAACGATTAAATTTAACAAACCAAATTTAAATGAAACGAAAACTAAAAATGTAAGACCTCTAAAACAATTACAACAATTACGTATCAATCTAACGAAAATCCTAACGGACAGAATGACGTTGCCGAGATGTTGACCCGATGACAGCCGAACAGCCAAAAGCACGCGCCGGGTGCTGGCGCTGTCTTTTATACGTTTTCCCCACTCTTCTATCTTCCATATTCTACACGGCCTTTCCTGACGGGAGACCGCCCTCGGACTCCTCCATCTTCTAACTCTGGAGATCACTCTCCAAAATTGGCATTGAAGGCGCTGAGCTGTCATCGCTCGACGTGAGGGTGGGTGACGCAGCAGGCTCTTCGCCACATGTCTGCGTCTCTGACGTGCTGGGTTGCGGCTCACTCGCATTACCAGGAACGTCAACATTGGAAGGCTGGGTAACACTAGGAGTTGTCGACTCCTCGTCCTCTGCATCTGCACAGAACGAAATAACAACACACAACAAAAAAAAATCACAAAAGAAAATTATCCAATTTAGAAAATTCTTTGTCAGCACAAAAGGTTATCATTGAAGTTGGTATACTTGTAAGCTAAACTGACAAAATAGAATAGTCTAAACACAGCGGATATAAAACAAACAAATATGAGTACCAATCACCTGGGGCAGGTCCCGTCGGGGGAGTGCACCCTCATGACTCGATAGAGGTCTATGCGGACTTACATGAGACATAACTTTGCATGTGTAAATTGGTATCCATAAAAGCATATTTCAACCCAAACTAACAACAACAATAAAAACACGAATAATGTTTGCCCCGCAGACGTATGCCACACACACCACGACTCGTCAGAGGCCAACTCGTGGCATGACCCTGCGTGTACACGGCTCCAGGACCACATGTCTGAGCGACTCCAAGACAGTGTCCGAGCACACAAACAAAGCACAACAACCCTCAAAAAAAATCTTTCACAAAACAAAAAAAAACTTAAAAGTTACAAATGAAACGTAACATTAGACAGAGGCCCCGGCATAGGCATGTCCGTAAAATCTCAAATGAAAATGAATTAACTAAATGCCAAAATAAATGAATTAACTCACCATTAAAACATAGCAGAGCACTGGCTCACTCGTCAGACATTCAACAATGTACTTTCGAGCAGCTTGTTGTTCTAACCCCCAGTTAAAGTTAACACCCTGTTTAGTTAACGCGGCAATACAAGCGGTTTTCTGGGCAAAGTCGGCTATGTAACGTCTAAAATAGCTGGCTAAACCCATGAACTGACGAACCTGCTTGACATTCTGTGGTTCAGGTGTGTCAACCAAAGCCCTAACTTTTCGTGACTCGGCCTAACCTGACCTTCGCAAATTGTACACCCTAAGTATTCACATTGTAACTAAATCGAAACAAAAACAGAATCGCAAAATCTATTAGTAAACTAAATCACTACACAAATACCTATGTATCACGTTTCAAAACAAAACTAAATTCAACAAATAACCGGTAAATTGAATTACGTAATCGAACACTGAACAAAAGCACTTGTACACCGATAAGAATACAACGACCGAAAAGAACTAAAATACCGATGTATCCACTAATCACCACCAAGTATTGCAACTAGCTTGTACACTCGCGAAAATAGAACGTAAACAAAGAAACCAAAAATCCGAACTGAGAAAATTAACCAACAACAGCAAAACAACAAATGAAGTGGGCTAAATGAGACCTATCCCACTTCTGATCTTATAAATAAGACCAGAAGTTATTTTTTTTAAATACAAATTTATTACTACCCTCAAGAAAACAATTTACAAAACAAATCTACTTTGAAAACGATTAAATTTAACAAACCAAATTTGAATGAAACGAAAACTAAAAATGTAAGACCTCTAAAACAATTACAACAATTATGTATCAATCTAACGAAAATCCTAACGGACAGAATGACGTTGCCGAGATGTTGACCCGATGACAGCCGAACAGCCAACAGCACGCGCCGGGTGCTGTCGCTGTCTTTTATACGTTTTCCCCACTCTTCTATCTTCCATATTCTACAATATAGAAAGAAATGGATTTTTCATTGGTAAAAAAAAACTTTTTTTTTTTATTTATACCTGTATCCAGGAGTAAGGCAGGATATATAAAGTCACATCCATTTTTATTATAAAGTCATTACATCTTATGCCAGATCCACAAGCCATCACAAATCCAAACATGTGGAGGGTGTTTGGTTTGTATGGGTTTGTACATACTTATGGCCGTTAAAATCATGTCAGTTTTTGTACAAAAATCAAAGGAAATTTGCAACAGATGTTTAGATTTATTTTTTGACTTTAAAAAAAATAAAAAATGTTAAGAATATATGATAAAAAGATTAATCTTTCACAAATATGCAATACTACTTAATCATAGATGAAAAAAAGAACATATTATAATTAATTTAGTGTGAAAATGGTTTTGAAACTGAATAGTATGTAGTTTTACTAAAGATTTTGCAATAAAATCTAATAGACAACTACTACTACTACCTATTCACTGTTTTAGATTTCTCTTTCTTATTAATGTAACAAAACGATTTAAATGAAGTTAAGAATTGATGCAAGTGAATTACTTATAATATATAAAATGGAATCAACTTATGATGGATTTGAATAAAACATGTATGTCCTTATTAATACTTAATTTAATTTAAGCCAAGAAATATATATAAAGTAAACTAAAAATCACTTTTTGTTTTTATTCTGCGGCCGTCCAGTATTTCCACCTCCATGAGCTAAGGGAGCTGGTCTTCCACGGTTACCAAAAGCACCCCTACTTCCTCCTCTTCCTGATCTCATATTCTGACCTCCTCTGCCCTTGTTGATTTCAGCCCTACTTCTAGCTTTGACTTGAGTCTCTTCTTTCACCATATCTATGACCTCGTCTGGTATTCTAAGATATTTTATGGTACTTCCACGAATGTAGCATTCTGGCATCCTCCAGAATTTATCACCATCCCTCGATGTGCAAATAACTTCCCTCAAATTTATATTCATCCAATTATCACAACTAACAAGATGACCGTTGTAAGTTTCGCCATTTTTCAATTCGACTAACATCGGATGGTTTTGGGCCGTCCGTAATAATGATAGAGGAAGCATTTTGAATAATTTTAAAATATATTTAAGGATAAAGATTAGGGACGTACATAAAACGTTAGTTTATTTATTTACAAAATGTCACTTTACTTTTTAGGTTATGTTTCGATTTTTAAATGCGTAGTAGACATTAGACAAAGATCCAAATCTATTCATCCTTATAATAAAGTAGTATGAAATAATAATTATATTTTACTTGGCTATTATATAAAATTTAAGCCTAAAAATTATATTCGATATATTTATAGCTGATTTTATTTATATATAATAATAATGCATAACAATTTTTTTTTATTGTATGTGTATATGAGTTATGAGTTATGACAACAAAAAAAACATATGTTTAAAAGGTAAACGTCACTTTTGTTGTGTTACTCGGTCGGTCGGTATATCTAGTTTTCCAGAAATAAGTAAATTATTCTTATTTTAAGGAAATTGCATAAGATTTTTCATCTTTGATTAACTAACAGGTAAGCCATAATATATACTACAACATAAAAACGTTATAAATATTAAGTATATCAAATATTTAAAATACAGATTATTTTTATGTATTTATGTATATGTATTTTATATTTCATTTGATTATAAATAAATATGTTAATATTTTATTAAATAAGATGGTTTAACTTATAATAAATTCCTCTCACATCATATTACATCTGAAATACCGGTACATGCCGGCATTTTGTTTTTCAACCACGTTTTCGCAACTTTCTTTATCTATTGACTGCATTACCTTTGTATCTTAGGAATTATTATTATTTCAAATTATAGTTTAGATAATTTACAGTTTAATAATTTAAAACAATTTAGTTTCTATGGTCATTTTATTGTGTATTTTAATTTAATGTTTTGGCGAAAGAAGTTTATGTCTAGGTTAATTATGTTTTGCTTTTCACTCATAAAGAGAAAGGAGAACAGTCCATAAATAAAAAAAAGACGGTTTTTAACATTCATAACTTTATTTTTAGTAAATAATAATTCTGTTTTTTTCAACCTAATTGTTATATTAAATTTAGAAGTGATATACTTCCCAAAGAACTCAATACTTTATATTCCCTATGCTTGTTATTGGATTAAAACCACACTAAAATCAGTATAGCCTCCACAAATTGGTTGGTTACAAACAAATGGATAAACAAACAATTTATATATAATTCAAATAATTTTATTCATCATGAAGTTATTACAATTTTTTTAATGAAAGTCATAAGAATTAACATCTCTTCTCCATTCTACGGAACATTGGCGAAGTAATTTGTGCCAACACAGCACTCCTAGATGACACTAAACAAAGAAATTGAATTGAATTCATAAGAATACTACGAACTCAGATAAAAAAAGCCTTATTCTTGAGTAGTTATTATAAAATCTTATTAATTTTAATTTTATTCAAAAGTATCCTATCAGTGCTACTATCCTACTAATATTATAAATGCGAAAGCTTGTGAGGATGTCTGGATGTATGGATGTTTGTTACTTCTTCATGTAAAAACTACTGAATGGATTTTAATAAAACTTTCAAAAATATAGCTCATACATCAGAATAACACATAGGTTACTTTTTATCCCAGAATGAACAGTTCCCGTGGGATAGATTTGTTTTTGTTTTTCTAGAGGTGAACCCGAGCAAACTGAAGGAGAGCTGCTAGTAAATTATAAAGCTTAATTTAATAATTGTATTATGGATTGCATGATTTATAAGAAGCTTGACAAATTATATTATTATGATTTTGTTTAAGGCTTGATAAAATATGACCTAGAGTTTACTTATATTATAAACTAGCGGCTCGCCCTTGCTTCACTTGGCTTCATCCATAGTGAAAAACAAAAAGAAATCTATCACATGGGAACTGTGCATTTTTAGGGATAAAAAGTAGCCTATATGCTATTCCAGACTTAATATATCTCTGTGTCAAATTTATCCAGATCTGTTCAGCCGTTCTGGCGTGATTGAGTAATAAACATTCATCCATCCATCCAGAACTTTGCATTTATATAGTAGTATAAGATAAGATTACCTGTATTTGCTTTTTTTTTTCTATCATAAAAGTTATGATTATTATTTTTACATTCTACAGAATTATATAATAAAAAAAAATCATGCTACTCTATTGTTTATAATTTGTTTTTTTTTTTAAACCTACAGCATACCTTCATTTATGGACTATCTTTTTACTTCGATCTCATACTTGATATCTTGGTTCCACACAGTCACATGAAGAAAAAAGATTGGTGATTTTAAACATAATAACTGTAAGAAGTTCAATATTTTCAGAAATAAACAAATATGCCGCAAGCCAGGCGAAAGACGCCGTTTAGCGGCAAAGCTAAGAAGCAACAGCTACAGGCTAAAAAGCAAAGTAAAACGTTACTTATGCCAAGTAAGTATTACATTTATTGAAATAAAACTTCTTTACGTACGCTTGACTTGGGGAGTAAGCTGGTGAATGCGTGACGAGAGCGTTACGAAAAGTGTGATCGGGCGAGGCGAACGTTTGTTGCCATGGTAACCGTTGTTATTTTCTGACAAATTATGTATAATATTATATTCTGTCCTCAAATGATATTCTATAAATATATGATTGTAATATGCCTAACATGCACTATTTAATTATTTTTTTGGTATCTGACCTATCCTAATTATTTAAAACATAAATTGAATTTCATAAAGAGTACCGATAACCTACAGAAGTTTTACTTCTTGCGCGTGTACACATTCTTACACGCACTCTTAATTATTTTTTTTGATTCAGTTCTTACTATTATATTTATTAAAAGAAATATTTATATTCCACCATTATAAATAGTCTTTTCTTTAAAGGTGTCTTAAATGTAGGTTACCAGGTTAATAAAAAAATATTTATTTAGCATAGAATCTTACAAACTTTTTCGAACATTCATATCTATACATATAATAAAATTCTAATGGAGTCGAATCTGTATATTAAATATTTTTTGGAAAATCTTATTGAAATAGTCATTATTATTGATACAGAGGTCGAATCTATAGTTTTTATAGATTTTTTGTCTGTCTGTCTGTCCGGGAACACATCACGATAAAACCACTGGACAGATTTTGATGAAATTTGGTATGATGATAGCTGGTTATCCGGGTCAACATATAGGATATTCTTTACTGCGGTAAAATATCTCATGTCTGAGAAATCTGTACTAAACGTTAAAACGTATCTAGGGACGAACCCGAGTGAACCTAGGGTGAGTCCATGGTATTACTGTAAAAATATTCTAATTAATCTTATTATTATCATCACAGCATCATCAGGATCAAACCCCTATGACATAGTGTCAGTCAATTATCAATCAAACAGACAAAGAGGTAGGGGTGAAGCTAACAGATATGCTCTGAAGTTCTACAGAGAGACCGAAGAAGAGCTCAAGTTGAAGAAAGAGGATGCATTGTAAGTTGATATACAGGATCATTTTTAATTTACTGAAGACCTTTTGGGAATATACTATTTACATCATAACAACATTTGTAATAAAAATCCAGCATTGGCAAAAGAAAGCGCGTGGCCGGTGGAGTGGGAGGGGGAGGGGGACGGGGAGGGGGTGAGTGAGGAGGGGTGCAGGAGGCGACGCTTACTCATTGAAACTTGACCAGATGCTAGGATTATCACCATTTAGAATGTACAATAAAATATTTTTATTTTTGTAAAATTTAAGAAATATTATTATTTTTTGTTACAGATGTTGTTGTTATGATGTAAATAGTATATTCCCAACAGGTCTTCAGTAAATTAAAAATGACCCTGTATTATTTACTGTGTAGTTGAATTTTTGTATAGGCTATGCATATTATGGATGTTTGTAATTGTTTTTTTTGACAAATTTAGAAGATATGCAATTGCAGATTTTCGCGGACATTATTTTAACGATTTATATTTTAATGCCATCCTTTATTTTTTTTTTTTATTATAATAAAACACATTATTATAACGATTTTTATTTATTTTAATTTATAACTTATAACTTAAACTCTCTACAGTCTACGCCTCCCTCCTCATTTACTCCTGATTTGTACAAATAAATAAAATTCAAGTGTCTGTTTGTAATATTAAAATAACAGCTTTTTACTAAATGCATATAAAATTATATATGGAACTTATAAGAAAAACTCAATTTTTAACATTTTTGTCTGTCTGTATGTTTGTTCGGGTTAATTTCCGAAACGGTTGAACAGATCTTGACAGGACTTTTACTGGCAGATAGCTGATGTTATAAGGACTAACTTAGGCTACTTTTATTTTAGTAAAATAATCACGGTTCCGCTAAAAGAAAAACATACCTAGGTGCATGACTGAGCGAAGTGAGGGTGTGTTGCTAGTATTTTTTATTTATGCTATAATTGCATAGATATTAGATAAAATATATTCATAAAAAGTGTAAAATGTTTTTTTTTTTCAATTATACTGAAATTATAAATTTAAGAATTTTTTGTCTCGTTTGAACATGTAGTGACACTAACGTATGACAAATTAAAGTATAATGTAGTAATCAGTACATGACATACATTTTTTTTAATTTACAGAAAATCTCTCAATCCCGTAACAGAGAAAGAGATGGAGATAGATCCCACGGACTACTTTCCCGTCGAAATAACATTCCCGAAGCGACCTCCGTGGGATTTCTCCATGACCCCTGCACAGTTGGATGCGCAAGAGCAGAAATATTTTAGGGTGTGTATTGGATTTATTGTTAAATTTTTGGGGTTTCGTAGTTAAAAGCTTAAAACGGAATTGTTATAATTTCAACATGTATGTCTGTCTGTATGAGACAGACATTTTCAGTGGTTTTATATATAAGTACCTCATGTCCTAGACATTCCTGTAGTTAAATACGAAAAAGTGGAGATAGAACCTTCTGGCATGTTTTTAACATTTTTTTTAATATGTTGATTTTTTTTTTATATGTTGAAATAGGAGATAGAATGACATACAAATATATTGTCTGTGGTAACTATGAATATTGTTATCTTATTATATAAAAGGCAAAGGTGATTGACTGATGTATCAACGCACAGGCCAAACCCTTAAGGCTAGCAAATTGAAATTTCGCACACGTATCTATACTATAATAAAGCAGTAACTTAACGAAATCTGTACATGCAATATTTTTTAAAAACAATGAATGTAATGTATTATGTATACAATATAGACCCCAAAACAATAGTTATTAAAATTTTTGTCTGTTTGTCTGTTTGTCTGTATGTCTGTTTGTGTGTGCGCGTTTCACGCAAAAAGTAATGAACCGATTACAACGAAATTTGGTGAAGTGATAACTTATTACCCGGGTCAACATTTAAGATACCTTTTATTTCAGAAAAATCTTTCTTTCCCACGGGAAATCGCAATAACTGATTTTATCGAGTCCTCCTTATAAGCCTTCCGCTGGCTAAACCTTAAGATATACATCGAAACAATGTACTAAAAAAATTTAAGTCTTGAAAAGGTCAACAGAAAAATCTGCAACAGTATATGTCTATCTCTTAGGGTACACTCGCAATACCTATTCTTATCTATACCTATAATAAAGCTGACTTAGTCAAATCGATGTGCGCGTTTCACGCAAAAAGTACTGAATCGAATTTAACTAAATTTTGTATAGTGATAGCTTATCACTCGGTTCAACATTTGGGATACCTTTCACTACAAATACATTTTTCGTTCCCGCGGGAAAACGCAATGACTGGTTCTATCGAGTCGTCCTTAGAAATTTATATGGCTAACGCTGGCTGAACCTTAATAGGTACATCAAAACAATGTACTAGAATATTGTAGGTCTTAAAAAGTTATACAGGCAAGTTCGCAATATTATTTGTCTATCACCTAAGGTACATTCGCAATTACTATTTTTATTCACTATTCACTACTCGCGACTCACTGACTGACTTATCAATGTTCAGCTCAGTTCAGCAGTAAAACGTACCTAGAGACGAACCCGAGCGAAGCGAGGGTGAGTCGCTAGTTTCTCATATGACGGAGGCATCCACTAAGGAAGGATTTTTCAAAATTCAACCCCCAAGGGGGTGAAATAGGGGATAGATGTTTATATGAAACTTTTTATTCCTTGGACATATTATTTGCATGAAATTTCGTATTTTTCGTAGTTTGATCGCGAGCGAAGCCGCGTGATCTGCTAGTTTGTGATATTTACTTAATTTTTAACTTGACCATGTTTGTTGGAAAGCATTTGAAATGCCGAAAACAAATATCAACAATGTCAGAGTAAAAAGTAAATCCGCGGATCCTGTTATTTTAAATAGTTTTTATTTAAAACATCAAATGTTTGATAAATCTAAGAAAGGTCATAGCCAGTGGACTGAGATTCATCCAAATCGGTTCAGCCGTTTCATTTTGAAGGAGTAACAAACAGACAAATTTGACGACACGCTTGGCTCAGTTTGTAGTGACTCTACTTGCTGTGCCAGACGTCGCGGGTTCGAGTCCTGCTGGGGGCATTCGTTTATGTGATGAGCACGAATGTTTGTACTCCAGTCATGGGTGTTTATATTTATAATATGTATGTATTTAAAGTTATATATGTGTAGTGTATCAACTATCTGGTATCCATAACACAGGCCACGGAACTTACCACTGTATGTTATTGTACCAACATATTTATTTATTTATTTATTTAAAATTTTCAGATTTTTTAATAATACTCCAATTTTTCTCCTTTAGGAATATATAGATCGACTTCAGAATTCAGAGCATTGGAAGGAAATGTCGTATTTTGAGTTAAATTTGGAAACATGGCGACAGTTGTGGCGTGTTTTGGAAATGTGCGACATTTTACTACTAATTGTTGACGTTAGATTCGCTGTGAGTATTTATGTTACCTAAGCTTACCTTAATTTACCCTAACTTACCAGAGAGTTAAACATTTTTGAGTAAATTACCTGTTTTAGGTAAATTTAATGAGATTTAATTTTTTAATTTTCATTTTAAATTGCCTTGTAATTATTTTTTAAGGGACAGTAAGATAAAAATTTATTGTATTTTTGTGGCTATTAAGGTATATTTTATCATTTGGTACATTAAAAAAGAAAAAAAAAAGCAACTACTCAAGACTGGCCTGCAAAGAAATTAAATTTTGTTATTTGCTTCTGTTTTCTCCAAAATACACATGTATATAAATTTTACTGTAAAATTTAAAATACAATATAGTTACCATCGTCACCTAACTAAATTCCAACATTTTACCTAATTTTACCAAACTTACCTAGCCATTAGCACAACTTACCTATACAATATTCTTTTTTTTTTAGGGCATGATGTTTCCTCCCTCCCTCTACGATTATGTAGTGAATGATCAGAAAAAAAATATGATTTTAGTACTAAACAAAATAGATTCAGTGCCAGCCTCAGTGGTAGCGGGGTGGAAGGAATATTTAACTACCAAATGTCCGGGGTTGAGGGTTGTTTACTTCACATCGTGTCCGGGATATAATTTGATGGGTGGCAGTAGTGACAAGGCCGGTGAGTGTTGAAGTGAAAATATTATTTATATTTTATTGTATTATATATTACTTTATTTTTGAAGTGAAATTTCTTTAGAATCGTTGTGATTTTAAACTCGATGAAACGGAAATGCGACGCTAGAAAGAGACAAACATATAAATATATAGGATTAAGCCGGCGAG
This sequence comes from Fabriciana adippe, assembly GCA_905404265.1. Classification (NCBI taxonomy): domain Eukaryota; kingdom Metazoa; phylum Arthropoda; class Insecta; order Lepidoptera; family Nymphalidae; genus Fabriciana; species Fabriciana adippe. Next base: position 8,287,068 of record FR990003.1, read on the forward strand.
AGAACGAGATAGAATATATTGCCATGTTGCCATGGTAACCGTTGTTATTATTGTCTGACTATAAATATTTGATTGTAAGATGCCTTTTTTAATTATTGATTTGTTTTAATTTAATTGCGAACATTAACAAACATCCATTCTTCTTCGTAAACTTTCGCATTTAAAATATTAGTAGGATAGGACTAGCTGGGCTAGGGTAGTTACCCTTCCCCCAACCTGCGTTCACCTTGTCGTGGGGGGAGAGGGGGGGGGGGGGGGCGGCTCATTAGTACTTCGCCGACAGCAAATGTTTACAGGTGGTATGCGTAAAATGCATTTCCCAACATGAAAAAAAGGATAGTTACCCTAGCTTCGCTCTCGGGTATATCAAGATAAATCCGCGAAATAATCCGAAAAGATAGTTTTATTTAAAATGTCAAATATTTGCGTAAATCTAAGAAAGATTTTTATGTGTTATCCATAAATAATTTGGTTTTTTTCTTCTTACAGGACTTCAAGTCAGACGTCGCAAAGGTCGTCAAAGAATGTGTGCGGAAGGTGCGACAAAAATACTAGAAGCGTGTAAGGACATAGTGAATAACGAAGTTGATTTGACTTCCTGGGAGAGGAAGATAAAAGAGGAAACGGATGTGGAGTTTGACGACGACGAGACGGAAGTTGGTGAGTTGTTTTTTTATTTTAAAGTGAATATTCTTTAGAATCGTTGTGATTTGAAACTCGATGAAACGGAAATGCGACACTGGAAAGAGACAAACAAACACATAAATCAGTGGCGTAGCGTACGGGGGGCGGTAGGGGCCGCGGCCCCAGGCGGCATTTTTAAAGTGGCGGCAAAATTTCACAATAAATATTGTGTACCAACATGAAATAGAGAAAATTAATTATTTCTCACAAAAATCACTACCAACACATTCTATCGGGTTATTGCTAAGTAATTTTCATTGCTGAATAGGAATTCTGATCATGCCGCCCCCTACATAAGCTACTGGACTATGATTATGAAAGACTTTTTACTTTTGAAATATAACGGTGCGAAAAAATTTAAAAAAAACTTGACAAAGAAGAACTACTTATTTTTATTATTCAATGAGGTTATAACATCATTGTTATTATTTACTAAATTATAAGATCTCATAAATAAATGGCTCAAACGAAATCTTTAAAATTTTGTCATCATCATCATCTTTCGTCCATTTAATTTTACTCGGAAGTTTAGTCATTTTATTCGAAGACTAATAATAAATAATTAAAAAAAAACCTTTCCGCCCCGGGTGAATCTTCATACGCAAAAGGCGTGAAAAGTGGAAAACATGCAAAATTATAACACACAGTTATATCTATTTATTTATTTTAGTGTGATAAGAAGTAGGTAGTTATAGTTATTATTAAACAAAAAGCAAATGTTTTGCATCATTTTTGCAATTACTGATCGGTTATTTTTCCATGATTAACTTTGGTTAGTATAAAATTGAAAATACATATTTTTGAGAATATTCTGTGTTTGAGTCCCAGTTTAGACCAGAGATAATAATTCTTTTTTCTGTGAAGAAATTGTCAGTAATATCCCGAAGTTGGGAAGTTGACAATGCTTCACCTTACCTCAAAGAACGCCTCAGAGAGAACGTTTTTTATGGAATATGCGAACACCACATACTCTTTTTCCTTGCCATTATTTGAGATTTTTTATTTTAATTCAGGCTAAATGAGCCCATCGTTGCAACTTTTAAGAGCTTTGAGAGCAGTTGTGCTATAAGTTAGTACTGCGCTCTCAGGTCCTCTTTGCGTAGAATGCTGGCATTTTTGGTGTAGTATGCCAGAGGGAGATTTCCTCTTTTTCTCACGGTGCTCTCAGGTGTGAGATCCTGACATTATTGGTGTAGGTTGCCAGCTTCCCGATTGGTTTCTTTGGCTTCCTATGCTGGCACATTTGGTTTAGGATGCTAGCGTTCTGATTAACTCTTCGTCTTACCATCTTTAGTCATTGTAGTATATTATAGCCCTATTTAAGGGGTTTGGTTTTTCCTTCTTCCAACTTTTCTAGTTGCACGAGACCGTGCTTCACATTATAGAGCGCCATGTGATTGGCGGCGTTGCTCCATGGTTTGTTGCCCCTAATGTATTCTGATGTTGTAATGCTTTCAGCAAACCCTCGTTTCCAAGTTCGAAAGGCTTGTCTGATATTTCACATGTTGTAAGGTGCGTTTTCCCAGTTTCTCTCACAACCGCTATATATAGGCGTTTTGCATGTGGTGTCTGGTTTCTTTGGTTGGTAAGAGGTTTGGTGTAATAACCTGTCCCGTGACGGCTCCTGTCCTATTTGTCTTCCTTGTAATTTTCACTTTTAGCTTCACCAGGCTTATCGGTGTTTGGGGCTGTTTGTGGCTTTGTTCACGTCCCGCTTCGTAAGCCTACTGTGATCGCCATGGCAGGCATCTTCTGTTGCAGGCGTTTTGCGCTACTTTTCTCACGTCACTAGGATATGTGGTATAATGTTTCTGGGGATCTCCCCCGATCATATGCGTAGCAGACTGCCGATAGTATAAGCTGATGTAAATTACTTTCGTGTACGGCAGTTCGTTACGATGAATGAATTATATATTAATGGTAAATGTTCAACCTAATTCTTTAATTTCTATCCACAAGTCACAACCTTTGCTAGATGCTGTTCCAAGTTCTAGTTTAACCTTTTCACCATTCCATTAGACAGCAGATGACAAGGCATAATTCAAGCATATTGTACTCTCATATTATAATCTTACAAACTTCTTGAAGCACATGTGATTTACAGTTTCTTCTTTGATCGCTGTCATTTAATTACCAAACAATTTGTGATCCCGAACCTGTAGCATTATACATTTTAACCTATTTTGCGCAATTAAATGCTTCTTGATTTGGAATAGCAAAAGCATTGGGCCTTATTGTTAAATAATTAATCCATAATAAACTGAATTCTCACTTGATGTGGTCGAATCGCTTGCCAAGTTATTAATCGGAAATGGTCCCGATTTATTGGCCTTAAATTAATTGCCCAAAGAAGATGGCGGCGAATTTGACTTCGGCCCCCGGCGGCATAAGTGCACGCTACGCCACTGAAATAAATATTTAGGATTACGCTGGCGAGAGAATGAGATAGAATACATTGCCATGTTGCCATGGTAATCGTTGTTATTGTCTGACAAATGTATATAATATTAAGATTCACTTCTACCATGTGTGAATTATTATTTTTTTATTTCACTCGGATACGTCGGATTTTACTCATAATTTCATAAGTTTTAATTTTTTTTTGCTCGGAACCCTAGTTATTTTTCTAAAATAAAAGTGGCCTAAGTTACTCCTTATTTAGCAGTTAAAGTACCATCAAAATCGGTCCACTCGTGTAAGAGATTAGCCGGAACAAACAGACAGACAAAAAATAAAAAAAAATGTTTTTTGTTTTATAAGTATCGTATATATTTTCATATGTATTTACTATAAAGTTTTTTGACATTGAAAATTTTGGACATTACAAACAGACAAACAATTTTATATATTTATTATATGACATTTAAGGTGAAACCATACTAGAAAAGGCGGATACAACGTTCTATTCACATGAGAAATACAAAAATGGTATCCTGACCATCGGTTGTGTGGGACAGCCGAATGTGGGCAAGTCCTCGCTGATGAACGCCATTATGGGAAAGAAAGTCGTATCCGTATCCCGGACGCCGGGACACACGAAACACTTCCAAACTATATTCCTCACACCGCAGGTAAGTTTTGTTTTTTAGGTAAATTTTGGTTTAGGTAAGTTTTGTTTTTGGGTAAATTTTATTTTTGTTTGGTGATTTGGAGGGTATGTTTATATTTTAATGATTCTTATTTGCTAACCATCGATTTAAAGGTTTTTTTTTGGATTTCGCAAGGGAATATGTTATTTCTTATTTTGTTACAGGATGGCGTTGTTTTAATTCTATATAAATCCTCCTTAATCTTAGAATAGAATAAAGTTTTCTACTTAAAAAATAGCTTTACTTATGACACATACTTCTTTATAACCTATAAAAAAATGATAATAAAAAATACTAAAATAAAAATAAAGTTAAGCGGTTGAAGATTTTAAGAGAGACTACGGCATTATATGGTTGTTACAGACAGCCTATCCACAAAATAACAATATGTATTTTTTAAATTTTTTTATCCAGGTACGTCTATGCGACTGTCCCGGTTTGGTTTTCCCATCAAAAGTACCTCGTTCCATACAAATCCTCATGGGGTCTTATCCCATAGCGCAGCTACGAGAACCGTATACTACTATACGGTGAGTTTTTTTAAATGGTATACTAAATTTAATTTTTTTCAGCTGAATTCTTATACTTTTGCATCAATTTAGTTTAAAGAGAGTTAAATAAATAAATAAATATGTTGGGACATTAACACACAGCACCATCTAGTTCCATGGTAAGCTACGAGGCCTGTGTTATGGATACCAGATAGTTGATACACTACACATATATAACTTTAAATACATACATATTATAAATATAAACACCCATGACTGGAGTACAAACATTCGTGATCACCACACAAATGAATGCCCCCAGCGGGACTCGAACCCGCGACCGCTGGCACAGCAAGTAGGGTCGCTACAAACTGAGTCAAACGTGTCATCCGTGAGTTAGTGAGTGAGTGAGGAAGATATCATCAGTTTGCAATCGTGCTAAGAAGAGCTTAAGAGAAAAAATGTTAGGAATTATCGATGGTCTAAATATTTTTACATATTTTTAGCTGGAATTGACACATTTTGAAGATTTTAGATTTTTTTTTTAATAAATCCCAGAGACTCAGTAAAAAAAAAAAACGTTAAACAATAATGTACTCTACATTTTTAAATGAAATAGTTTAATTTACTGTCTTCTTGATCGATTTTGGCCACGGTGGTCAATCTCATTGAGACACACCCTTCTTGGCCCGACCCGGGACTCGAACCCAGGATCTTTGGATCTGTACCCGTATATACTAGCCATTACACCACCGAGGCAGTTTATATTGAAATAATAATTTCCCAACAGCTATCTAGCAGAGCGTCTCGACCTACCCCGTCTCTTACGTATCGATCATCCAGAGAACGATGATACGTGGTCTCCGAGGGATATATGCGACGGGTGGGCCAAGAAACGTGGCTATCTCACCGCTAAATCTGCTAGGTAAGTTTTGTTTTTGTAGGTAATTTTCGTTTTACAGGTAAGCTTTCTTTTTTTTGTGGGTAAGTTTTGTTTTTATAGGTAAGTTTGAGAGTACCTCTAGAAATAACTTATATAATAATGTCCTCCTGACCGATTCCGGCCACGGCGGCCAATCTCATTGAGACTAGCCAACTGCGCAGGAGATATTATAGTGCACAAATGTACGCGCAGACACAAGTGCACTCTCTATTCCTGTCACTCTCATACTCCGGTGGGACGACTACTCGACACGACCAGTGAGAGTTAAGGCGCAGGACCGACGGCTTTACGTGCTCTCCGAGGCACGGGGGTGAAACACCGCCAACTTCCCAACTCCGGGCTGTTACTGAGGCTTACTATACAGAAAGACTCAATAACTAAACTTGGCCCGACCCGGGACTCGAACCCAGGACCTCAGGATGTGCAGCCGTACATGCTAGCCACTACACCACCGAGGCAGTTTGTTCCGAAAATAATTACATCTGGTACTCTAGATATAGTGTGATAGATTGGGAAGAAAAATGGTTTTTATTTCATTAAGTACATGGTGTTTTTCCTTAAAAATCGAAATGGAATTGGGGGAGGGCCATGGTAACATCTGACGGGATCCCACAGGCGAAAAATACTTTGTTTTTGAATTTATAACTAACCGCTATAAAGAAATTATTAAAGTTATAAAGAATTACGTGATATTTTTAATGAGATGAGATATTATGAGATATATAACGTTTAGTATGGAATAGATCGTCGATCCCTTGCTCTGTGAAAAACAAAAACAAATCTATCCCACGGGAACCGTACATTTTTCCGGGATAAAAGTAACCTATGTGCTATTCCAGACTATAATCTATCTCTGTGCCAAATTCCATCCAGATCCGTTCAGCCGTTCTGGCGTGATTGAGTAACAAACATCCAAACTTTCACATTTATAATATTAACTTTGCTTCCCAAAACAAAATTAATTTGGTTTTAATTTTTTTCGTGGGACCCATTTTTTTTTCTAAAATAAAAGTAGCCTAAGTTACTCCTTATTACATCAGCTATCTGCCAGTGAAAGTCCCGTCGAAATCGGTCCAGCCGTTTCAGAGATTAGCCGGAACAAACAGACAGACAGACAAAAATTGTAAAAAATGTTGTTTTGGTATACATATGTACCGTGTATACATCCATATGCGTTTAGTAAAAAGTGGTTATTTTAATATTACAAACAGACACTCCAATTTTATTTATCTGTATATATAGATAATAATATTATGAGATTTTACTGTATTGATCGATTTTAATGTAACTTTAATGAATTAGATAGATGTCTTCACAAAAGGAAATATTATAATTTTTAATATTTGCCCACAGATTAGACACTTACAGAGCAGCCAACAGTATACTAAGGATGGCGTTGGATGGAAAAATTTGTCTATGGCTTCGACCTCCCAACTTTACAGAGGAAAGAGGTATGTATATGAATATTTTTTTTATAAATGTATATTTTTTGTATCGTTGTCAGGTGATATATGTATTTTTTTTTATTTCAAGCCTAATAAATTAATATTTAAAAACAATTTTTAAAATAAGCTTTTATATGATACTAGTGATTCACTCTAGCTCCGCTCGGGTTTGACCCTAGATACGTTTTAACGTTTAGTATAGATTTCTCAGAGATGAGATATTTTCTCGCAGTAAAAAGTATCCTATATGATGACCCGGATAACCGGCTATCATCATACTGAATTTCATCAAAACCTGAATAAATGCACAGATAGAGTATTAGCTGGAGTAACATATAAGCTAGCTGTTAGGTACCAATAAGAAAGTCGCCAATATGTTGGTACATTAGCACACAGCGCCATCTAGTTCCATGGTAAGCTACGAGGCCTGTGTTATGGATACCAGATAGTTGATACACTACACATGTATAACTTTAAATACATACATGTTATAAATATAAACACCCATGACTGGAGTACAAACATTCGTGCTCATCACACAAATGAATGCCCACAGCGGGACTCGAACCTGCGACCGCTGGCACAGCAAGTAGGGTCACTACAAACAGCCAAACGTGTCGTCACTAGTTTTAAATAAAGCTAATATTTATTTATAAAATAACTATTCATTTTCTAATTTCAGAAAAATACGAGAAATGCGACGAAATAAAGTACGTCAAATGGGTCCAAGCTCTGACGGAAGACGACGAAGCGCTGACTCCATCTGACTCCGGTAATGAGAGGTCCGGTTCCGACGAAAGCTCGTCCGACGAAACAGACGAAGACGAACACACAGAGATTGCTAATAAGTTTGCTGCTTTGGCTAATGATTAAATATTATTTATCTGTGCTTTGGGTTTTTAATTTTTGATTTTAAGACGAAAACCCTCTCCGTCACTGCCCCATATTGATCATGTTCTCATTGAATTACGAGCGCGAGACTATTGTTTTCTTATTAGTGCCGTCTATATACCACCGAATCTTAACTCAGCAGTTTATGCTTCTTTTCTTGATTACATATCTAACATTATGCAATCGTTAGACGTGAATAGTTTTATATTAGTTGGAGATTACAATCTACCAACATTAAAATGGAACGACTGTGGAACACACTTAGAACCCACTATAGATGACAGTAACTGCTTGTGTAATAAACAATTAATTAACTTTGTCTCCTCTTTAAATTGTTGGCAGTATAATAAATTTCAAAATAGCCATGGTAGACTTTTGGACCTATTTATCAGCGATAATTATAATTGTAAAGTTTTTCAACCGTCTATTAGCCTTGTCCCTATAGATGAACACCATCCACCATTTTATGTACTTTTGCCAATTGCTAAATGTGTAAAATCCATTCGAAGCAAACCCAGAAAACAATACAACTTTATCAAAGCCGATTATACATTAATTAATACAGAAATTGATGGCATAAACTGGGACGAATTATTTTTTCAAAAAAAAGCTGAAGACGCTGTAAATATTTTATATGAAAAGATTTATTTAATTATTAAAAAAATAATACCAACCAAAAACATAAAAAATACTCAATACTCAACTTGGTTTACACCTCCCTTGATACACATTTTTAAAAATAAAACGCGAGCGTGGATTAAATGGAAAAAGTATCAAAACAAGTCTGATTATGATTCATTTAGCCTTTATAGGTATAGGTTTAAAGTAGAGAGTGAGGTCTGCTACAATAATTACATAAAGTCCGTAGAAGAAAGCATCCAACATAATATAAAGCACTTTTATACGTATATGAGTAATCGCAAAAATAATGATGATATGCCTAATTGTATGACATTAAACGATATAACAGTAAACGATCCCACAGACATATGTAATTTGTTTTCTACATTTTTCCATTCTGTTTTTGAGCCTTCTACCGTTAATAATGAATTAGATGTAAACAATATTTCAGAAACCAATATCAATTCGAATCTGAATATTAGTGATATATATATAAGTAAAGAATCTGTGACTAAAGAATTGCAAGTACTTGACATATCTAAAGGTTCTGGCGTAGATAATATCCCGCCAATCTTCTTTCGATCAACTGCATTAACCATTTCGCGTCCATTGCACTATATATACAACCTGTGCTTACGGGAAGGTGTCTTTCCTAAAATCTGGAAAACTGCTCGTATTGTACCGGTACACAAGGGTGGATTAAAAAATAGGGTGGAGAACTATCGTCCGATATCAATTCTACCTGTTCTGGCCAAGCTTTTCGAAAGACTGGTTCATAACATAATTTATCCTGAACTCCACAATGTAATTATTGAACAGCAACATGGGTTTGTACAAAAACGTTCAACAACAACAAATTTACTTCATTATACAAGTTATCTTTTTGAACAGCTAGACTTAAATAAACAAACTGACAGTATATATACTGATTTTAAAAAAGCTTTTGACAGAGTAGATCACAAATTGCTTCTTGAAAAACTCGCTTTCAACGGTATACGTGGTAACTTGTGGCGTTGGTTTAAATCATATGTATCAAATCGCACTCAAAAGATCGTAATTAAGGGATATGAATCTGAATTTGTCACTGTCACCTCAGGAGTTCCACAGGGCTCCATTCTGGGCCCCTTACTCTTCGTTCTTTTTATAAACGATGTCTCTGAGTGCTTTACTTTTTGCAACTTTCTATTATACGCTGACGACCTTAAAATTTTTCATACAATTGAAAGTATAGAGGACCATCAAAGGTTTCAACATGATTTAAATCGCTTCTCTCACTATTGCACAATTAACAAATTAAGTCTGAATCTAAATAAATGTAACTTAATAAATTTTACTAAAAAGAAAACTTAGTAACTATCCATATACATTGTGTAATACTCAACTGAACTGCGTTAATAATATAAGAGACCTAGGAGTAACTCTTGACAGCAAGCTACATTTGAACATGCATATAGACAATATTATTAACAAAGCCTATAAAATGTACGGTTTTGCTATGCGAGCAAGCACTAAGTTTCGACAACCATTGACATTTATACATATATATAAATCCCTTATTCGATCTCAACTAGAATATGCTGTGCCAGTGTGGAACCCCCATTATGCTAAGTACATAGATTCACTTGAAATTGTACAAAAAAAATTCCTTCGCAGTATGTACTATAAGTGTTATCGACGCCACTTGCCTTATGAGCAACTGTTAATAAGATACAAGCTGCTTAAACTGCAAAGTAGGAGAGTGCAATTAGATATAATGTTCTTATATGATCTTTGTCATGGTAAATATGATTGTATTCAACTTAATAATAAATTATGTTATAATGTACCATATAGAACACATACTCGTAAAAGCAATAATTTTTTTGCTACCAATCGTTGTAGAACTATTGCAGGTATACGTTCTCCAATACGCAGAATTGTTAATACTTACAATACATACTTCGGTTCTATTGATTTAATGAATACAAACATGAACAGCTTTAAAAAAGAAGTTATAAGCATAATACGCAATTCCCTCTGATATTTATGTCATTATGTTTTTTTTTTTTTTTTGTGTTTTTACATTATACCTTTAATGTTTTCTCCCATCAAATAAAATAATATATTATTAAATACTAAATACATTACCACTTCTCAAGACTTGTTAGTAACCTGTGGTCAACGATGCTGGTGTCATGATTATTCATTTATTTATATAAGTTTTTTCTTTTTTAGATATAAGCTTTATTGTGAACACTGTTTGTAGACCCAAATAAAAAGAAAAAAAAGAAAAAAAAAAAAAAAAAAAAAAAAGAGTTTGAGGAAAGTTTTTTTTTTAATATTTTTTTTTATGATATGATATGTGATGAAATAAATGTGTTGGGTCCAAAGACAAAGCGAAGAGGCGATTAATTCTGACAAAATACAATAAATTAAATTTACTTTTTTTTTAATTTAATTTTCAACTTTATTTCAAATTTCTTTTACAATATTAATCCACTATATTTTTTTTTATTTCTTTAAAAAATACTTTAATACCCCCCAATATTAATTTTTTTTTTAATATTTTTTTTTTCTAACAAAACAGGTTAGGGTGAAGTACGATGGCTTACATATAATTAAGTGTATATTTTATTTTTTTAAATAAAACTATCTTTTCGGATTTTTTCGCGCATTTATTTTGATTTTTGGTTCCCGACGTTTCGAATGCTTTACAGCAATCATGGTCACGGGAGAGACTAAGGTATTAAACGTCTCAAAAGCGCTTATTTAGTTTGAAAAAGTTTAGTGGACATTTTGAAATTAGCCATCTTGGTTTATTTATTATTCGTTGTTAAAGCGGCAAAAGAATTACATACTCTGTGAAAATTTCAACTTTCTACCTATTACGGTTCATGAAATACAGCCCTCTGACAAACAGACGGACGGACAGCGGAGGCTTAGTAATAGGGTTCCGTTGGCACCCTTCGAGTACGGAACCCTTAAAAACAAGCTTTTCTGATTTATTATGTATAATATATGATCAAACGAACTTCTCAAGTGAAGTTCGATCATTATTATATGAGTCGCTTCATTCGAAGATATAATATAACCAGGTAGTCCTTTTAACCTACAAGGTAGCTTTCGCACACATTTAAGAGATTTTTTTTAAAAAAGTCGATACACATATCGATTTTTAAATCAATTCATTACTCGTCAATGTCTACATCCCTACTACTCAGTGCCGTCATTCTTTTAGAGATTCATACCACAAATAAATACAAAACTAAGTTCGGGATCGGGTTGGGGGGGTCCTTATATCTTCGAATGAAGCGACTCATATAATAATGATCGAACTTCACTTGAGAAGTTCGTTTGATCATATATTATATTTCTTCGCTTCATTCTTCAGATATAATATAACCAGGTAGATGTTAAGAGAAGTTTTGTATTTATATCCATTAAATCAACCAGTATCAAGGGAGTAAATTTAAAATGTATTACCAACTATATAATATTATAATGTGAAAAGAAAAATAAATGAAAAATATAACACCGGAAATAATTTTGTCGGGTACTAAATTATTCTAAAATTATTCATTATTAGTAAAAAATATTTAAGAATATAAAATCAGAATTATATCTTAAAATAAACATTTCCCATATAGTTTAATTGTTCATTAAACAAAATTACACAAGCAAAACTATTTTCATCTATAGTAATCGAGTGATTATAGAATTTCGCGAATAATTTCAAAGTACGTTTTAATACATAAACGACTGGTCGTCTTCCTTATAGTATCAACAGAGACGCCTCGTCCAGCCAGTGTGGACGTCGCGGAACGTCGCGTGCTGGTGTGCTAGATGACGTCACGTCTACACCACTCTATTAATACCTGCTTTATCCGCCTAATTATGGACGCCTTACAGTTATTAAGAGGTTAAGTATATTAGGAGGACGGTCATGTTGTGGAACAAACATATCATATCTTCAAGTCATATTGCAGAATATATGCAGAATCGAGATAAATTATCTCGAAAATACTGCAAAATTAGTGTTGGTTAGTCTCGACCGATTACATACGTCTTTATAATATTTTTGATTAGTATATTAATTCCAATACATATAATATATCATATTTTCGTATTTTGTCAATAAAAGGCTTTGTACGCGTTGGTCTGTATATAAAACTAAGAAAATTACAAATTTATTCGTAATTTTTCTCTCCTTATATTCCTTATAGATACCAATCAGATAAATTGTGGTCCCATCTACTATGAAACAGTGGAAAGCTGGGTTTTAATTTAAATATTTTTAAAATACTTTTAACATGTTTATCAGATCCAATATTGCTACTTAACAGAAGAGATAATGTGGATCTCTGGCTGTGAAGAATTCCATACCTATAGTTCCTTTATTATACTGATTACTTAAAAGCATAAAATATTCGTTACAAAGCTATGAATAATATGGTATGGCTGCAGCCACTGTTTAAAAGATATATCTATACTAATATTATAAAGCTGAAGAGTTTGTTTGTTTGTTTGTTTGGTTGAACGCGCTAATCTCAGGAACTACTAATCCGATTTAAAAATTCTTTTTGCATTAGGTAGCCCGTTAATCGAGGAAGGCTATAGGTTATATCGATACCTCGGGGCTCAAAGGGCGTAAGCACCAAAACTCGATTTTACAGGAGAGCAAAAAAACAAAAAAAATAATATTATTTTCGACATATCTTTTTTGATTTTAGGCCTAAATAAACCATTCTAAGACCAAAAGTTTAATTTTTTTTGGGTGCAGAACACTATAAAATTATATTTCGAATAGATTTAAAAGTAACAAAAATAGCTTTCCTATACGCCCCGGAAAATTGCATATTTGGGGAGTTTACGCCCCAAAAATCAATGGATGTGTGATGAGTGATGGTTGTAACCGTCAATTTGCCTACTAATTTTATCAGTTTATTGACAGCTATTTTGTTTTCTTTGACATTTAATTGCAATTTTATATGGACTTTATTAACTTAACATACCTAAATTCAACTCAGATAACTAATTATAGAAAAAATTACACATGCTACAAAATATTACTTTCTAAACTTTTATGGTATTTTTTTTTTACTTTTCCTTTAAATTAAGTTACAATAAATTTAAATTTACCAGCCGTTTCTATCTAACAGCTTTTATTTTTCGTATACAGCTTCTTGATACTTTACTATAAATTAGATATGCATTTACGATTTCAGCACACTGTTGATATCAGAAGGATAAAATTATTGTGATATCTTCATCAAGGATACGTGTTTTACACAATCCGCAGTGTATTTGCTTTATTTGTGGAGAATATGTTTTTAAAAATAATAGAAAACCAATGACTACCACTACTTATAACTTTATAGTCGGACTTCAAAGTACAATTGTGTAATTTATAAACCATGGGTGCCCAAAAATCATTGTCAAAACTGTGCTGTTGAATTTGGGACAGTGGTCAAGTGGAAAAAGAAGTTCGCTGAACTTCAAAACCCCTATGTCTGGCGAGAAACTATAAACTACCATCATGATTGTTATTTTGACTTTGTTAATCTAATTAGTATTAACTAAAATAACCGTAAATGGATTTATACTCATTTACTATCTAAAGCTAAAGGACCCGCTTTGCTATCTAGTGCAGCTCAAGAGTCTATACCACCTTTTACCATCAACATAAGCAATTTGTTAAGGCGCTTATTACAAATGGAGACTGTTTTGAGTCTATTGCACAGAAATTCCTTTGACTAAGTACGGAAAAATTAAAAGCTGAAACATTTAATAGGTCACAATTACAACCGTTAGCTAAATTAAGTCAAAACAATAAATGAAACAGTCTAATGCATGGAAATCATTTGTGTTGGTAATCAAAAACTTTCTTAATAATACTAAAGTTTGGTACTATCAACATTTTGTCCAAAATATGCTTGACATTTTTTTGTTGCAACATCACCGTAGAACTTCACTATTTACACTCTCATCAGGACCGATTTCCTGAAAATCACGTCCACTTAAATGATAAACAAGAAGAAATATTCTACCAACAATTTCAAACCATGGAGGAACGATACACATTACTACTACTGCAGGGCAGATTACTGCTTAACTTTTGAACGAGACCTACAAGAAGTGTTAAATTCATTAAAAAGATCATTTTTGGCTGCTTTCGCAAATTAAATTTATTTTTGTAATAATTTCTTTGACTTTTTTATAAAAATACACATAAGCCATATTTGAAAAACCAAAGCTGATGGATGAAAACGACTTTCATTTTAGAGCCAGAATGCCAAATGGCTTCAGAAAAACTACTTAAACATTCGAAAAAAAAAGGTTTGTAACTAACTAACCTAAAAACTATTCGATTACTCATCGTATTCATTATAAAAATCACCTAAATAAAATCATAGAAATGTCGTTTACTACCCTTACATTTATTGATTAATATGAGTGATTGCTCTTACGCCCCAAAACTACAAATATATCGATGTAAAATGTTAGGCGTAAAAACATTTGTATCATCTACGGTGTCGCTTACTACCCTCGCGTTTATGATCATTAACAGTGGTGGCTGTTACGACACAAAAACTAAAAATATCTGTTTTATTTTTTACAAAAAATAGGGTCGTAAACACCATTTTTTGGCGAATTGGAAGACTTTAAATATACAGATCGATAGAGGAGAAAAAACTAAGTAGGACTGCATTAAAAAGTCAATTTCGCCAAAATGGCGGTTACGCCCTTTGAGCCCCGAGGTATCGATATATCATCCCGGAAAAATGTACGGTTCCCTTGGGATAAATTTATTTTTGTCTAGGGACGAACCCGAAGCGAAGCGAGGATAAGTCACTAGTTATACATATATGCCGCACAATGTAAACATGTAAACGCATGTTGTGGGTACCGCGGCAACCAGAATAAAGATCTTTCTGTAACAAGATTTTTCACAATAAAAGGTTTCCATATTAATTCAGACTTATTCACCTTCGTTATGAACGGATGCCAGGCCTGAAATGACAAAAAAGAATTTTCATCTATAATATTTCGAAGA
Organism: Fabriciana adippe; assembly: GCA_905404265.1. Taxonomy (NCBI): domain Eukaryota; kingdom Metazoa; phylum Arthropoda; class Insecta; order Lepidoptera; family Nymphalidae; genus Fabriciana; species Fabriciana adippe. Next base: position 8,302,265 of record FR990003.1, read on the forward strand.
TACTTTAGAATAATTGGAAAAACAAGAAAAGCATAAAAGTATTTAGTATTCTAGTTTATTGTGAAAGCATCAATAACTAGAGAGTACGGATCTTTTTTCTATTAAAATATAGCTCTGTTATTTGGCCCTGGCCATAGAAGTAAACAAATTAATTTTAGATTTTCTTAATTGTATTAATATTCAATTAAGAGCTAAATTAGGCAATTCACTTTTCAGATTATTTCCAGCTTTAAAATCTTCTTTCATGTTTTTAAGCCAAATATTTCTTTTTTGATTTTTAATATATTGTGACTTCACGAGCTTAGATCTTCTAACGAGGGACAAAGTTTTAACTTTGTTTCACAATAAACTGAATTTTATACCTTTTGTAAAACGATTATCTTTATATAATATATAATACTTATATTTTAATATAGATCCAGACACCTTTAGCGGCATAACGTGCATATTATTTCAATTGATGAAATTCCCTGATTAAATATTTTTGCAAATGTAAAATATTTTTTGTTAAAAAATATTCATGTATTTTTTGTTAAAAAATATTCATGGTTTTATGACATTTTTCGGTTCGCAAAGAAATTGTTGATTAATGGAGCCAAACATGAATCAAAATTTTCAAAGTGCAAAATCTTAAAAATGTAATAGTTTTAAAGAAACGTTTTGACTTTCATTATAGTTATTTCTAATACAAAGAACACAGAGCCTGATGAATGAGTTCAACACTTTAGTAAATGTTCTATGGGCTACTGAAAGGCCGTAGGGTATATTACTAAATTCATATGTGATCAAATTGAATTCTCTTCTTCTCAAATTGAATTCGTCTTCAATTTGAATACTGCACAGTGTTATTTACTGTACTCATGTTTGCTTTCTCAAAAATAGATAACAAATTTAAAGGTAGGTATATCAACTTGTGTTACTAGCGTTGTTGTAAACAACGAAAGAATTAAAATTAAATTAATATTTGTTTTTTTTTTTAGAATTAAAATTCTAGCAATATGGGAAAATTCTACCTAAATTACAAAGTTATATTACGTTTGTAATATTAAGTAAGCAATGGTGAGAGAGGCTGTTAGCGTGAAGTACAGACTTACTGGCGAGATGCAGACAGCCGCGGTTTGTTTGAGCGCACAGCGCTGAACATTTGCCGAGCTAGTATCTGGCGGTTCTGAGGGTCTCTGCTCGGGCCTTTGCACCTCTCCTGCTGTTTTGCTGATAACACGGGGGTCTGTTCCAGTTTTCATGACAGGCCACGTATACGTTGCTAAGTTTATTAGTGAAAAACGTCAGCATTCCATATTGATCGTAACTTTTTAACTTAATTATCGTTTAATTTTATCATTTGCAAGTGCTACTGTTGATCAGCTTCTTGACAATCGTCAATGAGATCAGAGAGTTTTTATTTATTGGCGAGAGGTATTAGAAATTGCCTCATTATTTAATTTTTGTGCTAACAGAAGGTAAATTTAAATATATAAGTAGGTAAAAATAAAGGTACCTAATCTTTTAATAGATTATGTTTAACCTCTTTTAATATATTTAAGAATAGGCTAAAATTTTCGCCAAAGTACTGTGAATTTTCTCAACAAATGAATCATTTTCAGTCTCCTTTCATAGTGCTATGAGAATTTCTGTATCGAATACTGTACCAACATTGGGACCACCTTTTTGAAAAGCGAATTTCTGCGCTAGGCATAAAAGTGTCCTGATCGGAATTTCGAATTGTCATTAATTTTAGCCTCATTAATGTTTTGATCTAGAATACGTCGCTCAGTAATGAAAATTACGATGGTTAGGTACCTTTGTGTTTAACGTACAATTAACCGCCAGGTTAAAACTAAATTTACATATATACACGTATGTGGGTTATTGCAAAATAATAATGTGTCATTATTACTTTTTGAACATGTTATAAAATTAATAAAGCCGTCGTGTTAACTCACGGTTACCCGCCAGGCGAAAATGTTCAATATGAACATATTACCATATAATGTACAAATTATATATTTGATAATTTTCAATTTTATACGGCCATCGTGTTAACGCACGGTTAACCGCCAGGCGAAAATGTTCAAAATTAACATATTACCATATAAGGTATAAATTATATATTTGATAATTTTCAATTTTATACGGCCATCGTGTTAACGCACGGTTAACCGCCAGGCGAACATGTTCAAAATGAACATATTACCATATAAGGTATAAATTATATATTTGATAATTTTCAATTTTATACGGCCATCGTGTTAACGCACGGTTAACCGCCAGGCGAAAATGTTCAAAATGAACATATTACCATATAAGGTATAAATTATATATTTGATAATTTTCAATTTTATACGGCCATCGTGTTAACGCACGGTTAACCGCCAGGCGAAAATGTTCAAAATGAACATACTACCATATAAGGTATAAATTATATTATATATTTGATAATTTTCAATTTTATACGACCATCGTGTTAACGCACGGTTAACCGCCAGGCGAAAATGTTCAAAATGAACATATTACCATATAAGGTATAAATTATATATTTGATAATTTTCAATTCTATACGGCCGTCGCACATAGGGGTATATTGCATTTCTAGCCGGGTGAAATTAAAAAAACAAATTCAAGAATAAAGACAAAAATGAATACTTATTAGCAAACCAGGTAGTCAATAAATAATAGACGACCATTTGCAGATTCGTGCACCGCTTCTAGCCAGTCAGGTTAAGTCGAAACTTTACCGTTGTCGCGTACGCTTACGTCTTGATGTTGGCTACATTTTTAAAAACCACGCTGTTTTATGCCATAGTGTTTTTTTTCTACGATTTCGTTTACCAAAATTACTATGGATTATCATAATATAGGTAAGAACGGTTAACATTTATTACGATTCATTAATATTTAGATATATTTAGAAGGCTCATACATAAATCAAAATAGTCTCTCTTTTGTAAGCAGTTTTTATGCAATTTGTATAATTAAAAGTAATTTTTGTTTTACTTCCGCGTGCTTCCGAGTGACGATTATTGTTATATCGTATGAATAACACTTTCAGTAAGTAGGTGTCTCCAAAATTAGGTGCCACTTTTTGCCTTTTTCGATAAAACTGACATATTAGTATTGGCGTTAGTTAAAATGTAGTAACTATTATTTAAGCAGGAACTATTATTTCGAAGGATGAGGCTCTGACAGGCATAAGAGGAATAAAATTAATGAACTACGGTCAACTGTTAGTCAAGAAGTCCTAATACATGCTGCTAAAACTATCTTAGAAACGTCCGACCACAGAAACACGTCACGCTTACTGTCTGAAGTCATGAAGTCACCGAAACGAGCTAAAAAATACAAAAAGGCTTATGCCAAATCTTTGCAAGCTAATGACGCACAATTACCTCCCTTCAAAGCTGTGTTAAAGGGTGCTATTGCTTATCGGCTTACTTTCTGAAAGAGGCTGCTGAAGCTCGGAACAAGCATTTTAGAATGTATCGATATAACTTTGCGAGGAAATTTTCAAGAGTAGATTGCAATACAGATATACTTAATCGCCTCCTACTATCCTCGGATCCACTGTTCTCTAGTTAAAGGCCAAAGCTAAAGAGGAATATGTATCCTTTTTCAAAAGAAACAATACGAGTAGATATGATATTGCCTCCTGAAGAAGATTCAGATTCTGAAGAATCTGAAACAGAAGAGATGAGAGAGTCTAATGATGAACTCTAGCATCCTTCTTCATCAAATTGGTTTATAAATAAAATTTTTTGAAGAATTATTAGTACTGCTTTTTAATTATTTTATTATATACTAATTTCACTAGGAAACGGTCTTAAGATTTTTGCATCTACGGCCCGCGCACAATTTTGACCAAGTTGTCTGTTCATCTTAGTAAGTCCTACCTACTTTTTAGCGAAAAAAACTACACAAATAATTTTGACCGGCTAAAAAAGCGAAATACCCCTATGTGCGTCGTCCAGGCAGTTGAAATACACTTATATAAAGTGCTCAATAAGAGTGCACTATTTCATTTAAAAATAAAAACACGAAGTTTTCGATGACTTTTTGACAAAGATGTAGCTGTATCTCACCGATGACGCGTGGGCTATCGACCTTGAGCTCAGGAATTATTTCTGGTTTATTTTTAATAATCAGAACAATCATAGGTAACAGCTGTCAAATTTCAAAGTTGTCACATGCACGAAAAACGAAATGGCGCAAAGTTTAAATAGTGCCTTCTTATTGAGACACCCATTATTTATTATTATCTTAATAGAAGTTTTGTTTTAAGGTTATATCATTCTATGTGGTTCTCGTGTTAGCCGCCGGGCTTTAAAATAGGATTATAAATTTATATCTAATATTTAATAAAATATGACGACAAAATGTGGGTAATCGTAAATAGATAATATGTACATACCAAAGAGATTCGAATGATGATTTAATTTGAATCCGACAACGTTTAAACAATTATTGTTCCTTAAGTTTCTTGAATTCCCGTTTGTATTAGTTAATATCTTCTTGAACATTTTCACTTTGCTTTGTAATTTTTACCCGAAGAGTGTACGTGTGCTTGCTACCTCGCACGAAAAAAGAATGACGGCACTGAGTAGTAGGGATGTAGACATTGACGAGTAATGAATTGATTTAAAAATCGATATGTGTATCGACTTTTTTAAAAAAAATCTCTTAAATGTGTGCGAAAGCTACCTTGTAGGTTAAAAGGACTACCTGGTTATATTATATCTGAAGAATGAAGCGAAGAAATATAATAAACGATATTAATATTTACGGCTTAAGAAATAAAGCAGCTTATCAATTGTATTGTAATTTTTTATGTTAATATCTTATTATATATTCTGTGCTAAATAAATAACTTATTCAAAATGTTTCGTTGTTTTATTGCTTTATACTAATACTAGCAACTCACCCTCGCTCCGCTCGGGTTCGTCCCTAGTTACGTTTTAACGTCTAGCTCAGAGATGAGATATTTTTCCGCAATAAAAAGTATCCTATATGTTGACCCGGATAACCAGCTATCATCATACCCATCAAAATCTGTCTAGTGGTTTTCCCGTGATGCGGTAACAGACAGACAGACAGACAGACAAAATTTTTAAAAACTATAGATTCGGCCTCTGTATCGAAAATAATATCTATTTCAATAAAATTTTCCAAAAAATATTTAATGTACAGATACGGCTTAGTTACAATTTTATAATATGTATAGATATGTATTTAGACGTCTTAATATCCCACTGCTGGGATTGGGCCTTCTATACGAGGGGGGTCAGGCCACAGTTATGTACTTAATCACAAAAACTGCTGAATCTATTTTAATAAAACTCTTTAATTGAATACAATTATCATATGAGAATGACACGTATTCAGCCCTTTTTAAAATCCCACTGCTGGGGGTGGGCCTCTTTTCAACACGAGGGGGGATCAGGCCAAAGTCCACCATGCGGGGCAAGTGCGTGCGGACTGAGCATATCTGCAGACAACTTGCTAGGTTCTCTCAGACATGCAGGTTTCCTCACGATGTTCTCCTTCACCGTAAGACAAGTGGTGATCATGTTGGGAATGATTCGTAAATGAGAATATCAGAGCGAGACCCGGGATTTGAACCCGCTTCACTCGGTTTACCAAGCGAGCGCGTTACCATTGATCTACCAGTTCCTATATATTTTTGTTTTCTTAAATAAATTATAGATGGCGTTGATAATTTAAATATATTTCATACTAGCGACTCACTCTCACTCCGCTCGTGTTCGTCCCTACTTACGTTTTAACGTTTAGTATAGATTTCTCAGAGATGAGATATTTTCCCGCAGTAAAAAGTATCCTATATGTTGACCCGGATAACCAACTATCATCATACCAAATTTCATCAAAATCTATCCAGTGGTTTTCTCGTGATGCGGTAACAGACAGACAGACAAAAATTCTAAAAACTATATAATAAAATATAACTATAGGTATAAGGTAAAGATGCTAAGGTATTGACGATATGCAACATATTCTGCCGTCATAGGAAAGAAGGCCGCAACTTTATCAAAGTTTATTTCGAGATATTTCAAGTTTTGTCTCTTAGTAGTAGTTTGTACGTAGTTACCATGAAAACGGTTATGGTGTCTCCGGATTCGTAAGACTTTGAGCTTTATGAGTAAGACTATGGAGTAGCATTTTGTTTGCTGATTCCGAATCTGAATTTAAGTCATTTTTGACCAAATTCTTAGTTAGAGCCTTCTTTATTATGACGGTAGCATGGGGTCTCCATAGAACTAAGTAAAATTAGTTCAAAGATACGTCAATAGATGGCGTTATATGTATATATGTATTTTTTATTGATGTTTGTGTAAAAAGATACATTTTGATTATAAAAATACTCTACAAAAAGTAAATGGAAATTAAGTAATGCCTTCTAAAATCAAATTTTCGTATTTTTTCTCAAGATCAGCCCTTAGGTGATAAGTTGGTACTACGTATTCCTAGATGGCGCTGTTTACTCTGCTCGGGTTCGTCCCTAGTTACGTGTTAACGTTTATTATAGATTACTCAGAGATGATATATTTTCTTGCAGTAAAAAATATCCTATATGTTGAGCCGGATAACCAGCTATCATCATACCAAATTTCATCAAAATCTGCCCAGTAGTTTTCTCGTGATGCGTTCCCAGACAACAGACAAAAGTTTTTTTCGGCCTCTATATCAATAATAATGATTAATTACTATTTCAATAACATTTTCCAAAAAAATATTTAATGTACAGATTCGACTCACATTTATTTTATTATATGTATAGATTGTAGTGACACAGTACCTGTCACACAGTTACCCTACCAAGTTTTTGACGTTCCGCAGAGAAACAGTGAAGCAGTCGTCTTTAAGCATAGGCAAGCAGGCAAAGCAAGCGCAGGGACGTGCGACGCTGACGACATACGACGGATCGATGGTCTTCACTCGACGGCGGCGCACGGAGAATAAGAGCGCGCTGCGCTAGCACACCTATTTATGCCTTCGCGTCGAATAGTGCCGTGGGAAGCAGCGCCCCGCGCCCCGCACGCGGCTCTCCCTACGGCGCATCGCTATTGGTCCGAGCGAATACAATCTGTGTCGGTTAGGTTCTATTGTGTGTCAAAGCTAATGTATATAATAGGGTGTTTTGGCAAATAAAATTACTTCAGGATCGGCTCGACTGTTACCTTGGAAGCAACTAAGAAGAAGCAACCAGGAAGCAATCGCACGGACCCAACTCGACACCTCAACGGAATTCCTACCGAATTTACCTTAATAAATTCGGTGGAATCCGGCCACGCATTTATGCGTCGAGGGGACCCCCCTCACCCCCCCGAAGAAGCCCGACCAGTGATGGTCGTGTGGGTCGCGAAGGCAGTCGCCCAGATAACGCATCCACACCCGCCGCTATGAGTAGCGGACAGGACCCGAAGCCCCCGAGAGAGAGGTCGCGCAGCCGCTCGAGCCATCGCGGGACATTGCCCCCGCGCCGCCCGACGACCGCACCTGCTCCCGCCGCCGCCGCCGCCCCCCCCGCCGCCACCCCCGTCCAGAGCGGGCCGCGCGACGCCCGCGCCCCTCGCTCCGCCGTGCCGCGCGATATTCTCGCACAGGCTGCGACGGAACACGGGCCGGACTCGCCGGCGCCTCACCACAGCACCGGAACGCCGAGTGAAGCCACCCTGACGAGGGCCTCGCGCCCTAGAGATAGGACTGAGCCTCAACAGCGCTCCCCTTCCGCACCTGCGAGAACACCAACAGAGATGTCTCCACAGTCCCAGTTGAACCAGGACCTAGTGATTGTTGCCGCTTTGCAGCGAAAAGGCTGCCTTTCACCTGCGCTCATGGAACACATTTCGATGTTCCTGAATGACAAGGTGCAGGCGCTTGAACGCGCGCAGGCACCTAGAAACTCGGACGCCCTCCCCACCCCGCAGAGACGCCAACGGACCTCCGACGATGAAGACGCGCAGACGAAGCGCCACTGCCCCGACACACCAAATCCGCCGTCAAGAGACCCGCGCTTACGCAGCAGGGCCCAGCAGGCAGGAGATAGCACCCCGCCCGCCCAACCGCAGCCCTCAACATCGAAGACGACCTTTGCGGACGCCCTACGCACGCAAACACCCCCAGCGACTCGGACAGCCGCACCTGCGGCCCCAGCAACCGCCCCGCCCGCCCAGCCGACCGCCCCGCCCGCACCCCGCTACCCGCCCCTAGTGGTGGAAACGCTGCCGAATTGGGCTCTTCACTTTAAGGCCCTCAAGTCTAAGCTTGGCCACGCCCCAAACGCGCGCCCCTTTGGCAAGGGCGTGCGCTTTTCGCCGACTTCCGACCAGGAGTACAGGACGATCCAGCGATACCTGGGAGAGCTGGAAAAGACTGAGAAGATCTCCTGGTTCTCCTATTCGCTGCCTTCTGAACGAAGCCTCAAAGTGGCGATTAGAGGACTACCTGCGACCACCGAGCCAGAAGAGATCATCGACGCCCTGACTGAGCTAGGATACCAGCCCGAGTATGCCAGGACGATTCGCGCCAGGAAAGGAAGGCCGGGATGCATCTTCCTGGTCATCCTGAAGAACACCCCTAACTTGACCCCTGGGATATACAACATCACTGAGTTGATGTATATGCCAGGTGTGAAGATTGAAGCCTGGAGACCCAAGCAAGGCCCCGCGCAGTGCCATCGCTGCCAGGCCTTCCGTCATTCCAGCGAAAACTGTCACCGCCAGCAAGCCTGCGTGCGTTGTGGAGGCGAGCACGCCGCCAGCGACTGCCCTAGGCCACGAAGCGAACCAGCCACATGCGCGAACTGTGGGGGACCGCATCCGGCTAACAGCGTTTCCTGCCCCCAATTTAAAAGGGAGCGGAGAAACATGAGAGCTGGAACTTTACCAGTAACACAGCCGCAAAAGCGCCCCTCAGCCCCTGAAGCAGCCCCTACACCAGCCGACATCCCGGTTATCTCCACATCCGAAGACCAGAGCTCAACCCTCATGGCCCCCGCGAACGCCCCCATTCCTAGGGGAACAACCGTAAAGCCTAGGAGGAAGAAGAAGAGAGGGAAGAAGCCCCGAGCTACTCAAGCAGAAGCTCCCCCAGCCACGACAGCCACAGTTACCCAGATCGTGCCCCCAACCCAAGTACCGGCGCCAGGACCCGCCCCGCCGCAGCCCCAGATCCAACCTCGCACACAAGGCACCAACAAAACTTTGGAAGCGGCCATTGAAGTGCTGAAGGACGTCCTCATTGCTCTGCAGACGGGAGGGGACCCGACCGCAGTAGTGTTGAACGGCCTGGCTACACTAATCCGCAATGCCTGAATTGAGGATCATCTACTGGAACGCCAACGGCCTTCGCAAGAAAATCACACTCCTGCGTTGGCTGTTGAAGGAGCAGAGAATAGATGTGGCCCTCCTAAACGAGACCCATCTAGGACCGGAAGACCGCCTAAAGTTCCCAGGATACCACGTATATAGGCAGGACTACATGGAGGGAATCATTCGCTGCAGGGGGCTTGCAGTACTGGTCAAAAGATCTATCATCCACCAGACCCTGCCACCATTCAGCTCGCCCACCCTTCAAGCTCTGGGTGTAGAAATATGTGTCGGAGGAGTACCGATGCATCTGCACGCTGCTTACCGACCTCCTCAAACCTGGCTCAAGCTAAAAGAAGTTCGGGCGCTCCTCCACGACACCGTCCCCACCATGTTAGCTGGCGACTGGAACGCCAAGCACCCAGCATGGAACTCGACCATCCGTTGTCCCAATGGAAGGCGGCTCTACGCGGACGCTGAACGAGCCAACTACGCTGTCTCGGGCCCTGAGGTCCCCACCTTCTACCCGGGGGGCCTCGTCAACTCTCCGGACGTGCTAGACCTCGTAGTGCACAGGGGCATTCCGCAGATCCACTTGGAGGTGCTGCCGGACGCTATGCAGTCGGACCACTGCCCGGTCCTGACAACAATAGCAACAGCACCGGCGTGCGCAGCCCCTACCCCAGCAAGAAGTCGCATCAACTGGCAGCAATTCACCGACCATCTGACCATACACACGCCCAGCAGGACACCGACTCCAGCAGATCAAGAGGGCATAGATCGGCTTACCTCCTCGCTGACAAAAGCCATCCAAGAAGCGATTGAAAACGCCTCTTCCGCCCAGACCAATTCAAGACGCCTTCCTCCTCCCTCTCGCCGTCTTACCACGCTAATCGAAAGAAAAAGGAGGACCCGTAAGCGCTGGCAACAAACTAGAGATCCCAACATCAAGACTGAATTGAACGCACTAATCGAGGACATTAGGAAGGAGCTGGAGTTCGAGTCGGCGGAGAGCTGGGATAGGCGCATAGAAGAGGCTAGTGACGACGTCTCTTCCCTCCACCGGCTGTGCCGCGCGCTCACCAACAGCAAACCACCCATCAGACCCCTTGCTGATTCTCAGGGCACGCTGAAATACAGGGCCGAGGACAGAGCTGAGATCTTCGCAGACCACCTGGAGACTCAGTTCTCGCCTAACCCTGTACTTGACATCCAACACCATCAAGAAGTCACAGCCAAGGTCCGTGAGATCCTCACCACGCCACTCGCCGCGGACGATACACCAATTTTCTTCTCGCCGAGCCAGGTCCGCAGAGTCCTCAAGACGCTGAAGCCTCGGAAAGCCCCAGGAATAGACGGGGTGACTAATGGTGCCCTGCGTCACCTGCCGCGCCAGACCATAGCGGCAATCACCCGCCTATTCACCGCCATAGTCAGGTCTTGCTGCTTCCCCACCCCGTGGAAGTGCGGAATCATTATCCTGCTCCCCAAGCAGGGTAAAAACATCCTGTTGCCGGCCAGCTACAGGCCGATCACCCTGCTGCCAACTCTGTCCAAGGTGTTTGAGAGACTGCTGCTGGAGCACATCAAAGAACACTTCACTCCCCGGCCAGAACAATTCGGGTTCCGCAGCGATCATTCCACCACGCTGCAAGTCGCGCGAGTCCTGCACCAACTGTCAGCCGCCACCAATAAAAAGGAGAGCGCCGTGGCGGTGTTCCTGGATGCGGAGAAGGCCTTCGACCGAGTATGGCACGAGGGCCTGATCTACAAAATGAACACCGCCAAAATACCCCCACGACTGGTCAGAGTGGTCGCCTCCTTTCTTCACGAAAGGACGTTTATAGTCAGAGTGGAAGACGCGCGCTCCAGTCCACGACCCATCGCCGCCGGGGTGCCGCAGGGCAGCGTACTGTCCCCGACGCTGTACACCATCTTCACAGACGACATCCCCTCGCCACCTGAAGCAGCCCTCGCACTCTTTGCGGACGACGTGGCGCTCATCTCCACGTCGCTCAACCCCACCCACGCCGCCGTGAAGATGCAGAGGGCACTGAACGCCCTGCCAGACTGGTTGGCCAGATGGAGGCTGGCCACCAACGCAGCAAAGTCACAGGCTATCGCTATGGGTAGTCACCAGAAGCTGCCGCCTCCTCTCCAATTAAAAGGTGCTGTCATCCCGTGGGTACCGAAGGCGAAATACCTAGGGGTCATCGTGGACAGGAGACTGTCCATGGTGCCCCAGGTCACCCAAGCCATCCAACACGCCAAGGTGGCTCTGAATCTGCTCACCCCTGTCTTCAAATCATCGCTGCCGCTGCGTACGAAGGTCGGGATTTTCAAGACCTACGTGCGCTCCCGACTGACGTACGCAGCCCCTGCATGGATAGCATACTCTTCAGACCGCCAAAGGAAGAGACTGCACACAGTGCAGTCCATCGCCCTGCGCAGGATCACCGGGGCCCCTCGATACGTAAGAAATTCAACTATACAGCGCGACTTACGTATCGAGGGCATAGACACCTTCGTACGTCGCCTCGCGCAAACGATGTTCGAGAAAGCTGACGCCTCATCGCACGAACACATCAGGGGCATAGCCCCTCTGCACGCCCGCCCACCGGACAGGAGGGCGTTCCCTAGGGATTCCACAACGCTCCGAACAGGGTGAGGGCCGCGGTCGCAGGTCGCTGGTCGCCTAGCTGGACTTCCCACCAGCGGGTCTAATCCGGCTGGGCTGACCGCCCGCGACGCTCAGGGCCCTCCCCTGTTAGACGCCATCGAGAGTCCTAGATGGACTCACCCAGGGACACGCCCATATTAGTGGGCGGAGAGTGATTCCACAGTCAGAGGGCTATGCCCTGATACTGTTTCCCCACTCCCCTTGCGGGGATGTGAGACGACCCCAAAATTACTTCATTCATTCCAGTCGGAGCAAGTAGTTTTATTAAGAAATCCCAACGAACTTACACTAAATTGGTGACCCCGGAAGAACACGATTCGGAAGACGAAGCCTGAGGTCCTTGAACATCAAACTCCGACAAGACCTCATAAATCTTAGAAGGAGCACCACTAAATCGGTCCACTATTACCACCATGCCGAAGACTTCTGATGACTTTTGCGATGCTGAGGGCGTCACAACAGTAAGGAGCGACGTGGCAACTATTTCACTACCTGCACGTCTACCACCATTTTGGCGTCAAAATCCTCGCCTATGGTTCGCGCAATTTGAAGCCGCCGTTGCTGCCAGCAAGATAGGTGATGAGCAGAAATTCAACCTCGTCGTCCCATTACTCGGCAACAGCGACCTAGAACAAATCGGAGACATCATCTTACATCCACCGGCCATCGGCAAGTACAGCACGCTCAAGGACAGACTCATCTCAACATACCAAGAGTCAGATCACCGGCAGTTACAGAAGCTACTCAGCGGTCTCGAGCTCGGCGACAACAAGCCTAGCCAGCTGCTGCGTAAGATGCGAGACCTCAGTGGTAAGCTACTATCGGATGAAGCGCTGAAGGTTATGTGGCTCAACCAGCTACCCCCACAAGTGCGCGCCGTGCTCTCTGTCAACACCGAGTCGTCACTCGAAATGTTAGCCGCGATGGCCGACAAAATGATGGAACATTATGAACCCACTACAGTCGCCGCAGTCTCCACAGCAAATCCACCGTCAACAAGTGCAGCAGTCAATGAGGTGCAGTTAAACACGATAACAAACCTACAAATCAATATGTTTACGAAACAAATAGAGAAGTTGTCACTCGAAGTCGCCGAACTCCGCAATCATCGATATTCATCGTATCACCGTTCTCGCCAAAACTCAGCACATCGTAGCCGCTCACGCTCACATTCAAGACAGCGTACTAATAATGCCCGCAGGCCCGGCGATCCCGACTGGCTGTGCCGTTTTCACTACCGATTCAGCAACGAGGCACGAAAATGTGAATCGCCGTGTTCCAAAGAAAAGCAGGAAAACTAGAACGTGCATCGAATGTGGCGGGAGTCGATGCAAACCAAACAAGCCACCGCCTATGTGTGATCGACATCAACAACCGAGAAAAATTTCTTGTCGACACGGGAGCCGACATATCGGTATTAGCCGCTCGGAACCAGAAATACTCAAAACCAATGGACAATGCAGGCTACAAACTTTACGCGGCCAATGGAACAGAGATTCGTACCTACGGAGTGCGCACACTCGAGCTCAACCTAGGATTACGAAGAAGTTTTAAGTGGACTTTCGTCGTCGCCAATGTGAAGACTTCAATACTGGGTGCCGACTTCCTAGTTTATCATAAACTATTAGTCGACTTGCACCAAAGAAAACTTATCGACCGTGTAACTGAGCTTAATGTGAACGCCGTCAAAATAAAAAGTAAAGAAGAATCAATCTACATTATCAACCACGACCACACTCATCACGACCTGCTGAAGAAATATCCAGATGTACTTCGACCAATGACACTCAAAACTCCAGCCAAGCATGACGTCACACATCATATCGAGACAACTGGGCCGCCGATCTACTCACGACCGCGCCCTCTACCGTCCGACAAATATAAAGCAGCAAAACTCGAGTTCGAGCGCATGATCGAGATGGGAATATGCAAACCATCAAACAGTCCGTGGGCGAGTCCTCTTCATGTTGTGAAAAAGAAAGACGGATCACTTCGAGTATGTGGCGATTACAGAAGACTCAACGCCGTCACCGTTCCCGACCGATACCCCATTCCACGAATTCAAGATTTCACATACCAACTTCACGGCAAGAAAATATTCTCGAAACTCGATTTGAAAATGGCATATTTCTGGATACCAATTGCAAAAGAAGATGCTCAAAAAACTGCAATAATAACACCTTTCGGCCTCTTCGAATTCAATTGCATGCCGTTTGGCTTAAGAAACTCCGGTCAAACTTTTCAACGCTTCATGCATGAGGTTCTACGAGGACTAGACGACAACGTATTCTGTTTCGTCGACGATTTACTCGTACACTCGAGAAACAAGGAAGAACACCGCCACCACTTAGAACTAGTACTGGAGCGCCTAAATACCTACGGCGTCAGTCTTAACATCGATAAGTGCGAATTTGACAAGGAAACCATCGAGTTCCTCGGATACGAAGTGTCACTAGAAGGAATCAAACCCACTCAAGAACGAATTCAAACCATAGTCGACTACCCCAAACCACAAACAGTGGAAGAACTAAGAAGATTTTTAGGAATGATAAACTTTTATCGTAGTTGTTTACCACATCAAGCCGAGTACCAGCATGAATTGAACAAATACCTTCATAACAGCAAGAAGAACGACAAAACTCCGATACAATGGTCTCAAGCAGCAGAACAAGCCTTTGAAAAATGCCGACAAAGCATACTCGAGGCAACAACACTGACGCACCCGATACCTAACGCGCCGCTATATTTATTTACCGATGCATCGGATACTAGCATCGGCGCTGTGCTACAACAAAAAATCGACAACGCGTGGAGACCACTGGCATTCTACTCAAAAACTATGAGTGAGACGCAGCGACGCTACAGCGTGTACGATCGCGAATTATTAGCAATGTACACCGCAGTGCAACACCTACGACGACTGATAGAGGGCAGTGACCTAACAATATTCACAGATCACAAGCCACTAACTTTCGCCCTAACAAGAACGCCAAGTAGTAACGATACACCACGACGAGAACGCCAGCTACACTTCATTAGCCAGTTCTGTACGAGGATCAAATACATTCACGGTGATAAGAACGAAGCAGCTGACACCTTATCGCGCATTGAATAAATCGACTTGTCGCACTCCGCGATCGACTACAACCAACTCGCTAAAGACCAAGAAAACGATGAAGAACTGAAGATCTGCATGTCAAATTCAAGTCTCAAGTTCGCGCCTATCACATTGCCCGGAGGTCAACGACCGATCATATGTGAAACATCAACCGGTAACGTGCGTCCATACCTACCAGCGACTTATCGTATAATAGCATTCAAAGCGCAACATGAACTAAGTCACCCTGGTGTGCGAACAACAAGAAAAGTAATATCTACAAAGTTTTTCTGGCCGAATATGAATAAAGAAGTTGGTTTGTGGGCGAAATCATGCATCGGTTGCCAGCGTGGGAAAGTTCAACGACACGTTATCAGCCCACTCGGCGAGTTTCAAAAATCATCGCGATTCGAACACATTCATGTTGACATCGTTGGACCACTGCCGCCCTCTAACGACTACAGATACCTAGTAACAATAATCGACCGCTGCACTAGATGGCCGGAAGCAATTCCCGTGCGTGACGTCACCGCCGACTCTGTCGCACAAGCAATCTACGAGGGATGGATATCGCGATTCGGCTGCCCTGTACGAATTTCAACGGATCAAGGACGACAGTTCGAATCGTCGCTATTCAACTTACTTATGAAAAAATTCGGCATAAAAAGAATTCGTACAACTGCCTACCACCCTCAAGCAAATGGTCAAATTGAACGCTGGCATCGAACATTGAAGTCCGCGCTTATGGCGCGAAGAGCCGATGCACACTGGAGCGAGGAACTACCGACTGTGTTACTTGGCCTTCGTACCGCCCTACGGGGAGACACCCAATTGAGCCCGGCCCTCATGACCTACGGATCGACACTCAGAATACCGTCAGATTTCTTCGTGCCCTCACAGCCGAAAAATGAAGACGCAGAATTCGTACGGAAACTGACAGAAACCATGTCGATGTTGTCCCCGAGCAGCAAGTCTCACACCAATAATAGAAGCACGTTTGTACACAAAGACCTAGCGACATGTACCCATGTGTTCGTACGTAATGATACCGTGCGAAGTCCTTTGACCCCACCTTACGATGGCCCGTTCAAGGTAATTCAACGTGACAACAAGCATTTCACTATACAGATGCCACTTCGAACTACAGTTGTCTCAATAGACAGACTCAAGCCAGCGCACTTACTCAACGAAGGGTTTACTACTACAACATGCGCGACACAACAGGTACCGCGCACTGAAAGAACAATACCGAGCATCGAGCCACAGTCGTCGACCCCCAGTGCAACGCATAACACCTACGTCACTCGATCCGGCCGCGCAGTGAAAACCAACGTACGCTTCGCTTAGGGGGGAGTGATGTAGTGACACAGTACCTGTCACACAGTTACCCTACCAAGTTTTTGACGTTCCGCAGAGAAACAGTGAAGCAGTCGTCTTTAAGCATAGGCAAGCAGGCAAAGCAAGCGCAGGGACGTGCGACGCTGACGACACACGACGGATCGATGGTCTTCACTCGACGGCGGCGCACGGAGAATAAGACGCGCTGCGCTAGCACACCTATTTATGCCTTCGCGTCGAATAGTGCCGTGGGAAGCAAATCAAATCAAATCAAATCAAAATATACTTTATTCAAATAGACTTTTACAAGCACTTTTGAATCGTCAATTTTACATTGAAATTAAATTTAAATTAAATGTCAGTGTAGTCAGTCCGTGAGGAATCTACCACCGGCTCGGAAGGCAGTTCTGCTGAGAAGAGCCGGCGAGAAACTCAACAGTTGCTCTTTTAAAATAATAATTGTGTACAATGTTGTAATACAATAATTATTATATATTTATCCTACGTGAGACCCAACCAGATTAGTTCAACACATTGATATCTCCGAAGTATTCTGTGACTGTATAATAAGCCTTATTTACTAATACATTTTTAATTTTAGTCTTAAATTGTTTAAGTGGCAAGCTCAAAATCGATTGTGGAACTCTATTATACATGCGTATACCTTGCCCCATAAACGATCTATTCACTTTTTGAAGGCGAAATCTAGGCGATACCAGTTTTTCCTTATTTCTAGTGTTTATTTCGTGTCTATCACTGTGTTTTAAATAACAATGAATGTTTTGTCGGACAAACGTAATATTACAATATATATATTGCGATGCTACCGTAAGTATACCAATTTCCTTAAACAAATCTCGTAGGGTATCCCGAGCTCCGATGTTATAAATTGCCCGAATGGCCCTTTTTTGGAGAATAAATATAGATTTTATATCGGCTGCATTACCCCACAACAAAATTTCGTAAGTCAAGATGCTGTGAAAGTAGCTGAAAAAAACAAGTCTAGCGGTATCAACATCTGTTAGCTGCCTGACTTTCCTAACCGCGAACACAGCAGAGCTCAGTCTACTCGCGAGAGATGACAGATGGGGGCTCCACTGAAGACCCGAGTCCAACGTTATGCCCAAGAATACTGTGGAATCTACAGTATTAAGAATGTCATTATTTAAAAACAAACTAAAATTTTGTCTCCTTACATTAGGTAGGGTAAATTGAATACATTTAGTTTTCTTGGTATTTAATGCT
Organism: Fabriciana adippe; assembly: GCA_905404265.1. Classification (NCBI taxonomy): domain Eukaryota; kingdom Metazoa; phylum Arthropoda; class Insecta; order Lepidoptera; family Nymphalidae; genus Fabriciana; species Fabriciana adippe. The sequence goes on from FR990003.1 coordinate 8,319,945, forward strand.
AAGTTGTTAATATTAAACCACTTAAGTATGTGAGATAATGCACTGTTTACTTTGTCATAATCAGCTATATTTCTATCCACTTTAAAAATTAAAGAGGTATCATCCGCAAACAGTACAATATCACACAATTTGGTAGCATAGAAAGGAAGATCATTTATATAAACTAGAAACAAAAATGGACCCAAAATAGATCCCTGCGGAACACCCATTCTCAGAGGGGATCCGGAAGAATTAACGTTATTTACAGAGACTTTCTGAACCCTATCACTAAGATATGAAGCAATGAGATCAAGAGCAATGCCACGAATACCGTAATGACTTAGTTTAAGCAGTAGGGTTTCATGTTCTACGCAATCAAAGGCTTTAGATAAATCACAAAAAACACCAATTGCATTCTGTGATTTTTCCCAAGCGTTATAAATGTGTTTAAGAAGAGCAACTCCCGCATCGGCTGTAGACCTACCTTTGGTAAAACCATACTGTTCACTATGGAAGATACTATTAATATTAAAATGAATTAACAATTGGTTTAGGATAAGTTTTTCAAAAATTTTACTCATAGATGGCAATATAGAAATCGGTCTATAATTGCCAGGATCATTTTTATCTCCGCTTTTAAAAAGAGGTATAATCTTACTGAATTTCATAAGGTCAGGGAAAGTTCCATGATCTACACATTCATTGAAAATAAGGGACAAATGTGGTGCAATGTCAGTTATTATTGAGTTGAGTAATTTAACAGACATGCCCCACAAATCACCAGTTTTCTTAAGGTTAATGGTTTTGAATACTTTAATAATATCTTGTGCATCTACATACGAAAATTTAAACTGGTGGTCACAGTGATGAGTATGTTTATGTAAAATGTTAATAGAGTCTAGGGAAGATGATTTTAAAGAAGATGTGACCTTTATTGGGATTTCAGAAAAATAATTCTCAAAAGTATTTGCAACATCTTCGTCTGAGTTCAGTACTACGTTGTCTATTGTTAACTTTACAGGTTGACTATCGGTCTTAGATCTTCCAGCCGTACGAGTAATTATATCCCAAGTTGTTTTAATTTTATTTTCTGAATTTATAATTTTGTTTCTAATAAATATAGATTTAGCTTGAATGCAAACATTTTTAAAAATCTTTGAGTACGCTCTTACTCGACTATGGAACATTGGGTCATGATTCCACTGCCTCACACTATACAATTCATATAATTTATCTCTACTTCGGTATATGCCGACAGTTGCCCAGTCGCTAAATTTCAGTTTGGGATTTTTATAAAAAGTTTTTTCTTTAAAAATGTTATTAAATGACTTTAAAAGTGAATTGAAAAAAATGTCATAGTAGTTATTTGGGTGATTTAAAACCATTTCCATTTTATGCAAGTGCCGTGTCACTTTCTCTTTGAAAGAATTAATTTTACTTATTGTGACTGGTCTACATTTAATTTTTTGTATTTTATTGATAATATTATTAGTTAACGAAAATTTTTGACCAAAGTGGTCTGAACTTAAATTTTTTATAATCGATACATCGAGTAATTCACAATTACAAAACACATTATCTATACATGTGGAGGATATATTAGTAACACGAGTTGGTTCGCAAAAAAGATTAGTTAAGTTATATGATTTAAATAAATTTAGAATGCGATTACTGAGAAGTGTTACTTGCAGTATATCTACATTAATATCTCCACAAACGATTACAGTTTTACTACTGGTACATAGATTTTTAAGGACATCATCCATCCTATTTTCAAAGACATCAAAATCACCCGAGGGGGGCCGGTACACGCATAATATAATACACTGTTGAATCTCAACACAGGATAGTTCTATAGAACGTTCGACAGAGAGTGCCACTATGTCCTGTCGACCCTTGCAGACTACATCACTTCTAACTAATATAAGAGAGCCACCGCGAGTAGCGTTCACTCTAACGAACGAACTTGACATTTTATAATTTTCAATATTTAAAATATTATCATGTTTTTTAAGCCATGGCTCAGTTAAGCATATCATATGAATATCATATTTCGCCAGGTAAAGTTCTATTTCTAGTTCTTTGCCACCTAAGCCTTGAATATTTTGATGGACAATATTTAATCTATTAGGCTTAGGCATTGTCTTATAATTTAGTTTAAACTATTTATATTATTTTTTCCTGATATATTATTATTAATGTTAATATTCATAGTTGTACTATGTACAACTGGGTTTTGTATATTATATGCTACTAAAGTAGCAAGTTTTTTCTTATAATATAAAGGCAGATACAAAGTACCTTTTGTCACCTTAAGACTAGAGTTAATAAATTTATTCATGTCAAAATAAAAGAATGCGTCACTATGACGGTGAGTTGTATTATAAATAGCCATATTAAGGCTATATATGTGATTGTTTTGTTCATCTGTAAGGGAAGAGGAATAAGGAAAAGAGCAAATAATAAATTTGCACTTAGTCCTATTGTGTAAATTAAGCAAAGTTTCCATACTATTTATAACATCCTGTTTCCTTACAGAAGAACTATCCCCATGAAGTAGTACTATAGTACTATTGGCACACAAATCCATTGAGGAAATTTTCTTAATATTATACTGGAAACTGGCACCAGGCGAACATATATTTTGTACATTATTTATGTGCTTTACAAGCAAAGCACCAAAACCTTGACCTATTTTATCGGACACAATTGATATTTTTTCTTGGACAGGGGACTTGGAGGAATTATTTATGTTATAATTATAATTTTCTAGTTTCTGGCAGTGAATTTGACTTTGAGTTTGAGTTTGAATTTGAGTTTGCTCAATGTCTATGACCGAGTTTACACCAACACCCACAGAACTACTTTGAATATTGTTTTCTTCAGATTGTTGCCGAGTACAGGTACAAATATGTTTGTTAGTTAGAGATTCAAATCTGTCATAGTTATAATTACATAGTTCTACAAGATTATTTGCAGCAAGAATGTGTTCCTGTATCTGTTTCTGTGAGTTCTCATACTTTGTAGTAATAGAATTTAATGTACTAGTTAAATTGTTAATTTCTGTTTGTAGTAGTACTGTGTCTCGGTCATAGGACAACCTACTTTGACTTAATTTACTTTTATATAATTTTAATTTGTCAACTAGTTTTGAGCGTTCACTCCTCAGATCACAAAATTGTTTGTAAGAATATTTATTATTTATTAGTTTATTTGTCTTTTTAATAAATTTATTCAGCCTAATATATTTTTTTAATTTATTATGTGTTGAGAAGTGAGCGGGGCGTTTGTCACAGGAATCATCATCACTAGTTAGGTCTATCACTGTTTGTGGATTACATTCAATCAGCTCATTATACAAACATTCAGTTTTATGCAACCGCTGTGACATTTTAAATTCCTCAACTTGGAGCAAAGAATTTCTGGCCTCTTCTAAACTAATTTCAAGCTCAGTAATTCGGTTCAGAGCCTTTTCGTGCTCATCACTGCACTGGCTGAATGCATTCACTACTTCACTCAAACGGTCTCGCTGAGAGACTACATCTAAGAAGTTATTATGTAGTTCGGCGAGTTCATTTTTTAAGTCTGAATTTTTTTTTATGATTTGTTTGATTTCCTCCTCACTGTCCTCACGTTCTTGCAGCAACTGTTTGCAAAGATCCTGGGAAGATTTTAATTCTTGTAAAGTAATATTTAACTTGCTTTCCAGATCCTTTGCAGCAGCCTTGCGGGTTATTATTGATTTTTCCATTGTTATATTTCTGTAATAAAGTATGGAAAGTGAGATTTTGAGGACAAAAAAAGATAAGGAAACTTAGGGATATTAGATATAGAAAGAAAAAAGCATATGAAATTATATTATTAATTAATATAGTCAAGAGATATATTACATGCAAGGGAAAGTTAGACAAAATTTAACAATGGTGGTTTATGCACATGAATTTCACAAAGTTATGTTTAGGAGAGTTTAAATATATTGAATCAAGATTAATATATTATATTAAAATAGGTCTAGAACTATTAATAACATTTTAAGATACCTATATATATTTTTATGGTAGTTTTAAAAGAAATTTAGCTATAATTATCTAATTATATTTTTAAGAACAAGCAACTACAACAGAATACTTATTATTATAATTTAGCTGTTATATGTGTAAATGTGTAAATTGTGTAGTAAGTTTGAGTAAAACTGTCTGTGGCCAATGTTTTCATCTACAGCTTTGCTTTCAACTTGTCAAGCAAAGTGAGATATTAACGGTGCCAGAGTGTGAGAATTGACGTTACTCACTTAATGTGAGTTGTGTTGAGTACGAATTGAGTGATTATATATCAATATGATTGGTAAAATACTCCCCGGGTTTAATCCGTATTTCAAAATCCTGCCGTTAACCCGTTGACAGCTCCAAGATCACTACAAATACAGCACTTCGAGGTATATAATTTGTAGTTACACGCACAAAACTATGATTAAGTACTATTTGTATTTAAAGGACGAAATAAATTACTATAAATATAAATATTTCACTAATTTTAGTTATTTAAATACAATTAAAATACGGAGCTACGATTTTTGACATGTTGCCTGGGCCAGTGTTGCCAGCTCAAGCAGCGCCCCACGCCCCGCACGCGGCTCTTCCTACGGCGCATCGCTATTGGTCCGAGCGAATACAATCTGTGTCGGTTAGGTTCTATTGTGTGTCAAAGCTAATGTATATAATAGGGTGTTTTGGCAAATAAAATTACTTCTGACGGAGTTGGGATTCAAACCCGAATATGTCAGGGCTATACGAGCAAGGAAGGGCAGGCCAGGATGTATATTCTTGGCCATCCTGACCAACACCCCGGACCTGACACCAAGGATTTATGAGATCACCGAACTACTCTTCATGCCAGGCGTAGTGATCGAGGCCTGGAGAGGGAAAAAAGGGCCCTCACAATGCCACAGATGTCAAGCCTTCCGCCATTCAAGCCATCAATGCCATCGACAGAGGGCATGCGTGAAATGCGGAGGCGACCACGCCGCAAGAGACTGCCCTAGACCGCGAGAGGAGCCTGCCACCTGCATCAACTGCGGAGGGCCACACCCGGCCAATGCCATCTCCTGCCCCCAATACAAAAAGGAGCTAAGGAACCAGAAGGCTGGTACGGTGGCAGCCACCCAGGCGAACAGACGCACCACCACCACCACGACTCCAGCCGCCGCACCCCCAGTACCAGTCCTAGAGCACCAAGGCGCCTCACTTATGGCCCCGGCTAACGACCCCACTCCCAGAGGGGCGCCGACAACAACAACATCATCCGCCAAGCCAAAACGGAGGAAGAGAGGGAAGAAGACCTCCTCCCAACCACAGCCAAACCAGACGGCCCAGCAGTCAACCACGGCACAAACTGCCCCGATACCAACCACAACGCTCGAACCAAGCACCCAGCCAGCCCAGCCGCCCCAAGCCTCCTCGCCTAACCCTACACTGACGACAGCGATAGAAGTACTTAAAGACGTACTCGTCGCGTTGCAGACCAGGAAGGACCCTACCACCGTTGTCCTAAACGGTATGATGTTGCTGCTCAAGAATGCCTAGAGAAACCAGGATACTGTTTTGGAACGCCTGTGGACTGAAGACGAAGTCCACACTACTCAAATGGACGCTGAGAGAGCAAAACATTGACATCGCGCTGATCAATGAAACACACCTAAGCCCAGCCGATACCATCAATTTCCCTGGCTTTCACCAACATCGTTTGGACTACACCGACAGCATAGTACGCGCTAGAGGTCTACTAGTCCTTGTGAGGAGGGGCCTCATTCACTCCAAGCTGCCGGTCCACAGCTCACCATCCTTGCAAGCCCTGGGAGTAGAGCTGTGCGTTGAAGGGATGCTTACGCACATATATGCCATCTACAGGCCCACTCGACCTATTGTCAAGCTCAACGAGGTCAGAACATTGCTCCACACCTCTGTCCCTACGCTGTTGGCGGGTGACTGGAACACCAAGAATCCAGCATGGAATTCCGCAGTCACATGTGCATCAGGCAGACGCCTCTTCAGGGACGCCGAAAGACACCATTACGAAGTCACAGGCCCAGACGTCCCCACACACTACCCGTGGTCGTCTCAATACTTGCCAGATCTACTAGACATTGTGGTGCACCGCGGGATACCTCAACTCTCCCTGGAAGTGATCCCAGACGACCACCAATCCGACCATCTACCAGTGCTGGCCACAATCGCCTCAACCCCACTCAGAGCGAATCTACCACCTGCCCGGGGCAAGATCGACTGGGAAGCCTTCTCTGAGTACATGACTCGGAACTCCCCCTCAAGGTCTGAGCCCCTTGAGGGGCCAGAGGACATAGACAGGATGGCTACTCGAATAGCGGAGGTCATCACAGCGGCCACTAACGAAGCCACCATCCCGCCACACCCAACTAGACGCCTACCACCACCGTCACCACTCCTGCGCCGCCTACTGGACGAGAAGAGGCAAACGCGCAGGCAATGGCAAACCACAAGGGATCCCAGAATAAGGACCCGTTTGAACAGTCTAATCGAAAACATCAAACGGGTACTGGACAACACCGCCTCGGATGAATGGGACCGCAGGCTGGACGACGCCGCGGACGACCTAACGTCCCTACACAGACTATGCCGCCAGTTAAACAACAAGAAGCCACCAACCGGACCACTTCAACACGATGATGGCACCCGGAGATATGCAGCCTCGGAGAGAGTTGAGATCTTCGCTGACCATCTGGCAAGACAGTTCTCTCCGAACCAGGGGAAGAGCACTGCGCAATACAGTGAGATTGAAGCCAGGGTGAGGGACTTCCTAAGCTCACCAATCCCCACTGAGGAGTCTCCGTCTTTCATCTCTCCCTCACAACTAAGAAAGGCAATCAAGCAGCTGAAGCCCAAAAAAGCCCCGGGGCCTGACGGTGTGACGAACGGAGCGCTGCTCCATCTGCCGCGCCAAACCATCGCCACTCTCGTCAGGCTCTTCAACACCGTCCTCCGCAGCGGCTATTTTCCCGCCCCTTGGAAAAGGGGCACCGTCGTGATGCTGCCCAAGCCAGGGAAGAGTCCACTCCAGCCCAATAACTACAGGCCTATAACCCTACTCTCGGCGGTATCCAAGCTGTTCGAGCGACTCCTGCTGCCACAGCTCCAGGCGCACTGCCAACCGCGCCCCGAGCAGTTTGGATTCCGCCACGGCCACTCAACGACCCTTCAGGTGGCCAGGGTCTTTCACCACATCGCCGCAGCCCTCAATAGGAAGGAGAAGATTGCAGCCACGTTCCTAGACGTCGAGAAGGCCTTCGACCGAGTATGGCACGAAGGCCTTCTAGCCAAGCTGATGGACTCCACCATCCCCAGGCGCACCGTGTTGCTGGTGGCGTCGTACCTCCAGGGGCGCACCTTCCGCGTCCGGGTGGACGACGCCACATCCACCGTGAGAGCTATCACCGCCGGCGTACCCCAGGGCAGCGTGCTGTCACCGTCCCTTTACGCCCTCTACACGGACGACATCCCTGTTGCCGCAGGCGCCCTTCTTGCACTCTTCGCTGACGACGTGGCGCTCATCACTACGTCCCTCAATACCACCCACGCCGCCGCGAAGATGCAGAGGGCCCTGGACGCCCTACCACCCTGGCTAGATAAATGGAGACTGTCAGTCAACGTCGCGAAGACACAGGCAGTCTCCATCGGCTACGACCTGCGCCCGCCACCGCCTCTGAGGATGGAAGGCTGCGAGATCCCATGGACGCCCAGTGCCAAGTACTTGGGCGTCCACATAGACCGCCGCATGAGCATGAAGACCCACACATCAGCGGCCATCAAGAGCGCCAAGGTGGCGATGGCTCAGCTCCGACCGCTCTTAAACTCAACGCTGCCCCTGCGTGCGAAAGTCGGGATCTACAAGACCTATGTAAGGTCCCGGCTTACGTACGCAGCCCCGGCTTGGTTTGCCCTAGCATCGGAGCACCAAAAGAAGCGCCTTCGTGTAGTTCAATCGACATGCCTGAGAAAAATCGTCGGTGCGCCTCGATACGTGAGGAACGTTACCATACAGCGTGACCTCCGTGTCGAGAGCATCGACAACTTCATCCGAGGCTCCAGTAGGGGGATGCTGGAGAAGGCGGACGCCTCCATGCACGACCACATCAGGGACATCGCCCCCTGGCACGCCCGACCACCGGACCGCTTCGCGCTCCCGCGCGACCTTCTCGCCCCATCGACGCCGGAGTAGCTGCCGATCGGTCGCTGATCGCCTGGCTGGGCCTCCCTGAACAGGGTCTCACCCGGCCGGGCTGATCGCCCGGGCAGTTCTCTCCCCCCCCCGAAGCCAACATGGGCCCTAGAAGGGCCCGCCCAGCGACGCGCCCACAGTTGTGGGCGGCGTGAGAACCCACGGCCAGAGGGATGTCCCTGAAGCCGTTTCCCCACTCCCCCTACAGGGGAATGTGAGATGACCCGGTTGGAATAAAATTACTTCATTCATTCCAGTCGGAGCGAGTAGTTTTATTAAGAAATCCCAACGATCCTACACTAAAAGATTATACATGTCCAAATGTTTTCTTTAATTTAGTCAATAATTGCGTAGTTATAATCGTCTAAATAGATAATTATACATAATTTATTTTAATACACTTTTTTTTAAGATATAGGTATTACTAATCTATACATATGATAAAACTGTAGAGGTCGAATGTCTGTACATAGAGAAAAATGCTAAAAGCCGTGTCAGGGGGATGTAAGAAGAAAAATAGAATAAATCCACATTTTTTTCAATTTTTTTGTTCCTCTGTCTGTTTGTACGGGCTAATCTCCGAAACTGTTGGACCGATGTAAATGAAATTTTTATGGTGGTACCTTATATTCCCCGTCAACATCTAGGATACTTTAATTTTCCGGGATTAACCCGGAAAGTTAAAGAGTTCCCGTGGGATAGTTAAAAAACTAAAGTAACTTATACAGCTTAGTACACAAAAAGTACTGGTTGGATTTTAATGAAACTGAATAATATAGTTCATACATCATATTAATAAATAGGTTACTTTTTATCCCGGAAAAATGTACGGTTCCCGTGGGATAGATTTGTTTTTGTTGGTCTAGAGGCGAACCCGAGCGAAGCGAGGGTGGGCCGCTAGTATTTTATATATAATATCAGTAAATATAAAAGTAAAAGTTTTAAAGGCTCCAAACTAATTTCAGAATTCAAAACCAAACACCATTCATGTCAGTGAAATCTATAAATTTCCAACTTACGATAACTAAGGGCGAGTTACAGATACGAACAAAACCCGTCTGTTTCTGATGTTCTTTGATTTAGATGGGGGTATGTTATCTCTGATACAAGCTTTGGATACTGGTTCGTCTATTTTGATTTCATATTATTTTAAAATATGTATTAGCTACATTTATACAATATGTGACGACACGTTTGGCACAGTTTGTAGTGCTACTTGCTGTGCCAACGGTCGCGGGTTCGAGTCCCGCTGACATTCATTTGTGTGATGAGCACGAATGTTTGTATTCCAGTCATGGGTGTTTATATTTATAATATGTATGTATTTAAAGTTATATACGTGTAGTGTATCTGGTATCCATAACACAAGCCTCGTAGCTTACCTTAGATTAGATGGTGCTGTGTGTTAATGTACCAACGTATTTATTTAATTATATACAAAACTCAAGATATACACTTTGTTTCGTTTGAAAAAGTACTTTATGTGGTGTGCGTAAGTTCGAATTTGTGTTTAGACAATTAGAACTTTCGAGTTTTGAATGTTACCCTTTGGTTTGACTCAACGTGACATGTCGACGCCACTTCTTGAAGAGATATTTGTTAGGAAATGTGTGTCTATGTTTTTATATATCAATGATTACAGTCGGTGGTCACCACTTTACAAGTTGGAGGTTTATAAATGAAACAACTAGTAATTAGTAGAATCCCAGTAGAAGCGAGTAGAATGTAGAATGATTTATTGCACAAAATGTGAGTCCTTATATACTAAAAATGGATAACATTTACAAATCTATTGACCAATAAAAAATCTTACATAAAAATATTTACAATTTAGAAATTATCTTAACCAATAAAAATCATGGAATTATTTACAACAGGATTGGTCGTTAAAAATAAAAGAGATAAAAATAGCGCGAATCTTCTGCTTTCTGCTGGATTCTGGGAAACGGCAAAGTCGCGCGATCTCGTGCGGGCGGCGAAGCTATAAATATAACTGGCGGTCGGTGTGCGCGGGGCGCCATTCGCCTCGCTGCGCTCGCGCCGGATGGATCTGCAGTCTTGCTACGCGTAGTATTTGACTCGTAAAACAGTTCTTTTCAGAACTACTTCTTGTTTCATCGGACAAGTAAAATAGCTCTTTTCAGAGCTGACTTTTCTGTGTTTCACGAGACGTCGAGTGTAGCTACAGCTACATCTGCTTCTATTTCTCGTTCTCAGACAGACAGACAGACAAAAATTCTAAAAACTATAGATTCGGCCTCTATATTATGCAATATGCAGTAACATAATTTTTTCACTCCATAATTCATAATTTGATTGTGGCATTGTCTAACAGCTTACATAAGACCTTTCGGTTATACGAGTGAGTCGATAGATGGACATGACGAAAAAACAAGGGTTTTGATGTGGCTATGGAAGAGCGACCCGCCAACCTGCACTTGGCCAGCGTGGTGGATTATGGCCTGATCCCCTTTGTATTGATGGGAGGCCCACCCCCAGCAGTGGGACGTTAAAAATGGCTGAATACATGGATACATGGAAGAGCGAAATTGTCTGCTACTTACAGGTGGTTTTTTTTTACAGTAAAAAGGCGATTTCAATCTTAAAAATTAAGTGTTAAACTTTTAAATATCGTTAAAAATCCCTAATTTAAAGAAACTGAGGCATTCTTAAAAATATAGTAATTTTTTTTTAAATTTAATCATTTTTAAGTCGGTTAAACCATTTTACGGAAGTCGTTTAAAATCGAACCCATATCCACCGAAAATACTGAGACAAAAATATGGTATTAATATTAAGAATTGAAGGGTTGTCCAGAGACACCCTAAAGTCTAAACCATAAACATAGATTGGGGCTTACACTCGGGGGTCATTTATGCCCCGAGCGCCGGACCGTAACGTGATGTTTATACTTTATGACACGTATACGATTTTTCGAATTTATTTTTCATTAATCTATACAGATAAATAAAATTGAAGCGTCTGTTTGTAATGTCAAAATAAAAGCTTTTTACTAAATGCATATGGGATTATATACGGTACTTATAAGAAAAACATAATTTAAAAAAAAAATGTGTGTCTGTCTGTTTGTTCGGGCTAATCTCCAAAACGACTGGACTGATTTTAACGGGAATTTCACTGGCAGATAGCTGATGTTATAAGAAGTAACTTAGGCTACTTTTATTTTAGAAAAGAATTAGGATTCCGCTCAAAAAAATTAAAACGTGTCTAGGCACGTTGTAGCATACAAAATACACATAAAAATATGATTGTACTAGCGGCTCGCCCTCGCGAAAAACAAAAACCAATCTATCCTGCGAGAACCATACATTTTTTCGGGATAAAAAGCCTGGCCTATGTGCTATTGTAGACTGTAATCTTTGTGCCAAATTTCATGGAGATTCGTTCAGTCATTCTGGCGTGATTGACTAACAAACATCTGTCTAAACTTTCACATTTATAATATTAGTAAGATTAATTTGCTGTTCTTGTATAACATAATTTTACACAATAATATTTCACATTTAATATTTCACAAAATAATTTTGTTACTTTTTTAAGCGGTCCAACAACAACTGAAATCTTGAATTTAGATAAGTTATATCTAAGAGACTTGGATGTACATAAGGTTTGGTTATTTATAGATGTACCTACACATATACATACAAATTATATTCAAAATGTATCGATAAAAAATTTTTTAGGCGTAAAAATGCATTTTTGAATTTTTGAAATCATTTTAGTAAAATAGTGAATATTCACTATCTGTAACAAGTATATAACGTCTTTGAGACGTCTAAAACCTTAGTTTCTCCCGTGACCATGTGCGCTGTAAAGCATTCGCAACGTCGGGAACCAAAAATCAAAATAAATCCGCGAAATAATCCGAAAAGATAGTTTTATTTAAAATGTCAAATATTCGCGGAAATCTAAAAAAAATATTAATTAATGTATTAATGAAATTAAGCCTTATACCGAATAGGGGCTTTGTAGGTACTACTAATATTTTCGTTACTTTAGTTTTAAAATGATCACGCCCAATTTCTTTTATGGAGACACTCACTTTTGGTTTATAAAATACAGTTTCTTAAAGGTAAGAGTGATGCCTTCTTATAATAAGTTCTCGCCACGACCTATCAGATATCGTAGTCGTGTCGTTAGATATAAATAAAGACAAGGCCTAGTTTAAATAGTATTAAGGTACAATTAACATGCCCAATTAACGTAAGGTTCAATGACTTCCACTAACTCTCTATTAAGACTTTGTCCAAAGCAAATCTTAATTAAGAAGAAGAATATACTAAATATAATATATTTAATTTACAAAAAAAAAAATTAAGAGTGCGTGTAGTTAGTGAATGTGTACACGCGCAAGAAATAACACTTCTGTAGGTTATCGGTACTCTTTATTAAAATTCAACTTATGTTTTAAATAATTAGGATAGGTGAGATACTAAAAATAGCGCATATTAAGCATATTACAATCATATATTTATAGAATACTAGCGACTCACCCTCGCTCCGCTTGGGTTTCGTCCACATATACGTTTAGTATAGATTTCTCAGAGATGAGATATTTTCCCGCATAAAAAGTATTCTATATGTTGACCCGGATAACCAGCTATCATTATACCAAATTTCATCAAAATCCCTCCAGTGGTTTTTCCGTGATGCGGTAACAGACAGACAGACAGACAGACAGACAAAAAATCTAAAAACTATAGATTCGGCCTCTGTATCGATAATAATGTCTATTTCAATAAGATTTTCAAAAAAATATTTAATGTACAGATTCGGCTTAGTTACAATTTTATTATATGTATAGAGTATAGATTATTTAAGGAAAGAATATAATATTACATATCAATTGTCGGACATTAACAACGGTTACCATGGCAACAGACGTACGTACATGTACGTGTCAAGCGTGCGTAAACAAGTTTTACTTTAAAAACATACTTTTGACCAATTTCAATGGATGTGAATGGTCAAAACGTATCAAAAAACCCAGCTTCTATGGGACCAGTAGCAACTGACAAGTTCTACTATCCACATGACTCTGAAACATGACTCCTGCTGTACGCAATGTATATTCCTAGGTATCTAACAGTATCCTAGGTCTTATCCAAGTCATAGTCTATCTGTGTACTAAATTTCATCATAACCCCTCCAGCATGCAGCATCCATGTTAAATGAGCAAATATGCACACATACAATTCGCATTTTAATAGCAGTTCCTGAAAATTTTATTCGGTGGTTTTAAAAAACAATTGTATCGTTTCTCTTGGGCTCTTCTCAACAGAACTGCCTTCCGAGCTTGCTAGCTTCCTCACTGTCTAAATTCAATTGAAGATTGTATTCAGTCCTTTTTAACATTCCACTGCTGGGCACGGGTCTCAATTCAATACGAGTGGGATCAGGCCATAGTCCACCACGCTGGCCAAGTAGCGGACAACACATGTCTTTCGAAAACTTACTATGTTCTCTCAGACATGCAGGTTTCCTCACGATATTTTCCTTCACCGTAAGACAAGTGGTAATCATGTTCGAAATGATTCGCACATATTAAACATCAGAGATGCGAGACCCGGGATTTGAACCCATTTCACTCGGTTTCCCAAGCGAGCGCACTACCACTAAGCTACCACTGCCTTAATTAAAGATTAAAAAGTGTTTAAATAAGTCTTACTGAATAAATCTAATTACCATTTTCCATAACATCACGCAGGAATCAAACCCATAACAAATATGCTTCAAAAGCTTATTTTAAATCTAAAGCCTTACATCTAAACCCAACATTCATTAATATTCTAATGACAATCTGCCTTCAGGAAAAAATCAACAAAATTCTAACAAGGCGATTGTTTCAAGAATTTTTAAAATCCGCACCCTCTGTTTGAAAAGACTTATTCTTCATCGAATTTTTCCTTAATTCACGCTTTACTAGTTGTTGAACCCGGCCCTGTTCGCATTTTATGTTATTTTTACACCTTTGTTTAACTTTTACAGTTAATAAAACTAAAAAAAAACAAATTTTCGGCTATACTTTCTTACATTTATGGGAATATTTGATATTTTAAATAAAACTACATATATTTTCGGATTCTTTCGCAGATTTATTTAGATTTTTGGTTCCCGACGTTTCGAACGCTTTACAGTGCACATGGTCACGGGAGAGACTGAGGTTATATAGTTGTTACAGACAGTTTTTTGAACAATTACGTAATAAAAAAGTAATGTATGGGGCTCGTCAAAACGAATCATACGAGCTCAAACTCTATGGTGTAACTTGTAGCCATTGAAGAGTTCCACTATCAGCTCCTGAATCCAGCATCCAGCAGTGAGATGTTATCAAATGATTTCTTGGTCTGTCATCTGGATTTCTTATGTATGTATTCAGCCCTTTTTAATGTCCCACTGCTGGGGGTGGGCCTCCCTTCAATACGAGGGGGATCAGACCATAGTCCACCACGCTGGCCAAGTGTGGATTGGCAGACTTCACATGTCTTTCGAAAACTTGCTAGGTTCTCTCAGACATGCAGGTTTCCTCACGATGTTTTCCTTCACCGTAAGGCAAGTGGTAATCATGTTAGAAATGATTCGCACATGAAAATATCAGAGGTACGAGACTGGGATTTGAACCCGCTTCACTCGGTTTCCTAAGCGAGCGCGTTACCACTGGGCTACCACTGCCCCTTATATAAACTTTAAATTCATACGAACAATAAGAAGTTTTAGTGTCCCTCCGTCCCACCGGAGTATGAGAGTGACAGGGATAGAGAGCGTACTTGTGTCTGCGCGCACACGCGCTGCACTATAATATTTTCTACAGTTGGCTAATCTCAGTGAGATTGGCCGCCGTGGCCGAAATCGGTCAGTAGGACATTTAGAATGACGCGTCTGTATAAGCAAAGATCAACAATTAAAGACGATTTTTAACTAAAAACGTACAAAAACTTTAAAATTATAAGTAACTTAGTTTAATATTAAGTTTATAACATTTAATGCTGTACTGTACCTACGCCGCTCTAAATTAACTTATTTTCTTACTATTGAAGGGTTTCTGGAAGAAATCTCTTAAAGAGATAAGTTATCGTTTGTCGACATTCTGTTACTTTATTTTGTATAACATATATTTTATGGTACATAAATAAATAAATAAATAATAAATAATAGTAACTATTCCATCTTTAGACAAAGTTGTCATTTACATGAGACTCTCCCTGAAGTATAATCTATTAGAAAAATGAAAATCAGTCTAAGTTGCAAAACATACATAAATACAAACGATACACCCGAATTAAATACCAATTCAAGTTTAAAAGTAGCCTAATGTCATTCTCGTGGCAATGGTAGCCCAGTGGTAACGCACTTGTTTGAGAAACCGAGCAAAGCGGGTTCAAATCCCGGGTCTCGCTCTGACATTTTCATGTGCGAATCATTTCCAACATGATCACCACTTGTCTTACGGTGAAGGAAAACATCGTGAGGAAACCTGCATGTCTGAGAGAACCTAGCAAGTTGTCTGCAGACATGCTCAGTCCGACCGCACTTGGCCAGCGTGGTGAATTATGTCCTGATCCTCCTCGTATTTAAGGGAGGCCTACCCCCAGCAATAGGACTTTAAAAAAGGGCTGAATAAATGTCATTGTCATATGATAATTGTATTCGATTTAAGAGTCTCATTAAAATAGATTCAGCAGTTTTTGAGATTAGGTACAAATCTGAAAACAGATGGATATACAAATTTGTAAAGGTTTATTTCATCTTTTGTAATTATGATTTGAATTTCTTTTAAAGTGATTTAAAAAATATATTTTGATTTATTATTTTTTTTTAACTATTTTAATTGAAGAAAAAATATATAACTTTTACGATTCATATTCGAAACAAAAAGAGAAACGTGTTAAAAATCTAACGCCATCTTGTCAATGTCTAGACCGAGAAATAATTTAAAACCTAGATTTAGTGGGCGGGGCTTAGCTCCTCCCACCCGGAAACCACGCCCACCAGCCCTCCTTTAACTTTCCTTTAGTTTTCAGTAAGACGTCGTTTCGTCAACACGTGTCGCTCTCACGTCGGTGGTAAATTATGAAAAATTATAAAAATTTTCAATGAAATTCTTCAAAAAACACCATGTTAAAGTGAATACGATTGCTTTTTAACCGTTTCGTTTTGATTTTTAAGTGATTTTTAATAATTTTCATGTGTTTTTCGTTTTATTTGTTTGTTTACAAACAAAAACTTCAGTGAGGTCACAGAGGTCAAGTTTATATTTTGACGGTTTACGTAGAAATTGACATTTGTAGTTTTTTTGACATTTTAATCAATATTGATTGGTTTAAACGCTGTGCTTTCTATAATTAGGCCTCGTTAAAATTTTGCTCAAAAATTCACTCAATTAAAGCCTCCTTGAAAAAAACCTTCACATAGTGTTTTGCTAACATTAATTTACGAGGAAATTATTACAAAAAGTGTACGAAAAAAATCAAATTGGATTCATCAACCATCGACGAGCCCCTCGGGGCCGGGACTATAAGCAATAGTAGACCAACGAAAACTCTGTTAGTCCATCCCTTTAGCAAAAACTCGAATACTAAAGAAAACGACAAGCCTAAATATTTACTAGAAACTCCAGTTGATTTGAAAAGAAAAACTCCTCTTCTAGAGATCCCTAACGAATTTCAAAAGAAACCTAAATTGTATAAAAACAACAGCAATGGTGGGACTGAAATGATAAATACGTCAATACAAACTGGTGAGTGTCAGAATTACTGTCAAAATACTGTCAAACATTGTCATCATTGCTGTCATCACGGATGCGAAGATACTGTTAAAGTGGTAGAATCAAAACATTGTTCTAGTGATCAATTAAAAACGAGATCCTGCGCTGGTGGACTGTCAAAATCGTGTGTCACCGAACAGCTAAAACCCTGTTCGACTGGACTGTCAAAAATCTGTGTAAGTGAACTGTCAGATTGTGTGGATGTACTGTCAAAATCTTGCGGCCGAGTTTCAACGTCTTGCACCAATAACCCAACTTCTTGTGCGGAGGACCTGTCAAAATCCTGTGCCAGTGGACTGTCAAAATCCTGTGCCAGTGGTGAACTGTCAAATCAGTGTGGTGGGGAACTGTCAAAACCCTGCGGCTGTCAGAGTCAAGCTGTCAAAGTGATATTCGCGCCAGCCATGATGCCGTCAATGTTTCCGATGCCGGGTGTGCCGTATCTGATGAAGCCTACAATGAAATGCAACGAAAAGGTTTGTTTGTTTAATAAAAGTTGTATCACGCGGATTTACTCGTGAAAAGCCATCAATTAATATTAGAGTAGGTCAGGTATTCGTCCAGGTTTTTAATACAGTTTTATTAATAAACATTCAATTTCAAATTCAAATTCAAATATACTTTATTGCGAATTTGGGTTATAATACAATAGATTTAAATATTAATAGTAACAATGTCCAGCCAAATTCAGCTTCAGAGCATGCAATAATACAATTAAATAACAATTAATTATAATAATTACAATAACTACAATATATCTAAAATTACATGTTAGACTTTATCCAAAATATGATCATTAATGGAATAATACGTCTTTTCTAATAAAATTTTCTTCAATCTCCGTTTAAATATATTAATTTCATTAGTTTCTAGATTACATTTAGGTAAATGATTATATAAAAATGGTCCAGTACAGAAAATACTCTTCGAGAAAAAGTTAGTCTCACATCGAGGGTGGCGAAGTAAGGCCCCGTGTCTTACACTATTACAATTTTCAAATAAATATAAATTATTTTTAACCGACTTCCAAAAAGGAGGAGGTTCTCAATTCGTCGGAATCTTTTTTTTTCTTTTTTTTTAATGTATGTTCACGGATTACTCGAAGACGGCTGAATTGATTTGGAAAATTCTTTTTTTGTTTCGAAGGGTATTCTTTCCCGGTGGTCCCATATAAATTTTATCGAAATCGGTCAAGCAGTTTTTAACTAAATGGCTTAATCGAATATGATTTTATTAACCGACTTCCAAAAAGGAGGAGGTTCTCAATTCGTCGGAATCTTTTTTTTTTTTTTTTTTTTTTTATTTTTTTTATGTATGTTCACGGATTTCTCGAAGACGGCTGAACCGATTTGGAAAATTTTTTTTTTGTTTCAAAGAGTATTCTTCCCCGGTGGTCCCATATAAATTTTATCGAAATCGGTCAAGCGGTTTTTAAATAAATGTCTTAATCGAATATTATGTTTTTATTAAAAATCTTTCTTTTTACAAATTACTTGCTTATTACGTCTACACTAAAAATGGAAAAATAAAAACTTTTTAAAAAAAAATAAAAACCGACTTCCTGGCACTGAAAAGTAAAAAATAACTAAATAGAGGTTTTCATTTAAAATAGATACCTAATCAGATATTTTCGAAGTCGGTGCCAGCCAATACAAATCAAAGCACACCGACTTCGAAAATATCTGATTAGGTATCTATTTTAAATGAAAACCTCTATTTAGTTATTTTTTACTTTTCAGTGCCAGGAAGTCGGTTTTTATTTTTTTTTAAAAAGTTTTTTATTAAAAATCTTTCTTTTTACAAATTACTTGCTTATTACGTCTACACTAAAAATGGAAAAATAAAAACTTAAAAAAAAAATAAAAACCGACTTCCAGGCACTGAAAAGTAAAAAATAACTAAACAGGGGTTTTCATTAACCGACTTCCAAAAAGGAGGAGGTTCTCAATTCGTCGGAATCTTTTTTCTTCCTTTTTTTTTTTTTATGTATGTTCACGGATTACTCGAAGACGGCTGAACCGATTTGGAAAATTCTTTTTTTGTTTCAAAGGGTATTCTTCCCCGGTGGTCCCATATAAATTTTATCGAAATCTGTCAAGCGGTTTTTAAATAAATGGCTTAATCGAATATGTTTTTTTATTAATTAAAAATCTTTCTACTTATAAATTACAAATTACCTGCTTATTACGTCTACACTAAAAATGGGAAAATAAAAACTTAAAAAAAAAAAATAAAAACCGACTTCCAGGCACTGAAAAGTAAAAAATAACTAAACAGGGGTTTTCATTTAGAATAGATACCTAACTAGATATTTTCGAAGTCAGTGCCAGCCAATACAAATCAAAGCACACCGACTTCGAAAATATCTAGTTAGGTATCTATTCTAAATGAAAACCCCTGTTTAGTTATTTTTTACTTTTCAGTGCCTGGAAGTCGGTTTTTATTTATTTTTTAAAAGTTTTTATTTAAAATAGATACTTAATCAGATATTTTCGAAGTCGGTGTGCTTTGATTTGTATCGGCCGGCACCGACTTCGAAAATATCTGATTAGGTATCTATTCTAAATGAAAACCCCTGTTTAGTTATTTTTTACTTTTCAGTGCCTGGAAGTCGATTTTTTTTTTAAGTTTTCAACATAACACATAGAGATTATTTTACACAAATAATGTTTTTATTATTCTCATATGACCTGCCATTAAAGGAGATACACTACTATGAGTATATAAATACTAGCGACTCACCCTCGCTGCGCTTCGGGTTCGTCCCTAGACAAAAACAAATCTATCCCACGGGACCCGTACATTTTCCGAGATTGTATATAGCCTAAAGCCTTCCTCGATAAATGGACTATCCAACACAAAAAGAATTTTTCAATTCCAACCAGTAGTTCCTGAGATTCGCGCGTTCAACCAAACAAACAAACAAACAATCAAACAAACTCTTCAGCTTTATAATATTAATATAGATATGCTCGTATATCACCAAATTATTAAACAGCTCAATAAATTATAAATTTCAAAACATATGCTAGGTTAGAACAAATAATAATTAAAAAAAAACTAAAATTGAATTAATCTATTATTTTTTGGTAAACAACGTATTGTGGTGATAAGATAACCTTCCCGCGCTAGTTCCACATAATAAATATAATTAAGGCCCTTTTAACGTCCCACTGCTGGGGTTGGGCCAATCCGCGCTGGCCAAGGCTGGCAAGTCTTTTGGAAATTAGTTAGGTTCTCTCAGAAGTCAGATATGCAGGTTTCCTCACGATGTTTTCTTTCACCGTAAGACAAGTGGTAATCATGTTAGAAATGATTCTCCCATGAGAATATCAGATATGTGTGACTTGGGATTTGAACCCGCTTCATTTGGTTTTCCAAGCGTTACTACTGGGCTACCACTGTCTGCCAACTTGGACTTGGCCAGCGTGGTGGACTATGTGCCGATCCCTGTCACATCGAGAGAAGGCCCTTGCCCAGCTGTGGGACGTTTAAAAGGACTGAATACATACAATATAGTATTAGGCTACTATTATGTAAAGGAAGACATCATAATCATTATATAATATTGTTTATTGTTAGTGTACTAAATCTATATATGTATATAAAAATCAATTGCTGTTTGTTAGTCTCGTTAAAACTCTAAAATGGCTGGACCTATTTAAATAATTCTTTTTTTGTTTTGTTGGGGGTGTGTCAGGGGTGGTTTAAGTATAAAAAAATTGGGAAAACCCGTAAGAGCAGCTGGAAAATCGAAAAGTTCAGAACTGTTTATTTTGTATGGGAATCACTACTTGGGATTACTTTCAATAAATGGGGTTAGTCTTATTATCTACAACAATGCGTCAAGTTTAAATTGAAAATAAATAATGTATACATATATAATAAATAGTCTATGTATTCAATACTAACCGTTTAAACGTACCTAGGGTCGAACCCGAACGAAGCGAGGGTGAGTCACTAGTAAATCTATACTATATATGTATTATAAAGCTGAAGAGTTTGTTTGTTTGTTTGGTTGGACGCGCTAATCTCAGGAACTGCTAATCCGATTTGAAAATTTTTTTTTGCATTAGATAGCCCGTTAACTGAGGAAGGCTATAAAATATATATCATCCCGGCAAAATGTACGGTTCACCTGGGATAGATTTGTTTTTGTCAAGGGACAACCCGAAGCGAAGCGAGGGTGAGTCGCTAGTAATATATAAATACCTCGTGTCACGGTGTCTGTGGTCGCAATCTTCCGAAACGGCTCGACCGATTTTAATGATTTTTCTTTGTATATTTGGTAGGTATAAAAATAAGTCATGAAGTATTTTTCACCCTCCTACCACTACTTGGTGAATCGCTATATAATATAAAGCAAAAGAGTTTTTTTTGCGTTTGCGTTGCGGGCATAGCCGCGGGTTCTGCTAGTAAAAAATAAATAAAAAAATAGTGCAACATTGTATTCAGCCCTTTTTTAACGTCCCACTGCTGGGGGTGGGCCTCCCTTCAATACGAGGGGAATTCATTGTCCACTACGCTGGCCGAGTGCGTGTTGGCGGACTTCACATGTCTTTCGAAAACTTGCTAGGTTCTCTCAGACATGCAGGTTTCCTCACGATGTTTTCCTTCACCGTAAGGCAAGTGGTAATCATGTTAGAAATGATTCGCACATGAAAATATCAGAGGTGCGAGACCCGGGATTTGAATCCGCTTTACTCGGTTTCCCAAGCGAGCGATGACCACTGGGCTACCACTGCCTAATAGTGCAACATATGTAACACAGAAAGAAATACAATCGAACCTCCTCATTTCGAAGTCGGTGAATAAAACGTTATTCAAAGTAAATGTAAATTCAAAACATTCGTTTAAAACGCGCAATACATTTTGGCTAAACTTCAATTTTATTCATAGACAAAGTATAAAGCAACCCTCACGGTACTTTAGCGGGGTTTGTAATCATATGTGCTTTATTTCACTCGCTACCCTATATTTCTGAGTAAGTGTCATCAAAATGGGTTAAGCTAGTTAGAGGATTGTTTAAAAAATAATAATCTATACATATAATAAAATTCTGAGTCAAATCTTTCGAACATTGAATATTTTTTTGGAAAATGTTATTGAAATAGTCATTATTATCGATATACAGGCCGAATTATAATTTTTAGAATTGTTTGTATGTCTATCTGTCTGTCTGTATATCTGGGAACGCATCACAAGAAAACCACTGGAAAGATTTTGATGAAATTTGGTATTATGATAGCTGGTTATCCGGGTCAACATTTAGGATACTTTTTACTGCGAGAAAATATCTCATCTCTGAGAAATCTATACTAAGCGTTAAAACGTACGAAGGGGCTAACCCGAGCGAAGCGAGGGCGATTCGCTTGTCTATATATAAATAGACAAAGATAAAACAGTTTAGTACCTTTTTCTTCTCTGTTTGTCAAACGATTTTATTTTTTTTTTGTTTCCGTTCAGGCGTTATAGCGTGAAGGAGCAACAAACAGACACACTTTCGCATTTATAATAGTTCTCTGGTATATATATATATATATATAAATTTGTCGGTCTGTACGTACGGATAAGCTTTCTAACCGGATAACGTAACGGCTTTTCCTGTCCGGAAACACTTGAGCGGGATCGTAAATCTGTCGAGATGGCGAGGCGGCACTTGAAATTATTAGTATTGTGGACTTGAGGAACAATTTGTTTACGAATTTTGTTAACTCGCTTTTATTAGCTTTAATTAAGCTATAGTACCTACCTGGGCGACCGAGCTTCGCCCGGAGTTTTTGGCCAAAAGTACAATTTTATCTTAAAAAAAAAAACTAAAAACTTGTATAAATACAAAAAAAAAAACGTTAAAAACTTTATAGCTGACCGTGATTCGAACCCGGACAGATACCTATGATTATTAGTTATGCGTGTTGGCTGCTTAACCACGTTGACTCGTAAGAAATTATCAACCATATATGACGTGGAATTATGCGAAAGAAAATCGCATCAAAACTCGAAAACGCGTTTTCCCAGACATAAGACTAATCTAGATCGATTTTTTGCCCCCGAAAATCCCCACACACCAAATTTCAACGAAATCGTTAGAGCCGTTTCCGAAATCGCTGGTATAAATAAATAAGTAAAGATATAAATATACAAGAATTGCTCGTTTAAATATAATAGATAATCATATCTTGATAGTCTATCTATACTTGTATTCAATTCAATTTTCCTGTTGTATTCATCCCTTTTTAACGTCCCACTGCTGGGCACTAACCTCCCATGAATGCAAGAGGGATCAGGCCATAGTCCACCACGCTAGCCAAGAGCGGGGCTGACTCCACATATCTTTCGAAATCATATTAGGTTCTATAAGCAGACTAGTGGTAATCATGTTTAAATAACACTGTAATAAGTGGTATTTAAACATGATTAACCCTGGGAAAACATCGTGAGGAAACCTGCATGTCTGAAAGAATCAAGCAAGTTGTCTGCAGACATGCTCAGTCCGCACGCACTTGACGAGCGTGGTGGACTGTAGCACGATCCCCCTCATATTGAAAGGAGACCCATTCCCAGCAGTGGGACGTCTAAAAGGGTTAAATACAATAAAGAACTGTATAAACAAAACAAACATTATAACGATTATTTCTTAGTTTTTATCAAAATCCGTTTCGAAATTCTTATAAAGCATTTTCACACACAACAAATGTGTAACCCGTAGGTAATATATAAATGATACATTACAATATAATTTAACATTACACATAAGTCATAAATATCATCAACCGAGAAGTGAACCTGTACCCTGTCTCACGTAACCGCTATAAAAGTCGAAGGCTTTATTATGGGGCTACACAGGATGATTTATGAAAGGACGTCTTGGAAATAATATTTTTTATATATATAGGCATGATAAATTTAATGTACAATC
This sequence comes from Fabriciana adippe, assembly GCA_905404265.1. Taxonomy (NCBI): domain Eukaryota; kingdom Metazoa; phylum Arthropoda; class Insecta; order Lepidoptera; family Nymphalidae; genus Fabriciana; species Fabriciana adippe. The sequence continues at coordinate 8,343,878 of FR990003.1, forward strand.
TATACTAATATTATAAGGAGGTAAATTTGTGAGTTTGTGACGTCATAGGGGGTAACCTCTGAATTTACTGAACCGATTTAGATGGAGTTTGGTAAGAAGATAGCTTGAGACCCTGGGAAGGACATAGGATACCCGGAAATTACTCCTTAAGGGGGTGAAAAGGGGATAAAAGCTTGTATGTGGAATAAACTTAGGGACGAACCCGAGCGAAGAGAGGGTGAGTCGCTAGTGTATATATAAATAGGCAAAAAAAAAAAAACATTTCACTACCTACCTTTTTCTCGTCTGTTTGTCAATTATATTTCTTCGCTTCATTCTTCAGATATAATATAACCAGGTAGTCCTTTTAACCTACAAGGTAGCTTTCGCACACATTTAAGAGATTTTTTTTTAAAAAAGTCGATACACATATCGATTTTTAAATCAATTCATTACTCGTCAATGTCTACATCCTTACTACTCAGTGCCGTCATTCTTTTTTCGTGCGAGGTAGCAAGCACACGTACACTCTTCGGGTAAAAATTACAAAGCAAAGTGAAAATGTTCAAGAAGATATTAACTAATACAAACGGGAATTCAAGAAACTTAAGGAACAATAATTGTTTAAACGTTGTCGGATTCAAATTAAATCATCATTCGAATCTCTTTGGTATGTACATATTATCTATTTACGATTACCCACATTTTGTCGTCATATTTTATTAAATATTAGATATAAATTTATAATCCTATTTTAAAGCCCGGCGGCTAACACGAGAACCACATAGAATGATATAACCTTAAAACAAAACTTCTATTAAGATAATAATAATAAATAATGGGTGTCTCAATAAGAAGGCACTATTTAAACTTTGCGCCATTTCGTTTTTCGTGCATGTGACAACTTTGAAATTTGACAGCTGTTACCTATGATTGTTCTGATTATTAAAAATAAACCAGAAATAATTCCTGAGCTCAAGGTCGATAGCCCACGCGTCATCGGTGAGATACAGCTACATCTTTGTCAAAAAGTCATCGAAAACTTCGTGTTTTTATTTTTAAATGAAATAGTGCACTCTTATTGAGCACTTTATATAAGTGTATTTCAACTGCCTGGACGACGGCCGTATAGAATTGAAAATTATCAAATATATAATTTATACCTTATATGGTAATATGTTCATTTTGAACATTTTCGCCTGGCGGTTAACCGTGCGTTAACACGATGGTCGTATAAAATTGAAAATTATCAAATATATAATATAATTTATACCTTATATGGTAATATGTTCATTTTGAACATTTTCGCCTGGCGGTTAACCGTGCGTTAACACGATGGCCGTATAAAATTGAAAATTATCAAATATATAATTTATACCTTATATGGTAATATGTTCATTTTGAACATTTTCGCCTGGCGGTTAACCGTGCGTTAACACGATGGCCGTATAAAATTGAAAATTATCAAATATATAATTTATACCTTATATGGTAATATGTTCATTTTGAACATGTTCGCCTGGCGGTTAACCGTGCGTTAACACGATGGCCGTATAAAATTGAAAATTATCAAATATATAATTTATACCTTATATGGTAATATGTTCATTTTGAACATGTTCGCCTGGCGGTTAACCGTGCGTTAACATGATGGCCGTATAAAATTGAAAATTATCAAATATATAATTTGTACATTATATGGTAATATGTTCATATTGAACATTTTCGCCTGGCGGGTAACCGTGAGTTAACACGACGGCTTTATTAATTTTATAACATGTTCAAAAAGTAATAATGACACATTATTATTTTGCAATAACCCACATACGTGTATATATGTAAATTTAGTTTTAACCTGGCGGTTAATTGTACGTTAAACACAAAGGTACCTAACCATTGTAATTTTCATTACTGAGCGACGTATTCTAGATCAAAACATTAATGAGGCTAAAATTAATGACAATTCGAAATTCCGATCAGGACACTTTTATGCCTAGCGCAGAAATTCGCTTTTCAAAAAGGTGGTCCCAATGTTGGTACAGTATTCGATACAGAAATTCTCATAGCACTATGAAAGGAGACTGAAAATGATTCATTTGTTGAGAAAATTCACAGTACTTTGGCGAAAATTTTAGCCTATTCTTAAATATATTAAAAGAGGTTAAACATAATCTATTAAAAGATTAGGTACCTTTATTTTTACCTACTTATATATTTAAATTTACCTTCTGTTAGCACAAAAATTAAATAATGAGGCAATTTCTAATACCTCTCGCCAATAAATAAAAACTCTCTGATCTCATTGACGATTGTCAAGAAGCTGATCAACAGTAGCACTTGCAAATGATAAAATTAAACGATAATTAAGTTAAAAAGTTACGATCAATATGGAATGCTGACGTTTTTCACTAATAAACTTAGCAACGTATACGTGGCCTGTCATGAAAACTGGAACAGACCCCCGTGTTATCAGCAAAACAGCAGGAGAGGTGCAAAGGCCCGAGCAGAGACCCTCAGAACCGCCAGATACTAGCTCGGCAAATGTTCAGCGCTGTGCGCTCAAACAAACCGCGGCTGTCTGCATCTCGCCAGTAAGTCTGTACTTCACGCTAACAGCCTCTCTCACCATTGCTTACTTAATATTACAAACGTAATATAACTTTGTAATTTAGGTAGAATTTTCCCATATTGCTAGAATTTTAATTCTAAAAAAAAAAAAAAAAATATTAATTTAATTTTAATTCTTTCGTTGTTTACAACAACGCTAGTAACACAAGTTGATATACCTACCTTTAAATTTGTTATCTATTTTTGAGAAAGCAAACATGAGTACAGTAAATAACACTGTGCAGTATTCAAATTGAAGACGAATTCAATTTGAGAAGAAGAGAGTTCAATTTGATCACATATGAATTTAGTAATATACCCTACGGCCTTTCAGTAGCCCATAGAACATTTACTAAAGTGTTGAACTCATTCATCAGGCTCTGTGTTCTTTGTATTAGAAATAACTATAATGAAAGTCAAAACGTTTCTTTAAAACTATTACATTTTTAAGATTTTGCACTTTGAAAATTTTGATTCATGTTTGGCTCCATTAATCAACAATTTCTTTGCGAACCGAAAAATGTCATAAAACCATGAATATTTTTTAACAAAAAATACATGAATATTTTTTAACAAAAAATATTTTACATTTGCAAAAATATTTAATCAGGGAATTTCATCAATTGAAATAATATGCACGTTATGCCGCTAAAGGTGTCTGGATCTATATTAAAATATAAGTATTATATATTATATAAAGATAATCGTTTTACAAAAGGTATAAAATTCAGTTTATTGTGAAACAAAGTTAAAACTTTGTCCCTCGTTAGAAGATCTAAGCTCGTGAAGTCACAATATATTAAAAATCAAAAAAGAAATATTTGGCTTAAAAACATGAAAGAAGATTTTAAAGCTGGAAATAATCTGAAAAGTGAATTGCCTAATTTAGCTCTTAATTGAATATTAATACAATTAAGAAAATCTAAAATTAATTTGTTTACTTCTATGGCCAGGGCCAAATAACAGAGCTATATTTTAATAGAAAAAAGATCCGTACTCTCTAGTTATTGATGCTTTCACAATAAACTAGAATACTAAATACTTTTATGCTTTTCTTGTTTTTCCAATTATTCTAAAGTATCTTCGAAATATTATAGATGAAAATTCTTTTTTGTCATTTCAGGCCTGGCATCCGTTCATAACGAAGGTGAATAAGTCTGAATTAATATGGAAACCTTTTATTGTGAAAAATCTTGTTACAGAAAGATCTTTATTCTGGTTGCCGCGGTACCCACAACATGCGTTTACATGTTTACATTGTGCGGCATATATGTATAACTAGTGACTTATCCTCGCTTCGCTTCGGGTTCGTCCCTAGACAAAAATAAATTTATCCCAAGGGAACCGTACATTTTTCCGGGATGATATATAACCTATAGCCTTCCTCGATTAACGGGCTACCTAATGCAAAAAGAATTTTTAAATCGGATTAGTAGTTCCTGAGATTAGCGCGTTCAACCAAACAAACAAACAAACAAACTCTTCAGCTTTATAATATTAGTATAGATATATCTTTTAAACAGTGGCTGCAGCCATACCATATTATTCATAGCTTTGTAACGAATATTTTATGCTTTTAAGTAATCAGTATAATAAAGGAACTATAGGTATGGAATTCTTCACAGCCAGAGATCCACATTATCTCTTCTGTTAAGTAGCAATATTGGATCTGATAAACATGTTAAAAGTATTTTAAAAATATTTAAATTAAAACCCAGCTTTCCACTGTTTCATAGTAGATGGGACCACAATTTATCTGATTGGTATCTATAAGGAATATAAGGAGAGAAAAATTACGAATAAATTTGTAATTTTCTTAGTTTTATATACAGACCAACGCGTACAAAGCCTTTTATTGACAAAATACGAAAATATGATATATTATATGTATTGGAATTAATATACTAATCAAAAATATTATAAAGACGTATGTAATCGGTCGAGACTAACCAACACTAATTTTGCAGTATTTTCGAGATAATTTATCTCGATTCTGCATATATTCTGCAATATGACTTGAAGATATGATATGTTTGTTCCACAACATGACCGTCCTCCTAATATACTTAACCTCTTAATAACTGTAAGGCGTCCATAATTAGGCGGATAAAGCAGGTATTAATAGAGTGGTGTAGACGTGACGTCATCTAGCACACCAGCACGCGACGTTCCGCGACGTCCACACTGGCTGGACGAGGCGTCTCTGTTGATACTATAAGGAAGACGACCAGTCGTTTATGTATTAAAACGTACTTTGAAATTATTCGCGAAATTCTATAATCACTCGATTACTATAGATGAAAATAGTTTTGCTTGTGTAATTTTGTTTAATGAACAATTAAACTATATGGGAAATGTTTATTTTAAGATATAATTCTGATTTTATATTCTTAAATATTTTTTACTAATAATGAATAATTTTAGAATAATTTAGTACCCGACAAAATTATTTCCGGTGTTATATTTTTCATTTATTTTTCTTTTCACATTATAATATTATATAGTTGGTAATACATTTTAAATTTACTCCCTTGATACTGGTTGATTTAATGGATATAAATACAAAACTTCTCTTAACATCTACCTGGTTATATTATATCTGAAGAATGAAGCGAAGAAATATAATATATGATCAAACGAACTTCTCAAGTGAAGTTCGATCATTATTATATGAGTCGCTTCATTCGAAGATATAAGGACCCCCCCAACCCGATCCCGAACTTAGTTTTGTATTTATTTGTGGTATGAATCTCTAAAAGAATGACGGCACTGAGTAGTAGGGATGTAGACATTGACGAGTAATGAATTGATTTAAAAATCGATATGTGTATCGACTTTTTTAAAAAAAATCTCTTAAATGTGTGCGAAAGCTACCTGTAGGTTAAAAGGACTACCTGGTTATATTATATCTTCGAATGAAGCGACTCATATAATAATGATCGAACTTCACTTGAGAAGTTCGTTTGATCATATATTATTTTAGTTATCAATAAGAACATCAATAAATAGTTTAATCTGTATTACAATGACTTAAAACTTTACAGTATATGTGTTACTCTGATGTATAAGCTATATTTACTGTAAAGTTTCATCAAAATCCGTTCAGTAGTTTTTGTATGAAAGAGTTACAAACATATATCTATACTCCCAAACAAGAAGTACCTAGTAGCGAAGAGAGGGTCCGAGGGTTAATGTGTTAAAATGTACACATGAATATAGCACCTTCTTTTCTTGAAGTCAGTTAAGAGATTAAGCAATGTACATATAAAAATATCAATTGAAATTTTCTGTTTCAAAATTTTTGTGATAATTTAGAAGAAATTTATTAAAAACTAGCAACTCACCCTTGCTCCGCTCGGGTTCATCCCTAGTTACGTTTTAACGTTTAGTTCGGAGATGAGATATTTTCCTGCAGTAAAAAGTATCCTATATGTTGACCCGGATAACCAGCTATCATCATACCGAATTTCATCAAAATCTGCCTTGTGGGTTTTTCGTGATGCGGTAACAGACAGACAGACAGACAGACAATAATTCTAAAAACTATAGATTCGGCCTCTGTATCGATAATAATAACTATTTCAATAAGATTTTCCAAAAAATATTTAATGTACAGATTCGACTTAGTTAGAATTTTATTATATGTATAGACTAGATTCTTTAGGTGTGACCGGAAAAACTCATCTTTATGGGTTTCATGTCACAATATATACGTAAAGTGATATTTATTTATCTACACTACTATTATAAAGAGGAAAGATTTGTATTTTTGTATGTTTGTAACGAATAAACTCAAAAACTACTGAGACAAATCCAACAAATCAAAGATCATTAAAATCGGTCCAGCCGTTCTTGAGTTATAAATGGTGTGACTAATCCGACTTTGTTTTGTATATAGATATAATATGTATATAAAGTCCAAAAAATTCAGATATTTTTTTTTATTTATGAAACAGCCTGTATATATAAAGGTGTACGAAGCACCCTTTACGGTCGTGGTTTGAATGTATTACACATGAAATATGGACTCTATGGGTTACGTAAAAATATAAGTTAATACTCGTGTGGGCATAACTTACTTTTCTGCGGCTTTTTTTAAAAACATTATATATATATATATATATATATATATATATATATATATATATATATATATATATATATATGTAAATCTACATATAAACTAGCAGAACCCGCGGCTACGCTCGCATTTAAACTACAAAAAAAAAACTTAAAAAAAACCGACTGCCACGCACTGAAAAGTAAAAAAACAACGCAATCTCTCAATTCATCTCCCGCTATTGCCGAATCTTTACTTAAGAATCACGTTAAAGAATGTAATTTGGTATTTAAATTTAAACTTGTATACCCCAAAGATCATCACAGCCTTCAAAAGTTTGGATGTCAAGAAAACCGCTGACCTATGGGGTATATCTGTAAAAGTTATTAGTTCGGTAATTGATGTTGTTGCACCTCATCTAGCTACTGTATTTAATAGCAGTATAGAGCATGGTGCGTTTCCTGATCTAATGAAACACAGTAAAATCATTCCTATTTTTAAATCAGGTAGTACCTTAGATCCTAATAATTTTAGACCAATTTCGGTACTGCCAACGTTTAGTAAAATTTTTGAAAAAATCATACTCGCGCAAATGTTAACGCATTTTAATGCACACAATCTACTTCATAAGAAACAGTTTGGATTTACGAAAGGCCGCTCCACGGCAGACGCTAGTGTTGAGTTAGTAAAACATATTTTTGAGGCTTGGGAAAGGTCACAAGATGCACTTGGGATATTCTGTGACTTATCCAAGGCCTTTGATTGTGTGCATCATGAGACGCTGATCAGGAAACTGCACCATTATGGTATTAGAAATAAGGCACTCGACCTTTTGAATTCGTATTTAAAAAATAGAATACAGAGGGTTGATGTTAATGGTAAGAGATCTCCTGGAGCTCCATTAGATATGGGGGTTCCACAAGGGTCTATTCTCGGCCCCTTTCTTTTTCAAATTTATATTAATGATTTGCCATTTTTTGTACAGGACAAACATGAGATAGTATTGTTCGCTGATGACACTTCACTTATTTTTAAAGTGAAGCGAAATTTGCCAATGTACGACGATGTAAACGATGCTCTCTCAAAGGTTGTCTATTGGTTTGATTCAAATAATTTATTATTAAATAATAAAAAGACAAAATTAATAAAATTCTCAACACCCAATGTTAAACTTGTTGATAATGGTGTAATATTAAATGGAGAAGTGTTGAAACCGGTAGAGTCAACTAAATTCCTAGGTATTATCATAGATTCCAAACTGCAGTGGGGCCCCCATATTGAGGGACTAGCGAATAGACTCAGCTCTGCAGCGTTCGCGGTAAAAAAAATAAGACTTCTTACTGATGTAGATACAGCTCGCATAGTATATTTCAGTTATTTTCATAGTATTATGTCCTACGGTATCTTATTATGGGGAAATGCAGCAACTATTAATACGGTCTTTGTCCTGCAGAAAAGAGCTATTCGTGCAATTTATAGTTTAGGTCCTAGAGTGTCATTAAGAGATAAGTTTAAAGAAATAAAAATATTGACTGTTGCTTCTCAGTACGTGTACGAAAATGTTATGTATGTTCGTAAAAATATACACGAATTTCCCAAGAATTGTGACATGCATAACATTAATACTAGGAGCAAACACAAACTTGTAATGCCTGTGACTCGTCTACAGAGAGTCAGTAATTCTTTTTATGGACAATGTATACGCTTGTACAACAGGATCCCAGAAAATGTTCAAAAAGCTTCCATCGCTAAATTCAAAAAAATTGTTAAAGAACGTTTGTGTGCTAAAGGCTATTATACAATAAATGATTTTATAGAAGATAGCACGCCTTGGGAATGAAGTGATCGCCTCCAGGCTACTTCAACTTTATAGTAATATTGTAAATTATAATTTATTAAAAAAAAAAAAAAATTAGTCCCGCTGAGTTTCTTTCGCCAGTTCTTCTCAGGTCTGAGGCTTCTTCTTTCCGAACTGGTAGTAGACTCATGACGTTCAGTAAAAAATTGTAATAATTTAATGCTGAATAAAATATTTTGAATTTTGAAAAAAAAAAAAAACTAAACGGGGGTTTTTATTTAGAACAGATACCTAATCAGATATTTTCGAAGTCGGTGTGCTTTGATTTGTATTGGCTGGCTATATATATATATATAACCTCCTCCTTTTTGGAAGTCGGTTGAAAAACAATTTTTTTGGCTTAATGCTATAAGTGATTAATACAGAAACACCCCCACTCCCCCGCGCACCCTGCGCCACCCTCGCGTCATGCGCCCTTCTACCACACCGTGTAAGATCATCGAACTTTTTTACTCTGTCGATTTTGGTAAAACTGTGATAATCGTGTCTTATAATTTTAATTCAAGAGTATTCAAGGTTGTACCAATTTTAAAATCAATTAACCCAGAGAGTAAAAAGTCTATTGGTGGAAAGTGTGTGGAAACCCGTTCGGTAGTTTTTGAGTTTATCGTGTTCAGACAGACAGACGCGGTGGCGAGACTTTGTCGTCACCTCATCACTTGGGAATCACACTATTTTTGACTTTGTTATTTATTTTCGCGGACTCCGGTACTATATAATTCTTTATTCTGAGGCCATTTTACACAAATAAATATTTTTGGACATTAACACACAGCATCATCTAGTTCCATGGTAAGGCTACGAGGCTTGTATTATGGATACCAGATAGTTGATACACTACACATATATAACTTTAAATACATACATATTATTTAATTTAAACACCCATGACAGGAGTAAAAATATTCGTGCTCATCACACAAATGAATGCCCCTATCAAAACTTGAACCAGCGACCGCTGGCACAGCAAGTAGAATCACTACAAACTAAGCCAAACGTGTCGTCAAAAAGTCAGGGCACGTCGCTAGTTGATAATAAAATGGTAAAATAAACGTATAAAGATAATCCAGTTCTTTCTGACACCTATCAGCGGTCAGCAGCCTAACATAACAATACGAGATGGGTACAGTCGTGTTGAAAATACATTACATATTAAAAAATTAATAAATAAAAAAATTATGTATACTTAATACGTTAGAGCTGAAAAGTTTGATCTTTATTTGTTCTTTTTTCATAAGCTCACTGCTTTTAACTACGTAAGGAGGTAAAATTCATTTGTTTATTTTTAGGGGATAATTTCCAGGAATCCTAAATGTTTTTCAACAATTAGAATTAGATACTCGTTCTTGAATAGCTTAGTGTCTACGGATAAAACAGATAGATTTATAGACAAACATTTTTTAATCGACTTCAAAAACAAAGAGATTTTCAAGTTGCCTAATTATTTTATGTATGTCACATTATATTTTAGCCAATTGTAAACTGAGCTAAGTTTGTTATTAATAGCGATATACATATATATATTTTTTTCCATTTTTATTTTATTCATTTTTCCATTTTTAGTGTAGACGTCATAAACAGGTAATTTGTAAGAAGAAAGTTTTTTAATAACATATTCGATTAAGCTATTTATTTAAAAATAATTTATTGTTGATTTTTAAAAAACCGCTCGACCGATTTCGATAAAATTTAAATAGCACTGAAAAGTATACCCTTTGAAACAAAATGAGAATTTTCCAAATCGATTCAGGCGTCTTCGAGTAATCCGTGAACATACATAAAAAAAGATTCCGACGAATTGTGAACCTCCTCCTCTTTCCTTTTTGGAAGTCGGTTAAAAAGGAATATTTAAATCGCTGTTTCTTACAAACGTAGCTACAATGCGTGAAGCGGATGACAAAAACTAATTATTTAATATTTATTAAAGCACTTTTATTCGCGACAGTACCACGCGTAGTTTGACCAAGGGGTCGCTATCTACCGACCGCAGTACCGTAAAGAAAATATTATTGTGAGCAAGTGTTCCTTTATTCTGTCTTAATCTTAGTTTATATTTCACTTAGCTTAGTCCATGACTTTGCTTGTATTAATAATCCATACTAATATTATATTAAGTAACTCTGTCTGTCTATTACGTTTTAACGCCTTAACCGCTTAACTAATTTTGATGAAGTTTGATATAGAGAGGGATGGGACCTTGGAGATGGACATAGGATACTTTTTGTCGCAAAAATGAAACTTGAAAGGGGTGAAATAGGGTTTGAAAACTTATATTGGGAACAAATCATTTCTCAAGTTAAGGACAAAAAATCATTATCTTACCACTATTATACATGTGGAAGTTTAGAATTTAGATGTATGGATGTTTGTTACTCAATCACGTCAGAACGGCTGAACGGATCTGGATGAAATTTGGCACAGTGATAGATTATAGTCTGGGATAGCACATAGGTTACTTTTTATCCCAGAAAAATGTATGATTCCGGGATAAAGGTAGATTTGTTTTTTTTTTTCTAGAGGCGAACGCTAGTATCCTATAATTTTGGTAAGAGATAAAGAAGATTTCGGCGTTTATGACCAATCCAGCTAAAATACGAGATGATTTCAAGTTTTTTTAAAGTACTGACCTACTTTTCTATATATATGTATATAGTCTATCTATGCCATACTAACTATAACATAAGCATGTGAGTGTGTTTTTTTGTTACTTTTTCACACTGAAATGGCTCGACATATTTTGATAATATTTATTAAATAGATAGTTATTCCACGTTATAACATGGAATAATATATAGGCTAGTGTAGTAGTTTAAAGGAAATTAACGCATAGCATAGAAGCTCGTAATGACAGCTTCAGTATAATCATTCGGAAGCGATGTGCCTCCATGATGCAGAGTATGCGTGACAGTATCAATGGCATTCTAAGTGCATTCTGCCATCATAAGAAAGAAGACCATAACTTCGTCAACGTTGATTTCGAGATATTTGAAGTTTTGTCGTAGTACTACGTCCAAATTACTACCTACTAGTTTTGACGTAGTTACGATATAAAATGGTTATGGTATCTCCGGATGCATAAGACTTGGAGCTTTGTGAGTAAGACTATCGAGTAGCATTTTGTTTGTTGATTCCAAATCTGAATTTAAGTCATTTTTGACCAAATTGCTAGTTAGGGCCTTCTTTATTATGACGGCAGCATTGGCAGACCGTTGGGACTCGCCGATACTTGGGCGCTGGACGCGGCTGCACACAATGAAGTAACTACACTCATGTATCGAGAAGAAAATATTTGTTAGATTTTATTATTATTGTAATTAAACAACTAATTACTATTGATTATATATTGATCTCAAATAAGTACTTTTTATAATTATAGAATATTTTTAGTTTTAGTGGTTTACCTAAAAATTTGCGTGGTGTAACTTATCTACAACTGTCTTAGTAACTATTGACGAGCTTTAGTGTTATCAATAAAAGAAATGATTACGATCGAATTTCGACTACTGGACGAACTTTAGTACGTTTATTTCTTTCTGTAGTAATATGGATAACTCGTGGTTCACCCTCGCTTCGCCCGTGTTCGTCCCTAGTGAAAAACACAAATAAATCTATTCCACGGAAACCGTACATTTTTCGAGAATAAAAAGTAGTCTATACGCTATTCCAGACTATAATCTATCTCTGTGCCAAATTTTATCCAGATCCGTTCAACCGTTCTGGCGTGATTGAGTAACAAACATCCATACATTCAAACTTTCGCATTTATTTATTTTATTTATTTATGTACCATAAAATATATGTTGTACAAAATAAAGTAACAGAATGTCGACAAAGGATAACTTATCTCTTTAAGAGATTTCTTCCAGAAACCCATTTATATAGTATTAAAGATATAAACCCTTTACATCTTTAAAAACTTTTAAATATTTTTAAACATCAACTTGCGAATTGCCTTAAAAATTTCAAACTTACAAAATCTCAAGTCATCTGACGATCATAAAAATTTTCCTTATAATTAGACTCGCTTGTTGAAGTTTTTTCTTTTGATCCTTTAAATTTGGGGCAAGTTATAAGACGTAGCTTTTATTAAGCTTGCAATGTTTATATTGACGACACGTTTGGCTCACTTTGTACTTGCTGTGCCAGCGGCCGCGGGTTCGAGTCCCGCTGGGGGCATTCATTTGTGCGATGAGCACGAATGTTTGTACTCCAGTCATGGGTGTTTATATTTATAATATGTATGTATTTAGAGTTATATATGTGTAGTGTATCAACTATCTGGTATCCATAACACAGGTCTCGTAGCTTACCATGGAACTAGATGGTGCTGTGTGTTAATGTTCTAACACAGCGGTCGGCAACCCACGGCCCGCGGGCCGCATGCGGCCCGCGAGGTGCCTCCATGCGGCCCGCGGCCCATGACTGTTGTATAAAGAAAAGTTTGAATGGTTTTTTTCTTTTTTTAAGTATTTTGAATTTGTAATTACCGAAAAAATGAAAATGTTCCTCGTCTCATAGATAAGCATTTAAGAGTCATTTTAGAAATTGTCACATTGAATGTTGTCGGTTTTTTTTTTGCTGTCACAAGTGCGGCCCGCCTTTACCAGGTATAGCCACCTTGTGGCCCCTGCCTGCTAAAAGGTTGCCGACCGCTGTTCTAACATATTTATTTATTTATTTATATGTTTATATGTATGTCTGTTCGGGTCAAATCTTGCAACTGCATTTTATAGCAGTTATCCTCAACCGATTGAGCTGCAATTTTGCATACACGTTAAGTTTGGATGACAATGTATGGTTAGATAAGTGATGTCATTCTAAATCTAATATGGCGGACTCCCAACGATGGTGGACTATGATTTTTTTTATGCACCCCCATGATCTATACATATAATAAAATTCTAACTGAGTGGAATCTGTACATTAAATATTTTTTGGAAAATCTTATTCAAATAGTAATTGTTGTTGATATAGAGGCCGAATTTACAGTTTTTAGAATTTTTATCTGTCTCTCTGTCTGTGACTGCATCACGAAAAACCACTGGAGGGATTTTGATGAAATTTGGTATGATGATAGCTGGTTATCCGGGTCAACATATAGGATACTTTTTACTGCAGGAAAATATCTCATTTCTGAGAAATCTATACTAAACGTGAAAACGTAAGTAAGGACGAACCCGAGCAGAGCGAGGGTGAGTCGCTAGTGTACAATATTTTAGCTTCTTTATCAAGTTATATCCATGGGATAGCAGAAAAGTAATTTTTTGAAACGATTTTTAGTTAAATTATTGTTTTTTTAAGCGTGAACAAATTTTACGTCTTATGATTTCATGTTTTATCCTGAAATAACGAAAATCAACAGAAATACATTAGGTTTTAAAATTAGCTTAGTAAAAACGCTAGTACTAATGTCATGTTTGTACCACACGTTAATAGGCGAAGTTTTGTCAAATGTCCTACTCTTGGGGATCGCTAATAAGCATACAAATCGTTCCTTACACTCTCCCTTAATCACTGTTGTCTTAAAGATGGGGGCAATGAAAATTAGGGGTCAAAATTTTGCTTCAAACTGTAGCATAAGGTTGTACGACACGATGGTATTAAGAAATTGCTATCAGTAATACGCATAACTAGTGGCTTCTCGCTTCGCTCTGGTGCGTTCTTAGGTCTCTACACCCAATAACACATTAGGGTATGAATCTATTACCTTGTCGAGTGGGGGAGGGGTGATGGAAAGGGGCTTAGGAGGAGGGGGATAGGAGGAGGGGGATAGGAGGAGGGGGATAGGAGGAGGGGGATAGGAGGAGGGGGATAGGAGGAGGAAGATAGGAGGAGGGGGTCGACGGAGGGGTAAGAGGAGGGGAGGGGGTATGTAAAGCCAAGAAAGGCATTGAAAAGGTCGTTTCCGTAGGCTTAGTTTAACCACTAGAAGATATCTCACTCCCAATTACATAGCATGTTATAATAAAACTCATACACAATAAATTTTAGTCGATATGGTTTTCTGTATAGAGATAGTGAGAGGTCTCCATAGTTATATAATAACGTCCTCATCGCAGATTTCGGCCATGGCTTTCAATCTCACTGAGACTAGCCAACTGCAGGAAATATTATAGTGTAGCGCGTGTGAGAGAGAGCGCAGATACAATGTTCACTCTCTATTCCTGTCACTCTCAAATTCAGGTGGAACGACTATTTTACACCACCAATGAGACATCATACAGGACCGACGGCTTTACGTGCCCTGCCTTGGCACGGGGGTGAAACACCGCCAACTTTCCAACTGCAGGCTGTTACTGAGAATTTCTTAACAGAAAAACTTAAACTCAACATGCCCCTATCCGGGACTTGAACCAACGACCTCCGGATCTGCAGCCATACATTCTAACCATCAGACCTAGTTACGTTAAGTTAGTTAGGCAGTTACGGAGGAAGTAGTGATATAATATGTATATTCCTAGAAGAACCCGAGTGAAACCAGGGGGCCTCACTAGTAGCTTATAAGTGTAGATTCAAGAAATTCAATCCAATAAATACAGACCCTCAGAAAAAAGATATTAGTCGACGCACATGTGTTCCGATCTGATATTCACGATGTGATATATTGGAAATGAAATTGTCGTGTTACAGTCTGTCGGTTTGTTTATATCTATATCTACATAGTAACTCTATCTGTCTGTTATGCATAAGCCTCTGAGTGACTGAACCAATTTTGATGAATTTTGGATTAGAGATGAATGGGATCTTGGAGAAGGACAAAGCCTATTTTTTGTCCCAAAAATTAAACTTGAAGAGGGTGAAATAGGGGATTTTAACCCCTATTGCTTGTTTTGGGAACAAATTATTTCTCTAGTTTAGGACATAAAAATTTGTCTATACATATAATTAAATTGTAACTAAGCCGAATCTGTACATTAAATATTTTTTGGAAAATCTTATTGAAATAGACATTATATAATCGGTATAGAGGCCGAATCTATAGTTTTTAGAATTTTTGTCTGTCTGTCTGTGACCACATCACGGAAAAACCACTGGAGAGATTTTGATGAGAAGTATGATGATAGGTAGTCATCCCGGTCAAAATTTTAAATACTATAGATTCGGCCTCTGTATCAATAATAATGACTATTTCAATAAGATTTTCCAAAAAATATTTAATGTACATATTCCACTCAAAATTTTATTATATGTATAGATTATAAAGAGAAATACCACTCACTGCTTAATCACGAAAGCTCAGAAAGCATAAATGCTACAAACTTTACATTTGCAAATGGATTCCTCATAGAGTTATCTGCTAAGAAAGTATTTTTGGAAATCCAACCCCTAAAGTGGTAAAAATGGGGTTCTAAATTCGTATTAAAATTGATTATTTTTAATTTTTTTGAAAAAAAGATGGAAATAATCTTTTTGATCAATTTATTCAGGCTACCCATAAATCCGTAGGTATATCTGTATATAAATATTATAAATGTGAAAGTTTGTGAGTATGGATGTTTGTTACTCTTTCACGCCAGAATAGCTGAACGGATCTTGATGAAATTTGACACAGATATAGATTATAGTCGGGAATAATACATAGGCTACTTTTTATCCCGGAAAAATATACGATTCCCTAGGGATAGATTTGTTTTTGTTTTTCTAGTAACTATATACATAAGGAGAGCCCTGGCAACGTTTGTTTTATTTATAAGTATAGATAAATATAATATTTTCAGTCACAAAAAAATAAACAGTGAGTTTCACGCTACAACGGTTTCAATTTCACGTCTCGGATGATTTAGACGTTATCATAATATGGAATTGACTGATTTTTTGAAGTGAAAACTTGTATAGGCAGGTTTGTTTGTATGGGGAGTAAATTCATGTGAGTCGTCATCGACATGGTCACGTGACGTGTTGACGCTGACACTCAGAGTGCCGATAGATGTCGAACAAAACCAGATAGATGGAAACAGCTTTAAATTACACATTTTAATTTAAGATCAAACAATTAATTTGAATATCCAAAAATAACAATTGTTTGTTTATAATTTTAAGTTTTCACTTCTGTCGGCAGTCCTCATGACTGATGACTTTTTGTAATAAAACTTCTTCACGCACGCTTGACTTGTGGGGTAAGCTGGTGAATGCGTTACGAAAATATTAATATTAAATATTTAATATCTAAAATCAAAATAAGTTAAAATATCCAAAAAGGTAGTTTTATTTACGACTAGCGATTCACCCTCACTCCGCTCGGGTTCGTCCCTAGATACCTTTTAATGCTTAGTATAGATTTTTCAGAGATGAGATATTTTTCCGCAGTAAAAAGTGTCCTATATGTTGACCCGGATAACTAGCTATCATCACACCCAATTCATCAAAATCTGTCCAGTGGTTTTCTAGTGATGCGGTCACAGATAGACAGAGAGACAGACAAAAGTTCTAAAAACTATAGATTCAGCCTATGTATTGATAATAATAACTACTTCAATAAGATTTTCCAAAAAAATATTTGATGTACAGATTCGACTCAGAATTTTATTATATGTATAGAATATAGATGTCAAATATTCGCGTATATCTAAGATAGTATTATGTTTTCTAAGATTTGGTAATATTATAGTTAGAAGTGCTAAAAATTGATAATCTATACACATATTCGGGTCAACATATAGGATATTTTTTACTGCGGGAAAATATCTCATCTCTGAGAAATCTATACTAAACGTTAAAACGTAAGTAGGGACGAACCCGAGAGGAGCGAGGGTGAGTCGCTATTAATATATATATTTTTAGTAGTCGTATCTCCTCTATTCCAATCCAACCATAAAGAAAATAATCTTTTTAACAGAAAAAGAAACGTCTCGATCGTCTCGATAATGGGGTTTCCAGGACTAAAAACACTAAAAGGTGTTTTTTGGAAAAGCTATGTTTTGGAATTATTGGTAATGATAGACATCATTATATCAACATCAAAATAACAAAGAAACACAACTTCTTATAAACAAAAATCGGTTAAAACATATAAAAATCCTGTGACATTATCCAGACTCTCTAATTGACGCGCCCCCTTCTAATTTTTCACCCATTTTCCGGCCAGATGGCCTTTAGGGTTGTGGTGGACTGTATTAAAAGACTATTTATTATTTTATCATTTATTGCTATCTAGCTTACTTTACTAACACTGGAACTGGAATACACTTTACATAAAAACACCCCTATATTTATACCCTAATTTACATGCGCAACATACATACTACTGAGTGAAAACATTTCAAATGCCCCACTCTAATTGGCTTACACAAAGTAATCAATATTTACACGTAAAGACATGTTTCAACTAAATCGAAACAAGTCGGGCGGCGGTCGGGTCGCCGTCGGGTTTTTCCGGGCTCGTCGTCGGCAACACACGTTGTCGCTCGGCGATTGTCGTTGCTCGCACCGATGAGTGTTCGGCAACAGTCGATCTTCGGGGCCTGTCGTTACTCATCGTTGTCGGCGACGGTCGGTCGTCGGGGTTCTTCGTTGCTCGTCGTTGTCGGCAACAGCTCTCCCCCCGGCGCAGCGCTGCGAGCCTCCTTCTTCACTAGCACGACGAGCTTCGTGACGGGACGCTTGAAGACGCCGGTCTTCGTTCGGACGTCCGCCACTCGCACGCCGCCATCAGGTCCCTTGTAGATCCGATCCACGAATCCCATCGGCCACACGTTGCGTGGCAGGGTGTGATCGATCACGAGCACGATGTCTCCCAATCGCAGCTGCTTGGTGTTGTCGGTTGGCCCGCCGCGAGGAACGAGAGTCGGTAGGTACTCTCGCACCCATCGCTGCCAGAAGTGATCGGCGAGCGCCTGGCTGGCACGCCAGGTGCGTCGGTCGTCGTCGCTGCATGGCCCAGTGGTGGGTAGGCCAGTGGATGACCCCAACAGGAAGTGGTTGGGGGTCAGCGCCTCCGGGTCGTGTGGACTCACGCTTACATGAGTCAGGGGTCGGGCGTTGATGGAGTACTCCGCCTCAACCAGTAGAGTCCACAGCACTTCCTCCGTCGGCTCCTTCTCTTTCAGGGTGGAGGCTAGTGCGACTTTAACTGATCGCACCAGCCGTTCCCATGCGCCCCCTTGATTCGGGGCACCTGGGGGTATGTATCGCCACTCCATGCGATGAAGTAAGCCCTCTTCTTTCAGCGCTGGCGCCCACTCTGCGTAGGCGGCCCGTAGCTCGTTGTCAGCGCCTCGGAAGTTTGTGGCGTTGTCTGAGTGCATGGTGCTCGGCCATCCTCTCCTGGCTGCCATTCTTCGCAACGCCATGATCGCCGAACTCGTAGACAGTGACAGGACGATCTCAAGGTGTACAGCGCGCGACGTGAGGCATGTGAATAGCGCGCCCCATCTCTTCTCACGACGTCGTCCGATCTTCACTATCATGGGCCCGAAGTAGTCCACCCCACAGTGGGTGAAGGGGCGGCGAAATGGTTCGAGGCGAGCGCGAGGCAGGTCCCCAGTCGCTGGAACCTGAGGCTTCGCTTTTCGCACTTTGCAGAGGGCGCACTCCCTTTCTATGGTGCGCACAGTAGGTCGCAGATGGATGATCCAGTATCGCTGCCTCAGATCGTTGGTCACTCGCTCACGGTTGGCGTGACCTGCAGCGCAATGCTCACGTAGCACGATGAGTTTCGCAGTGCGGTGGCGTCCGTCGAGGATGATAGGTCGCTTCATCTCAAGCGGTGCAGTGGCAGCTCCTATGCGGCCTCTCACCCGCAATACGCCTTCCTCCAGCACTGGATCCAGCCGGAACAGTCGGCTCGTCTTAGGCAGGGGACGAGATGACTTCATACGTAGTAATTCGTCTTGGAAGCTATCTCTCTGCGCACGGCGTATGAGTGCGCGCTCGGCTTCCTCGATGTGACGATGCTCCAATCCCGTAGCTTGGCGCCGACACTTGTCTATAAAAGCCAGCACCCTCGCAGTTGCTCTGACCAGTGTTTCGAATTTGGAGAAGCGCGCAGGATCCGGCAACCACTCGTCGCCTTGTTTGTCCTCTGTGGTCACGTGCAGCAGGACCTCCTCCTCTTCTGCGGGCGTTCCCTCGGCTGGCCACAGTTCCTCTGGGTGACGTAGGAACTCTGGCCCTTGGAACCATCGGTCGTCACTGGTGATGCGAGTGTGCGCGAATCGTGTAGCGTCGTCAGCTACATTGTCACTGGTTGGGATCCATCGCCAATCTTCAGGTTGGGTGAGCTCGGCTAACTCTCCAAGACGGTGCGCGACGAACGGTGTATATCTGCGTGCATCGTGTCGTACCCAATGTATCACCGTCATGGAGTCTGTCCAGTATACCGTCCTCTGGACCACAATCCGATGTTCTCTCTTGATTGTGTCTGCCAGTCTGGCGCCGATGACTGCTGCCTGTAGCTCCAGACGAGGTATCGTCTGCGTGCGCCTTGGAGCGACCTTTGCCTTGGCGGTCACGAGGCTTATTTTGATGGTGCCGTCGGGTCGAGTAATGCGCCAGTAAGCCACGGCTGAGTAGGCTTGTTCGCTGGCATCACACAGCACGTGCAGCTCCAGGCCTTGGCAACCTTCCAGGGCGTAACAGCGTTCCAGTCGTAGGCAGGTGAGGTCAGGTAGTTGTTGCAGCCAAGCCGCAAACATCTCGTTTTCTTCTACAGGAATCGGCTCATCCCATGACATCTTGATGCGCCAGAGACTCTGCAGGATGATCTTCGCACGTAT
The DNA here is from genome assembly GCA_905404265.1 of Fabriciana adippe. Taxonomy (NCBI): domain Eukaryota; kingdom Metazoa; phylum Arthropoda; class Insecta; order Lepidoptera; family Nymphalidae; genus Fabriciana; species Fabriciana adippe. Next base: position 8,364,096 of record FR990003.1, read on the forward strand.
CGTGTAATGACTCAGCAATCCTAGGGGGTCATATATAGACATGACCGCGCTGAGTGCTTCTCGTTTGGTAGGCGGACGGGTCTGGGCGCGCACTTCCGCAGGAACTCGGTTCATCGAGGTGTTGAACCCCAGCTCGTCCCGTTCGGCGTCCCAGTGCAGGCCAAGTATTTTACTTGCGGGCCCGTCTCCACCTAGTCGGGTCGGTGATGTTGCCAGCAGCTGCGTGGGCACGTCGCTAATCACTTCGTTCTTGTTGGCGTTCCATCCTCGTAGCGTGAATCCCGCTGCTGCGTGCACCTCCCTGATTTCTTTGATGGCGCGTCGAGCTTCTTCTACAGTGTCGTAGCTCGCCACCAAATCGTCCATGTAGTGACTCCTTGTGATGGCTTCTAGGGCACGAGGATGCGTCTGAGCGTGCACCTGTGCGTTGTGATTCCGCACGTAGTGAGCCATGAAGGGTGAACTTGCTGCGCCGAATATCATGCTCGTCATTTTGAAGTGACGAGGTGGATCGTCTCTGTCGGCGCCCCTCCACAGGAACTGTTGTGCTGGCTGATCTTCTGGCCGAATCTTCACCTGGAGAAACATTTCCTGTATGTCGGCAGTGATGGCCACTGTTCGCTCCCTGAACCGGAACAGGATGCCTTGAAGCGAAGTTAGCAGGTCAGGTCCCTCCAGCAGATGGTCATTGAGGCTAACCCCTCGGCTCTTGGCTGCTGCATCAAACACCAGTCTTTGTTTCCCAGGTTTGTTCGGGTTCTGCACGGCGAAGTGTGGTAAGTACCAGCAGACTGCGCTCGAACGTTCCGTGCCGTCGCATTGTACTGCGTATCCCTTCGCCAGCAGGTTGTCTATCTGCTTGGTGTACTCTTCTGCGAAGGTCGGGGCGGCATCCATCTTTTGTTCAATCTTCGTAAGACGGCGAAGTGCTGCGTCGTAACTTGGTGGCATTCTAACGTCGTCTTGTTTCCAGGGCAGTCCTACCTGGTATCCACTTTCGATCTTCTTTAAGGTCTGTTCGACGATCTTCGTTGCCCGGGAATTCTCATCGCTCACTCGTGACTTGTGAGCAATGCCGAGCGCGTCGATTCGGAAGTGTTCTTCTACCAGGTCATGTAGGCGTTGATCTCGCTGGTCGTTCACGTTTCCACCAGGTTCAGGGGTGAAGACGTGAAGAACACCATCTCTGTTGTAGATTACACTGCGTGGTGCTGTTCCGTGTACCACCCAGCCGAGTTGCGTTCTGGAGGCAGCTGGTTGATTCGGGCCTCCAACTCGCAGCTCTCGGGATACGATGTATTCCCAGTGGTCTGTCCCCACCAGGATACCAGGGTGTGCCAGGTCGTAGCACACTTCTTCCCTTGGCAGGTCTCGCAGGTGATCTTGTTTCAGTAGTGCGCTGGGAATGAACTGCTGGTGAAGCTTCATGTTCTTGACTGTTCGTGCCCGAAGCTTGTGTCGCTTTCCATCCTTTCCCTTCAGGTGCACCGTGACCAGCTGACTGCCTTCCTCGTGCTGAGACATGTTGACTCCGTGCATGTGAAGTGGTGTGAGAGGTCCCCTGGCGCCGATCTTCTTTGCCAGCTCTTCGTCGATGAGGGTAATGGTAGCCCCTTCATCGAGTAGAGCATGGGTCTTCTCCTCCCCCCGTGGCCCGACGACGGTGACTGGGCACATCTTCAGCAGGACCGCTTGAGTCGACACAGTGGCTTTGGATGCCACCGACAGCACAGCTTCGGCTTCACTTGTCGTTGAGGGTTTAGGCGTCTTATCTTCCCGGTGCAGAGTCGGATGGTGAGGACGGCGACACTCGTTCACGCCGCACAGCTTTGCTTTGCAGCTGTTGCGTCTGTGCTTCTTAGTTATGCACTTGAAACATAACTTCTTTTCCTTCACCAGTTCCCATCGTTCATCTAACGTGAGCCCTTTATATTTGGGGCACTGTGGCAGTGTATGAGTCTGCTCACAACTAGGACATCGGCTGATTTGTTCCTCTTCAGCTTCAGTCACGTTGTACACGGCACTTGTCTTCTTCCTTTGGGTCCCGGTGTTCATCGAGGGTCTGGTCTCCCTCCGGGTTGCAGCAGGTGTTGAGACGCTCGTAGGTGGGGCATATGCATACTTCAATGCCCGGTCTGCCTCGCGCATGAGGAAGCGAGACAGCACTACAATCTCTGGATGTAGTGTCCCGTCGTGTTCTTCGGCGTAGTCACACCAGCGTGCCCTGATGTGAGGACTCAGTTTGTCCAGGACTTCCCTCGCCAGCATTGGGTTGTAGAGGTACCCCTGGCGTCCGATGCTGTTCAGGATGCTGACTACGCTTTGAACTTTCACTGCAAGGCTGTTCAGGTCTACTGCTGATGACCCAGGTCTCGGAAGCTTCTTCAGTTCCAGGAAGGCTTGATCTATGATGACTTCAGGCCGCCCGAAGCACTGTTCGAGGGTCTTCATCACGACGTCAGGATCTGTAGCGGCGTGTAACAGGCCAGCTACGACGTTTCTCGCTTCTCCCCGAAGGCAGCTCCTCAGTCTTTGCAGGTTCTCGTTCGCAGATATCTGGTATATCTTCGTAGAGTCTTGATAGGCTGCTCTGAACGACAGCCACTCGTTAGCTATTCCAGAAAAGATCGGTAGGTCAGTGCATCTTATTCTGGGTCTAGCCATCTTCTCCAGGGCTTCAGCCAATTGCTCGATCCCTGGCCTCGTTCTGGTTGGAGTGGGTGACCTTCCTCTTGTTTCGAATCGAAGGTGCCGTTCCCCTCCAGTCCGTCTCTGCTCCCCTTCCTCCCCCCGTGTGCTGATGGGGTTGGTGCGGAGCCAGGCGTCCACCCTTTGTTGGTGGTCAAGAGGTTCTTCATGCAGGCTCTCCTGCTCCTCTTGGATGTTGCTGACGTCTGCGGCCAGCCGCTTTCTGATGAGTTCAGCTTCGATTTCCAATTCTTTTTTCCTCAGGTTTGCTAGCTTCTCTGCTGCTTCAAGTTCCGCCAGTCGCACCCTAGCGGTCACACTTGCCGTCGATCGCACTGAATGCCCTGGTGACCTGGTTCGGGGTCGGTCTCCAGTCTTCAGGGTTCGGTAGGCAGCGGAGGGTGTGGGGGCAGAGGCATCGTTCGTAGCCCCTAGCCCAACCTCCGTATCCAGGAGTGTGGTCGGTGAGGCTGGTGGATTCTGAGAGAATCTTCGTCTTCGCTCCAATTCGATACGTTCAGCTTCCTGGCTTCGATCTTCCATACGGGCGCGACCTTCCAGGTGGCGATGATCTTCCAGGTGTCGCTGATCATCCAGGTGTCGCTGATCATCCAGGTATTGCAGGTGTTCCAGGTGTTGTCGACCTTCCAGGTGTCGTCGACCTTCCAGATGTCGTCGACCCTCCAGGCGTCGCTGGGTGTCAGGGCGGCGCAGGTCGTCAGGGCGGCGCAGGTCGTCAGGGCGGCGCAGGTCGTCAGGGCGGCGCAGGTCGTCAGGGCGGCGCAGCTCGTCAGGGCGGCGCAAGTCGTCAGGGCGGCGCAGGTCGTCAGGGCGGCGCGGGTCGTCTGGGCGGCGCAGGTCGTCTGGGCGGCGCAGGTCGTCTGGGCGGCGCAGGTCGTCAGGGCGGCGCAGCTCGTCCTGGGCGGCGCCGGTCCCTGGGCGGCGCTGGTCCTGGGCGGCGCTGTTCCCTGGGCGGGACTGCTCCAGGGCGGCGCCGGCCCCTGGGCGGCGCTGGTCCTGGGCGGCGCTGTTCCCTGGGCGGGACTGCTCCTGGGCGGCGCCGGTCCCTGGGTGGCGCTGGTCCTGGGCGGTGCTGGTCCCTGGGCGGCGCTGCTCCTCCAGGTCGGCAGCATCCCCTTGGCTCCTGGTGATGACCATTCTTCAATCCGGGTCGATGGGCCAGCTTGTGGTGGACTGTATTAAAAGACTATTTATTATTTTATCATTTATTGCTATCTAGCTTACTTTACTAACACTGGAACTGGAATACACTTTACATAAAAACACCCCTATATTTATACCCTAATTTACATGCGCAACATACATACTACTGAGTGAAAACATTTCAAATGCCCCACTCTAATTGGCTTACACAAAGTAATCAATATTTACACGTAAAGACATGTTTCAACTAAATCGAAACAAGTCGGGCGGCGGTCGGGTCGCCGTCGGGTTTTTCCGGGCTCGTCGTCGGCAACACACGTTGTCGCTCGGCGATTGTCGTTGCTCGCACCGATGAGTGTTCGGCAACAGTCGATCTTCGGGGCCTGTCGTTACTCATCGTTGTCGGCGACGGTCGGTCGTCGGGGTTCTTCGTTGCTCGTCGTTGTCGGCAACAAGGGTGTTGCGATTTGGGGATGTGTCAGTGTTATACTGTTTTATTATTAGACTAGCGACTCGCCCTTGCTCTGCTCGGGTTCGTCCTTAGTTACGTTTTAACGTTTAGTATAGATTTCTCAGAGATATTTTCCCGCAGTAAAAAGTGTCCTATATGTTGACCCGGATAACCAGCTATCATCATACCGAATTTCATCAAAATCTGTGGAGTGGTTTTCTCGGGATGCAGTCACAGACAGACAAAAATGCTAAAATATATAGATTCGGCCTCTGTATCGATAATAATCACTATTTCAATAAGATTTTCCAAAAAAAATATTTAATGTACAGATTCGACTGAGTTAGAATTTTATTATATATATAGATTTTCTACTTGTTTCTTTTATTATCGTACAGTTTGTCTGTGTGTTGATAATTTTGTATTTTCTGACATTATAATTGTGATTTAAATGATTTTGTCTTATCAAAAAGTATGTTTCTTTTTATCTGACTGTAAGAGCTCTAATATGGGTTCTGTGTTTGAATTATCTATACTAATATTATAAAGCTCAAGAGTTTGTTTGTTTGTTTGAACGCGCTGATCTCAGGAACTACTAATCCAATTTGAAAAATTCTTTTTGCATTAGATAGATTTGTTTTTGTCTAGGGACGAACCCGAAGCAAAGCGAGGGGGAGTCTCGTTGTTCTACCCTTTGGTGCCCTTTTTGATGATTTGCGTACCCAACTTTACTAGCTACCTGACTTAGTACCTGGAGTAACATATACATATGTTTAAGGTTATCTATACAGATAAATAAAATTGACGTGTCTGTTTGTAATGTCAAAATAACAGCTTTATACTAAATGCATATGGAATTATATACGGTACTTATAAGAAAAACATATTTTTTAAGTTTTTGGTCTGTCTGTCCGGTCTGTCTGTTTGTTCCGGCTAATCTCCGTAATTCTGGACCGATTTTCACAGGACTTTCACTGGCAGATAGCTGATGTTATAAGGAGTAACTTAGGCTACTTAATTTTAGAAAAAGAATTGGGGTTCCGCTTAAAAAAATGAAAACGTACGGAGGGACGAACCCGAGCGAAGCGAGGGTGAGTCGCTAGTTATTAATAAAATTGGCCAAAAGATGGCGCTACTTGAACATTTTTATATACATAGTTCTTCTGTACGTGCGTATGTCAATGAACTTCTTCTAAATGGCTGGACCGATTTTGATGAAATTTTTTATGTATATTTGAGAGGTTCTCTGGATGGTTTAAATTCATAACTGGACCCGGTAGGTAGCGCTGTCGGGTTCTAGGATTTGTATGAAGACCATATTCGGACATAACATCTGTCGGGTCCGCTAGTAATATTATAAATCCAAAAGGTATCTAGGGACTAGAGAGAATAACTAGTTTGAAATAATCTTAATCCAACATGTAATCGAACTTACTACCACATCTCATTTGATCGATGTGTCCTTGTAATCGCTTTGTAATACTGTCCCTTACTGCTAATGACTAAATCGAAAGGTATAAAGCTTTAAACACTGAATATAGCTTAGTATAGCATCATATACTATATACTGAGTATATTCAAATTGTAACTAAGCTGAATCTGTACATTAAATATTTTTTGGAAAATCTTATTGAAATAGTCATTATTATCGATTAGGTCGAATTTATAGTTTTTAGAATTTTTGTCTGTCTGTCTGTCTGTCTGTGAACGCATCACGGAAAAACTATTGGAGGGATTTTAATGAAATTTGGTATGATGATAGTTGGTTATTCGGTTCAACATATAGGATTTACTGGGGGAAAATATCTCATCTCTAAGAAATCTATACTAAATGTTAAAACGTAAGTAGAGACGAACCCGAGCGAGTACACGCGAGCGAAGTGAAGGTATAAAGTATGTGTTGTGAAAACGTAAAAAATATTTTAGTGTGTAGTTAGTAAAAACAACACAAGATTCGGCGGTACGGAACCCTTAATGCGAGAGTCAAAATCATACTTACACATTTGAAAATCATTGTGTGTTCAGCCCTTTTTAACGTCCTACTGCTGGGGGTGGGCCTCCCTTCAATACGAGGGGGATCAGGCCATAGTCCACCACGCTGGCCAAGTGCAGGTGGACTTCACATGTCTTTCGAAAACTTGCTAGGTTCTTTTAGACATGCAGATTTCCTCACGATGTTTTCCTTCACCGTAAGGTAAGTGGTAATCATGTAAGAAATGATTTGCACATGAAATTATCAGAGGTGCGAGACCCGGGATTTGAACCCGTTTCACTCGGTTTCCCAAGCGAGCGCATTACCACTGGGCTACCGCTGCCTTAAAAATCATTACAGCCATCAAATTATGATTAGTTATAACATAAAGTCAAAGTTTTTTTTTCGTAGTTTAAACGTGGGCGAAGCCGCGGGTACTGTTCTATATACTCGAAAACATTACCATCTTTTTGAGACAATCAGTTAAAAAGTAAATTTAAAAGCTAAGTTCATTTTCCAATGGATAACAGGCTTTAGGAATGTCAATTAACCCTTTCGTCGGCTCGTGAACAATTTATGTCATTTCCACCCTCGAGGTACAGATTTTTACTGTTTAATTTCATCGACGAGTTAATAAAGGGAAGGGACTTTTATACACCATTTGATTATAATTATGTATATGTAGAACGATATGGAAAATATATTGTTTAACACTCGCGACTCATCCTCGTTTGATTTCGCATACAAAATTTTAACCCTATTTTCACCCCCTTAAGGGATGATTTCCGGGATAAAAACTATCATATGTCTTTTTTAGGGTCTCAAACTATCTTCTTACCAAATTTCACCTAAATCGGTCCAGTAGTTTCGGAGCTTATTTGGTACAAACAAACAAAAAATCTTTTCTCTTTATAATATTAGTATAGATAGCATTCGCATCTCTTATGTTACAGATGTCTATAAGCGACGATAGTCATTTACCATCTGGTGGAAAGTTTCATCATTTTTGCCCTTTTCATCCTCCGACACAAAAGAGTATAATTAAGTATTAATGTATGTATGTCTATGGTATAGTAGCGCCCAAATGGATGAATCGATTTTAATTTAGATTTTCCTTTGTAAAGTGACTTAATCGAGAGTGTTCTTAGCTGTACATCAAGTAAAGTTAAGCCGTTTGCAGGCTATCAGCTCTTTTCTAGACGGTAAAAGGATATGAGTAACTTCTACAGATCTAATTGATCAAAACTCGGTATCCCGTTACTTCAATGACATTGCCACGATATGGTAACCTTGGCCTGATGCTGCAGCGTCAACTGGAATCTGCAAAATACTCAACTCTTTACTAAAATACAGTAGAGATATCATGCTTAAGCTGATTGAAATGGTTTCAATGAATAGGTTGCTGTGTGGTTTTTTGAAGTTATACTTCTTTTGGGTCGTTTGGAAAAACTATAAGACTAAAATGTTTACGATGCCCGCGCACACCGACAGCCAAAAAGCGACATGATGAAGTTAGCTGCATTCCATTTACAAACAGAGAATTGTGACATACGGGATGAAATCTTTAGCTATTTTTGTTCTGTTACGGCAAAGAAGTATAACTTCTTACGTGCGTACATAACGTACATACACACGTTCTTTTTTAATTTTAATTCTTGTCTATAAAAAAAATATAGGTAGCGTCACCTTTTGCCAAATTTCCTTATTAATAGAATTGCCAAAATGTGTTACTCCAGTTCATAGTGTATCTGTGTACAAAATTTCATCAGAATCAGTTCAGCCGTTACAGCGTGAAGGAGTGACATACATACATACAAAATTTCACATATACATATAATAGTAGTCTTAATATAAAAAATAAATATTCAAACAACGATATTAACCTTTCAAACATAATATTATTAGATAAAAAAGGGGTGGGGGGGACGAATGGACGCTGACCGATTGATTCATATGCCTTTTTATCCCCCATCTCCCCAGCTTTCAATTAACACACGGACAGATCGAAATCTTTATTATATTAACGCTGAATTCGCGGTTTTGTGTTTTTTTCGTTTTGTGGCTTCACTATGTTCTGCTTGCGATTTTACGTGTAGATTTATTTTTGTCTGAGTTAAAAAAGGCGGTATTTAATTCTTGTGCGATGTATTTGCAAATTATGCTTTTGACGACAAAACAACTTTTGACGATATGTTTGGCTCAGTTTGTAGTGACCCTACTTGCTGTGCCAACGGTCTCGGCTTCAAGTCCCGCTGGGCCATTCATTTGTGTGATGAGCATGAATGTTTGTACTCCAGTCATGGGTGTTCATATTTATAATATGTATGTATTTAAAGTTATATATGTGTAGTGTATCAACTATCTGGTATCCATAACTCAAGCGCTTACCATGGAACTGGATGATGCTGTGTGTTAAAAAGTGTAGTACAAGTGGTAAAACGCTCGCTTGGGAAACAGAGTGAAGCGGGTTCAAATCCCGGGTCTCGCTCTGATGTTCTCATATGTGAATCATTTCCAATTTGTCACTTGTTTTATAGCAAAAATGGCTTCGGCCCAATTGTCGATATTCCACCATAATCATTATTAAATTTTTTATTAATATCAGTAAAGCTTGTCAATGCTTAAACAAAAAGGAAAGAAAATCGTTTGACAAACAGAAGGAGAAAAAGGTACTGAGATGTTAGGTCTTTGTCTATTTATATATAGACAAGTGACTCACGTTACGTTTTAACGTTTAGTATAGATTTCTCAGAGATGTGATATTTTCCCGCAGTAAAAAGTATTCTATATGTTGACCTGGATAACCAGCTATCATGATACCAAATTTCATCAAAACCCCTCCAGTGGTTTTTCTGTGATGCAGTGACAGACAGAGAGACAGACAGACAGACAAAAATTCTAAAATATAAATTCGGCCTCTGTATCGATAATAATATCTATTTCAATAAGATTTTCCAAAACATATTTAATGTACAGATTCGACTCAGAATTTTATTATTTGTATAGATATATCATGTTTCCAAGAATATTTAGAATCATTAAATATTACAAAAGAAGTCAAATCCCAAGCCCCAGTTGTTTGAATTTCATTTCGAAGTCATTTACTATTCATTCATCTTTCACTTATTGAAGGGTTCTTTAACCGACTTGTGCCTAAATTATTGTAATGACTTACTTTTTTTATATATAAATGGACTATATATTATATATACATACTAGCGACTCACCCTCGCTTCGCCTCGGGTTCGTCCCTAGACAAAAACAAATTTATCCCACGGGAACCGTACATTTTTCCGGGATGATATATAGCCTATAGCCTTCCTCAGTTAACGGGCTATCTAATGCAAGAAGAATTTTTCAAATCGGATTAGTAGTTCCTGAGATTAGCGCGTTCAACCAAACAAACAAACAAACAAACTCTTCAGCTTTATAATATTAGTATAGATGTAGGTGTGATGATTTATTGTGGGTTGTAAGTATTATAACGTGTTCCCAACTAATGTGCGTTCACTTTGTCGTGATGGGGGGCTCATTGGGTAAATACATTTCCCAACATTAAAAAAAAATGACGTATTTTCCCGTATGGGGATGATATAATCTCTCGCGGTGAAAAGTATAAGTAAGTAGCCTATGTCACTCTTCAGCTCTCAAATTACCCCCACACAAAAAATCACGCCAATCCGCCGTTCTGTTTCGACGTGAAAAAAAGACAAACATACACTTTCATATCTATACATATAATAAAAATGTAACTGATCTGCACATGGAAGATATTTGAAGAAAACCTTTATTGGAGGTCTTTATTAACGCAATAGAACCTAAAACTATGATTTTTAGAATTTTTGTCTGTTTGTCTGTGCGTTTGTGCGCGCTAATCTCAAAAACGGCTTAACCGATTTAGGTGCGGTTTTCAATAATGTATTATGGTAAGCTGTACTTAATGTTTAGTATTTGTTTTATTTCACTTACTTACACATTTAAACTTTAATTTTCACCTAGGGATGAACTCGAGAAGCAAGGGTGAGTCCATCACGCCGGCAAAGTGCGGGCGGACTGAGTGTGTCTTTCGAAAACTTGCTAGGTTCTCTCAGACATGCAGGTTTCCTCACGATATTTTCATTTACCATAAGACAAATGGTAATCATGTTGTAAATGATTCGCATATGAAAATATCAGAGGTGCGGAACCCGGAATTTGAACCCACTCTTGATTTTTTTTATTTATGTATGATTAGTATGTTACTTGTTAATTATATATCTGTAGATGAATCTATGTGTGAATGAATTAGCATGAGGTAATAGTGAGAGGGGATTCAGAAGGGGATTCAAGGGAAGATAGCAAAAGAAGTGCAGCGTATTTTAAAGAGAAAAAGTTTTTTTTTTCTAGTAAAAGAAGTATGCAAAGAAGTTTATATTATCTGAAAATTTATGTGCCTGGTCTCTTAAATGTAAGCTGCTGTCAGTCAAGTTAGGATACACCCGTTTGAAGCGAGGATAAATCGCTATTGGATATTATAAAACTGAAGAGATTTTTTGTTTTTTATTTATCTGTATGCAGAAATCTCAGGAACAACCAGTCCTATTTGGATTTTTTTTTGCGTTCATAGCCTAATTTCAGAAAGGTTGTAGATAATTTAAAATGATGTCTTTCTTTCTCCGGTTCGCTGAATTTATATGTTATTTAATTAATGTATGGCTGAAATTCTATCGATTATCTAAGCGTTCGCAGGTTTGATGATTTCGCTCAACAGTGACGACACGTTTGGCTCAGTTTGTAGTGTCCCTATTTGCTCTGCCGGCAGTCGCGGGTTCGAGTCCCGCTGGACATTAATTTGTGTGATGAGCACGAATGTTTGTACTCCAGTCATGGGTGTTTATATTTATAATATGTATGTATTTAAAGTTATCTGTAGTGTATCAACTATCCGGTATCCATAACACAAGCCTCGTAGCTTACCATGGAACTAGATGTTGCTGTGTGTTAATATCCCAACATATTTATTTATATTACAAAGACAGACACTTCCCTATTTCTCACAAGGAATAGAACCTGAGTTATATGTGAACAAATAGACTGATACATCAAATAACTTTGATATCTTGATGTCTGAATTAAGTTTAACTAGAGTCAGTGTTTAGACAACACGTGTATGAAGCTATCAGTATGTTTTAGTTATATCTTTACTTCGTTCATGGCTGGGTTTTAAGCTGACTTAGTGGTCTAGTGCATTTAAGTTGAGCCAGAGGTCCTGAATTCAAGACCTGGGTCGGGCCAAGTGTAGCTATTAAGTTTCTTCCCCAAGAAATTCTCACTGGTTTAGTACTAACGACTAGTACTAACTTACCCTAGTTTCGCTCGGGTGCGTCCATAAGCTTAAATGGCTTAGACATTTCTAAAAGACAAAGACTTGCCTTAAAGGACAAAAGTCTATAGGTATATATATTTTTTTGTGCCAGGAACCTTCACAGGGGTAGAGTTTCATCACAATCGGATCACTGGTTTAACGCATAAAGGGTATATAAACGGACATTTATTTTTTAAATTATTTAGTATTATTTCAAAGCAATTTGACCTCGCTTCGCTCGGATGCGTCCCTAATCTCTAAGTGCTTTTTTTTAGCGAAACCCCAATTTGTTTTTTAAATAGAAATAGCCAAGTTACATCAGCTATCTGCCAGTTAAATTTCCGTCAAAATCAGTCCAGCCGTTTCGGAGATTAGCTGGAACAAACAGAAAGACAAATTGTTTATTCCTATAAGTACCGTATATACTTACTCATATGCATTTAGTAAAAATTTGTTATTTTGACATTACAAACAGACACTTTAATTTTATTTATCTGTATAGATAAGAAATTTTAAATTTGTCAGAAAAAGCCAGTGCGATGTGGTATAGCAATTGGTAGAGGGAGTCGCGAGTCGATATTAGTCTGAATTAAAATATCTCGTCAGGTAAGCCGCAATAGGAATGAAAATATTATTTCGTGGTAGCTCTGTTTGCGTTGGCTAATTGGAACGCGTCGTCGCCTGCGGCAGTATAAGGATGGGTGGCCATTTTAATAATAATAATGTTCTCCTGACCGATTCCGGCCACGGCGGCCAATCTCATTGAGACTAGCCAACTGCGCAGGAGATATTATAGTGCACAAGTGTACGCGCAGACACAAGTGCACTCCCTATTCCCGTCACTCTCATACTCCGGTGGGACGACTACTCGACACGACCGGTGAGAGTTAAGGCGCAGGACCGACGGCTTTACGTGCTCTCCGAGGCACGGGGGTGAAACACCGCCAACTTCCCAACTCCGGGCTGTTACTGAGGCTTACTATTTTATCGATATGGATATCGATATTTGACGACACGTTTGGCTCAGTGTGTAGTGACCCTACTTGTTGCGCCAACGGTCGCGGGTTCGAGTCCTGCTGGGGGCATTCATTTGTGTGATTAGCACGAATGTCTGTACTCCAGTCATGGGTGTTTACATTTATAATATGTATGTATTTAAAGTTATATATATGTAGTGTATCAACTATCTGGTATCCATAACATAGGCCTCGTAGCTTACCATGGAACTAGACGGTGCTGTGTGCTAATGTCCCAACATATTTATTTATGGACCAGGAAATTTGAATTATATAATATATTCTTTACTAGCGTCTCGCTTTTGCTTTACTCGAATGGATTGCCTTTTAATAAATAAATAATAGTAAATATGTTGGTACATTAACACAGCACCATCTAGTTCCATGGTAAGCTACGAGGCCTGTGTCATGGATACCAGATAGTTAATACACTACACATATATAACTTTAAATACATACATATTATAAATATAAACACCCATGACTGGAGTACAAACATTCGTGCTCATCACACAAATGAATGCCCCCAGCGGGACTCGAACCCGAGACCGCTGGCACAGAAAGTAGGGTCACTACAAACTGAGCCAAACGTGTCGTCAATTTTGTATTTATAGTATTACTAGCGACTCACCTTCGCTTCGCTCGGGTTCTTAGAGACGTTTTAACGGTTATTATGCAATAGATACACAGACATATATTATATATGTATATACATTATATATAGGTAAGATGAGTTGTTGTGGGTTGTATTATAACGAGCTCTCCTGTGGGAATAAGATAATCTGCCGCAATAAAGAGTGAATCTATACATATAATAAAATTCTAACTGAGTCGAATCTGTACATTAAATATTTTTTGGAAAATCTTATTGAAATAGTCATTATTATCGATACAAAGGCCAAATTCATAGTGTTTCGAATTTTTGTCTATCTATCTGTACGGAAACGCATCACGGAAAAACCACTGTACAGATTTTGATGAAATTTGGTATGACGATAGCTGGTTATCCGGGTCAACATACAGGATACTTTTTACTGCGGGAAAATATCTCATCTCTGAAAAATCTATACTAACGTCGCTAGTAATAAATGATTATATGTAAAAATACTAAAGTGTATCTCCAACTTCATAGGAAAATCAAGTACGAAAAACACTTTTAATTTTTCCCTAAAATCCTTATCTGCACTATTTATTAAATCTAAAAAAAGTTATTATTCAAATCGTTTACAAGTTGTGTTTACCAACAGATAACATTTAAATTTTATTTGTGTTACGCAACCCTAATACATGGGAACTACCTCGCGTCGACCACCCACATCGTATTCCATTCGTGTGAACTTTTATTGTTAAAGACTTTGTTTCGCAACCGTAATGCATGGAAACCACCTCGCGAGTCACGTCGACCACCAATATCGCATTCTTTTCATATTACAACATAATTCTTGTAAAGTGACAGTGATGTAACATCCGAGTGTACCTTATTCTTACAGACCTTTTTCCGTTCATTGCATTTGTCACACTTCGACGGTGCAATCACCTTAGGATAATTAGTTTGTAGAAATAGTATTAAAGTATTTTATAAGTAAAGTTTTATTTCATTTGCATCCTCTGACTGTGACTTCTATAATTGGCGCAGTCGGTAGGATCGCTGTAAAGTAGAGTCAGTGAATAGATCACGGCCTTCGGCGATCCTGAATCTACGAGAGTTGCAGTCTGGGTGTATTCGAAAATTAATACGGCAAAAGAAATGAAACTCCTGTAAGTACTCTGAATCTTTCTCAGTCCTTGCATCCCCTCTAGGTTATCCTATATTTTATATTATTTTATTCTATTACGTAATAAAAATTAATTAGATTTTTGTAATTTAAATTTAAAATATTAATCGAAATATTTTAATTTTGTACTCGAATTAAAGAGTTATAATATAGATAAAATTTTAAATTTATTAATTTAAGTGAACATTTTTTTTTTTAATTAATTTTGAGTGTAAGAATAGGTACATACGATAACTATAGTTTTCATAAGATAATTTTTATTATTCAAGATTTTTCACCCTAGAGAATCGCGGAATATTAGATTAAGGCATACTTTTCCTAGCGGTAGGCTCAGCACGATAGACGAGAGGCGAAATATATTATACGATACAATGGCTCATCCTGACTTAGATTCTATTTATAAATCCCTTAGATTATTACCAGAGTTCGATGGTAACCCGCATATATTAACGCGTTTTATTAATTTATGCGATCAGGTAGTCCTTGCGTTATTTAACACAGATCCGGGACATGAATTAACGAATCTAGCCTTAGTTAATGGTATTCTAAATAAAATAACGGATTCCGCAGCTAGACTGATTAACTCTAATGGCATACCCGATAATTGGCATGGTATTAGAAACGCATTAATTAACAAGTAATCAGATAGTGATAGTATATAAATTTCCTATAGTTTTACGCCCCATATATGATATGTATAAATTATCCATTGTCCCGAATAAATACAATGAAATCCTTACTCCACCCCTTCCATTCCTTGCCCTCTTTGAGGAAGATTACAAGTACATAGAGGCTGAATGCCCGAAGACCAGTAAATGGTACCTATGCAAAGAGAAGCAGATTTTGCCTATTCATAAACCATTGCTATTATACCACATCAATGCTACCTAGAAACACCTGACTTCACCATTTCAAATAGCAACAATCATCTGAAAGGACAAGCACTGAACATCATAGATCTGCCTACTACTACCTAAAAGATGCCGCCCACAAATCCATTACTGAAGTTAAACTCAGTCAAACTAGATTACCTACATATGTACGTCAAATGAATATGAAGGTCGCTATGCAAACGCCTGTACAGCTGACTGATGCCACCGACTACAGTTTATATCACACTACAATACCAATTTACCTAGTGTTGGTAAGTGCAGGAGCACTTATTAGTGGTCTCTGCTATCGTAAGTACTTCACGAAGCAGATACAGAACTCACCTGAAAAACCGAAAGAAGAACGACATGAACTTCAAGCGACCTATGCCCTTCCATCTGTCGAAAGGGTTGATAGAAATCAACCCCCAGCTCAATTTACGACGAATGTCTTCAATAGTCGCTGTTCTACGAGGGGAGGTGTTACGCAACCCTAATACATGGGAACTACCTCGCGTCGAACACCCACATCGTATTCCATTCGTGTGAACTTTTATTGTTAAAGACTTTGTTTCGCAACCGTAATGCATGGAAACCACCTCGCGAGTCACGTCGACCACCAATATCGCATTCTTTTCATATTACAACATAATTCTTGTAAAGTGACAGTGATGTAACATCCGAGTGTACCTTATTCTTACAGACCTTTTTCCGTTCATTGCATTTGTCACACTTCGACGGTGCAATCACCTTAGGACAATTAGTTTGTAGAAATAGTATTAAAGTATTTTATAAGTAAAGTTTTATTTCATTTGCATCCTCTGACTGTGACTTCTATAATTTTTGTATACTAGTAAAACAAAAACAAATCTATCCCACGGAAATCGTACATTTGTCCGGGATAAAAAGTAATTTATGTGCTATTCCAGACTACAATCTATCTCTGTGCCAAATTTCATCCAGATCCGTTCAGCCGTTCTGGCGTGATTGAGTAACAAACATCCATACTCACAAACTTTCACATTAATAATATTAGTGTAGATATTATAGGTATACAATCGATATATTAACCGTCACAACCCTATCATTTTGTTTAAATATTAATTCGCTCGACAAAGGGGTCGGTTAGACCCTTTGTGTAGGGGAGGTTATATCTTTATCGTCGCGTTAGAAAAATGTTAGGTTTAGTTTGTATGATACGTACATATGTACATACATATGTATGTACAGTGACGAGCAAAAATATATCAATATGGACAGTTCGTTAATAATATCTAATTGCATGAATCATTCATTCATATCTAATCTTACTTCATATGTTTATACTCGTGACTGTACATTATATATGTGCTGAAGGCAGTGGTAGCCCAGTGGTAACGCGCACGCTTGGGAAACTGAGTGAAGCGGGTTCAAATCCCGGGTCTCACACCTCTGATATTTTCATGTGCGAATCATTTCCAATATGATTACCACTTGTCTTACGATAAAGGAAATCATGAAGTCTGTCAACCCGCACTTTGCCAGCGTGGTGATAATGCCTGATTTCTCCTGTACTGAAGGGAGGCCCACCCCCAGCAGTGGGACGTTAAAAAGAGCTGTACATTGATGTTGACAACACTTTAAATAAAACTATCTTTTCTGATTTTTTCGTGGATTTACGGCAATTATGGTCACGGGGGAGACTAGAACGAGACAGTCTCTCCCGTGACTATGATTGCTGTAAAGCATTCGAAACGTCGGGAAACAAAATTCAAAATAAATTAGCGAAATAATCCGAAAAGATAGTTTTATCCAAAATGTGAAATATTCGCGTGATTCGAAGAAAGTGTTATTGGCAACACACATTATATTTTTGTATATATATTAAAATTCATAACCGAATCTATGCACATATAATAAAATTCTGAGTCGAATCTGTAGATGAAATATTTTTTGGAAAATCTTATTGAAATAGTCATTATTATCGATACAGAGGCCGAATCTATAGTTTTTAGAATTTTCGTCTCTTTGTCTGTCTGTCATTTCATCACGAGAAAACCACTAGACAGATTTTGATGAAATTTAATATGATGATAGCTGGTTATCCGGGTCAACATATAGGATACTTTTTACTGCGGGAAAATATCTCATCTCTGAGAAATATATACTAAGCTTTAAAACATCGCTAGTTACTTTATTTGTTGTTCTGATACTTACTTAAAAAGTGGCTGTTTTTGTAAGAATAACTAAATTGGAAGATCTACTGATATTTTATTTACCAACAACTAACAAGAATACGTATACATATATTATATACTATTCTTTATTGTAGTTATATGTAAAATGCAGAAATTAAGAAACAATAAAATTAGTAAGCAAAGTTGGATTTATCTCTAGAAGAGATCTCTTCCAGTCAACCTAAGTGAGTTAGAGAGATAGTATCAAAAAAAGCAGGCTAAATAAATATAGTGGTATTTGATTCTAAAATATTCTAGTTTAGCATCTATACAGATAAATAAAATTGAAGTGTCTGTGTGTAATGTCAAAATAATAGCTTTATAGGTACTAAATGCGTATGAAAGTATGTCCGATACTTTATGAAAAAAGTTAGCCATCTCGGGATCTATGATAATATTAGAATTCATAATTAATAAAAAATAAAGAAAAAATAGAGTTTTGTTAATAAAATCATTTCACTTGGTTGATTCCCCATACAAATTTTCATCCATATTTTTAACCCCTTAAAGGATTTTCGGGATAAAAAATATCCTATGTCCTTTCCAGAGTCTCAAACTATCTTCTTATCAAATTTAATCTAAATCGGTCCAGTAGTTTCGGAGCTTATTCGGTACAAACAAACAAATGAACAAAAAAAAACTTTCTTCTTTATAATATTAGTATAGAGTATAGATTACGGAACACATATATTCATAAATAGATTAAAAAATACGTAAGTATTTTTAAGAGAGACTATTTAACAATGGAGTGTGTATAGTATACGCGCGCACACACACAAGGGAGCCGAGTGTAGTGAAGCGGGATCAAATCCCGGGTCTCGCACCTTTGATATTTTCATGTGCGAATCATTTTTAACATGATTACCACTTGTCTTACGGTGAAGGAAAACATCGTGAGGAAACCTGCAAGTCTGAGAGAACCTAGCAAGTTTTCGAAAGACGTGTGAAGTCCGCCAACCCGCACTTGGCCAGCGTGGTGGACTTTCGTACTGAAGGGAGGCCCGTGCCCAGCAGTGGGACGTTAAAAAGGGCTGAATACACATACGAGTCGGTTTTACTTCCAAGGCGCGCCAATGATGTTTCACATCAAAAACATTTTTTATTTTTTTTTTATCTGTCTGTTTGTTCCGGCTAATCTGCGAAATGGCTGGACCGATTTTGACGGGGCTTCCACTGAGATAGCTAACGTTATAAGGAAGAATTTAAGCTACTTTTATTTTAGAAAAAATTAAGGTTCCGCGCCACACGCGCAAAAAACAGTAACACAACCACTGAGCTATAACGTAGCTATAACCATTTAAGTAAAATCTGTGTAACGCAGTCGGAGTCAAGTCGCGAAGATCGCTCCAATGAACAATTTGATCTTACGCTTTGAAAAGTATAGAGTGGATCGAATAGTTTTGAGCCTAGCTTCACTTGGTTTAAATAATAAATAAATATGTTGGTACATTAATTAACACACATCACCATCTAGTTCCATGGTAAGCTACGAGACCTGTGTTATGGATACCAGATAGTTGATACACTACACATATTATATAACTTTAAATACAAACATATTATAAATATAAACACCCATGACTGGAGTACAAACATTCGTGCTCATCACACAAATGAATGCCTCCAGCGGGACTCGAACCCGCGATCGCTGGCACAGCAAGTAGGGTCACTACAAACTGAGCCAAACGTGTCGTCGTTTAAATCAGTTTTTTTTATATTTTCAAGATTAAGTAAATGTCTATATTTTGGTGTTGTCCAATTCCTAATTTTATTTAATAACTAGCTGTGCCCCGCGGTTTTACCCGCGATAAATTTGTTTCATTATAAACATCAGTTTTACAATAATGTATGTAAGTCTGCCCGATTTGTTGACATTAATGGTTACCGCTCTGCTCCCTTGGGTAGTAGCATGATGATATATAACCTATAGAATTCCTCAATGAACGGGCTATCTAATGCAAAAAGAATTTTTCAAATCGGGTAAGTAGTTCCTGAGATTAGCATGTTCAACCAAACAAACAAACAATCAAACAAACAAACTCTGCCTCTTTATAATATTCGTATAGATTATATTATATTGAGTTTCTATTTTGGTGTGCAATAGAGAATATTATTATTATACTAGCGACTCACACTCACTTCGCTCGGGTTCGTCCTTAGGTATATTTAATTTTTTTTGAGCGGAACCCTAATTCTTTTATTGAAATAAAAGTAGCCTAATTTACTCCTTATAACATCAACTACCTGCTAGTGTAAGTCCCGTCAAAATCGGCCCAGCCGTCTTGGAGATTAGCCGGAATAAACAGACAGACAGACAAAAATTTTAAAAATTGTGTTTTTCTTATGAATACCATATATAATTCCATATGCATTTAGTATATAGCTGTTACTTTGAGATTACAAACAGACACTTCAATTTTATTTATCTGTATAGATATCTAAACTTTAAGTCAAGTATCAAAACAACAAATCGCACTACATCCGTAAGAGCGTACTTCTTATCGCGGCTTGTAGCATGAATTTTAATATTTAATTAAAAACTTGCCAGGGTTGTTTCACGTTTAGAACTAGGGGTTGTTTTAGAAATACATATATGGCTATTATTATATTACGAGCGAAACGTGTTGGGTGCTGAGGAGTGATGATATTTGTGTTGGTTGATGTTTTGACATTTTTGTACTGCCTTTATGATTTAGTGGCTAGGAAGATCTGGGTTCGAATCCCGGATCGGGCCAAATTTAGTTATCGAGTCTTTTAACTGACTTAAGGAGGAGGATTTTAATTCATCGGAATCTTCTTTTTTTATGTTTGTTTGCCGAATACTCGAATATGCCTGAAGCGATTTGGAAAATTCTTTTTTTATTTCAAATGGTATACTTCCCAGGTAGTCCCATTTAAGTTTTATCGAAATCGGTCGAGCGGTGTTAAAAAAATCAATGATAAATTATTTAAAAAAAAAACTGCATTCAAAAACAGCCAGAAGTTTAAAAGCAAAAAATAATTGGTATTTATTGTGAAGAAAGTCTCGGTAATAGTCTGGAGTTGGGAATTTAGAGGTGTTTCTCTCTCGTACCATCGAGAACACATAAAATGGTCGGTCATGCGCCTAATCTTTATCATGTCGTATCAAATTATAAATAAATATAAATATGTTAGGACATTAACGCACAGCACCATCTAGTTCCATGGTAAGCTACGAGGTCTGTGTTATGGATACCAGACGGTTGATACACTACACATATATAACTTTAAATACATACATATTATAAATATAAACACCCATGACTGGAGTACAAACATTCGTGCTCATCACACAAATGAATGCCCCCAGCGGGACTCGAACCCGCGACCGCTGGCACAGCAAGTAGGGTCACTACAAACTGAGCCAAACGTGTCGTCTTTGTAGTAAATTGTAGTATTGATATTATAGTTTGACTAATACTTTCTTAGATTTACGCGAATATTTGACATTTTAAATAAAACGTCACCTCTCTTCGGATTTTTTCGCGGACTGATTTTTGTTTTTCTTTTTTTTCGCAAAAGCAAAATAAATCCAAGAAAAAGTCCGAAAAGATAGTGTTACTTAAAATGTTCTAGATTGTTTCTTGAAATACAAATATGTTCGTGGCAACAGGAATGGTGGGTAAGTCATCTCTACCCAAAAGCTATTTTTATTTCATCCTACGCCCCATAATTACAAATATTGATTAAAATTATACAATTTGCCGAGTAATTGAAACCAAGCTCGAGGGAATAATTAAATGAGTTATCAAAATCAGTTATTTTCTTTAATTTACGCGAATATTTGACTTCTATACAAATAAATAAAATTGGAGTGTCTGTTTGTAATATTAAAATAACCGCTTTTTACTAAATGAGTGTGTATGTATACACGGTATATAATTATACCAAAACAACATTTTTAAAATTTTTATCTGTCTCTCTGTTTGTTCCAGCTAATCTCTGGAACGGCTGGACCGATTTTGACGAGATTTTCACAGGCAGATAGCTGATGTAATATGGAGTAACTTAGGCTACTTTTATTTTAGAAAAAAATAGGGTCCCACGAAAAAAAAATTAAAACCAAAAAAAATAAAATAAAAAAAAAATTGTTTTGGGAAGCAATCGAGGGACGAACTCGAGCGAAGCGAGGGTGAGTCGCTAATTTTAAAAGATTTATGTACATAGTATAATTTAAAAATTTAGTTTTATTTTGGAATTCGTGGTTATGAAAATGGGTTTAATTCTTGTTAATTATATATTTAACGTTTAGTACCTATACATTTCTCAGAGACGAGATATTTTCTTGCAGTAAAAAGTATCCTATATGTTAATCCGGATAACCAGCTATCATCATACCAAATTTCATCAAAATATTTCCAGTGATTTTCTCGTGATACGTTCCCAGACAGACAGACAATAAATCTAAAAACTGTACATTCGGCTTCTGTATCGATAATATCGACTATTTCAATAAGATTTTCCAAAAAATATTTAATGTAGAGATTCGATTCAGAATTTTATTATATGTATAGATAATTTAATTTTTGCATTAGACAGTAATGTACTTGAAAATTTATTAACCCTTCGCAAAAGGTATTAAATTTATTACACCCTCGTCTTTAGGGCCATTATAATATAGACGACACGTTTGGCTCAGTTTGTAGTGACCCTACTTTCTGTGCCAGCGGTCGCGGGTTCGAGTCCCGCTGGGGGCATTCATTTGTGTGATGAGCAGAATGTTTGTACTCCAGTCATGGGTGTTTATATTTATAATATGTATGTAATTAAAGTTATATAATATGTGTAGTGTATCAACTATCTGGTATCCATAACACAAGCCTCGTAGCTTACCATGGAACTAGATGGTTTAAGCTGGTGAATGCGTTACGAAAAAAAATGTACGTACGTCTGTTGCCATGGTAACCGTTGTTATTGTCCAACAAATGATATTAATATTATATTCTTTCCTTAAATTAAATTCTATAAATATATGATTGTAATATGCCTAATATGCGTTATTTTTAGTATCTCACCTATGCTAATTGTTTAAAACATAAATGGAATTTCATAAAGAGTACCGATAACCTACAGAAGTTTTACTTCTTGCGCGTGTACACATTCGTACACGCACTCTTTAATTTTTTTAATGTTTCATGTTACGGAACCCTCGGTGTGTGGGTCAGACTCGCCCTTGTCCGATTTTGTTTTGTTTTTTTTTAAATCGATCAAAAATATCAACAAAATCAGTAATAAATGAATGTTATTGGTTTAATGTTAAAAGCGAATATACAAGCTTACCTTCGCTTCGCTCGAGTGCGCCCTTGAGTGACTTTTCGCCATACATTTACATTATACATTTTAATGCCTTATTTTAATTAGAGTTAGATTAGTTATTATACACACACAGATTCTATTACCTAATTTTCTAGATATTTTTTGGATGATATACTTTTAAGCTACAATCTAAGTCTAGGTCTAGACAAAGTTTTGGCTAAAAGCTTCTCTCTCAGAAAATCAAAGATCACGACATGCTTTTAATGGTACGCCTTAGTTATAACGTGATTATGTTCAGTGAAAATGTCAAATCCATACCTACAATAATGTAGTATAAGAGACAAAGCTCCATTTAAACAGTGTAAAATCGCCATTTTCTGTCTGTCCTTTTGTCTTTAATTGGCTGACTGTATATTATTATTTAGTACAAAAACAAATCTATCACACGGGAACCGTACATTTTTCCGGGATAAAAGTAACCTATGTGTTATTCCAGACTATAATCAATTTCTGTGCCAAATTTAATCCAGATCCGTTTATTCATTCTGCCGTGAAAGAGTAACAAACATTCATTCAAACTTTCGCATTTATAATACAATAGTGGCTCACCCTCACCCTCGGTTCGCCTTTAGAAAAACAAAAACAAATCTATCCCTCGGGAACCGTATATTTTTTCGAGATAAAAGTAGCCTATGTGTTATTCCAGATTATAATCCATCTCTGTGCCAAATTTCATCCAGATCCGTTCAGCCGTTTTAACGTAATTGAGTAACAAACATCCATCCAAACTTTCACATTTATAATATTAATGGGATTAGTATGGAGTATGGATATATTAATAATGTACGGGAAAATGTGTTTAGGTCTAATATCTTTTCTATCCAATCTACAGGAATACTACAGTTATGTTACATATAAAGCTATACGTGTAAAATGTTAACAGATAACTATTATAATAGCGAAAGTATGTTTGTTTGTATGTTTGTCACTCCTTCACGCTGAAACGGCTGATCCGATTTAGATGAAATTTAGTACATAAATAGACTATGCTTTGAGGTAGCATATAGGCTGTCTGGTACTCAGGTAACACCAGAGTAAAGCGAGGGTAAGCTGCTAGTGTTTTTATAAAAGAAGAAATATTCAATTAGGTTGTACGTTTGTGTGTATGATACGCGACATTTTTACAACAATTTATATGTAGCGACTAGCGTACATACAAAAAAGAACACCTCTTTTTTGAAGTCGGTCAAAAAACTAGAACGGGTTTAAATAAATAAATATGTTGGGACATTAAAACTCAGCACCATCTAGTTCCATGGTAAGCTACGAGGCTTATGTTAACTTTAAATGCATACGTATTATAAATATAAACGCTTATGACTACCTATGAGCACAAACATTCGTGCTCATCACACAAATTAGTGCTCCAACGGGACTCGAACCTGCGACCGCTGGCGCAGCAATGGTCAATACAAACTGAGTCAAACGTGTCTTAAAAATTATAGAAACGTGTGATAACCTAAGTTTAAATTAGTATTTTTTTATTAATCACTATTAATTACTTTATGAAGCGAAAATGACTGAACTGGTTTTGATGAAGTTGTGTTTTATTGTTAAAGAAAAAGCTAAATTTAATCTACTGAAGTTCCATCTAAACTGTAGAGCAACTCAGCTTTCTTTATCCTAACTTTTTTTTAATAGAATCGCCTTCCGAGCTGTGGTATCTTCATACAGCTACACACTGACTATGAATATTTAAAAAAATATATATAAAAAATTGACAATTCAAAAGCGTTGGTAGTTGGATCCGTTTTAACCTTTGTGTACGTGCTCTCGTCCGACAAAAGATGTTTTATTTTATCATTATAATCTGACGTATCCATCACAACGGTTGCATTTCCTTTGTCCGCGCGTAGAACGATGATGTCTGACCTATTGCGTAGGTTTTTCAACGCTAAATACTCCTGTTTACTGAGATTAGGTTTGGGCTTAGTACTACGACGTAACAAAGATGAAACATCCTGACGTATGGCCTCCATATCCTCAGTTTTCATAATGTTTTGGGCCAAGGCATCTTCAACTGCGCAAATAATGTTTTCATAAGGAATGCGCGTGGGCGTTACAGCAAAATTCAAACCTTTATTTAGTACCTGAATAGTAGGATCGTCCAACGGTTGTTTTGACAGATTGACAACAGCTTGAGGTCCGCACGAGTGTGAATCTGTGGTAAACGGGCGCGTTCCGTTATTATCTATGTGTTTAGTATTTTTTATATATGGTATTATTGTCTTAAGTCATGTCTGAAATGACAGATGACAGTTGTCAATTGGATTCGGGATCGTTCGGTCGGTGTGACGAGTGCTCCTCTCGTTTGAATTGTTTCGGTTACAAAGTAAAATAAGTATTTTCGGTCGGATTAATTATGGGCTTATATATTTATACATCACATACACACAAACACCCCTAGTGATCAGTGCCTACGCAGGATTAAGGATTCCGGGCCCGGCAACGCTTCCACGGCTAAGTCCACGTACAAGGTACACTTTATATTATAATTTATTAGCGTTAGTTTTATATATATTTTACTCCGCGTAACGCGGATCATACATTTTGGTAGCAGAGCGTAGTTGTATTTTCGGTCTTTTACGTGTATAATACACGATATCTTTAATTTGCGAGAAATCGGTAATTTATATCTACCCCTTATTGTGTTAACATTTTGTCACGCGTTGCGGAGACAGCTGATACGGCGTTGAACTGTGTTCGTTACCTTTATACGTACATTGTCAATATAATAATTATATAATAAACTTATGATGGTTATCGGATTATATCTTGGTGATTTTTGGATTTATATATGTTACTAATCGTAGGTTCATTATTTCATTCAATGAAATTAGCATTAAACTTGCATTAATTGAAATATACATATTATAAACTTGGAATAAGAAGTAAAAGGTTGTTCGTGAAATATATAGGATAATTATTATCGAGTTGTTTCATACGGTTTAAGATGTCATTGTTGAAAGTTAAATTTATGATATAAAGTTAAGAAGTATTATATACTTTATATTATACTGTGTTTAAAGATTAGCATCAACGGTTTATAGAAATTATAATTGTAATAAAATATTATATATAGTTTAACGTTCGGAATATTTTAATATTTTATTTGAAACATTTTTATTTTTTTTATTTTTGGTTTGGCTTGATTAATAATAGTTATTTATCATGTCTGTACGGTTTCATTGGTCCCAATTTAGAGTAAAGTTGCAATGGTTGTTAGATAGTGCTGATCTTATAGATAGGCCAGAACTTTCTATGCGTTTATCGGTACGGCTTTTAACGGTGAATTCGGAATTTACGGCTTTTGAGACGTCTTACCAACGTATTCTTGAACTCGCGGATGAGACTATTACGGCGGACAGAGAAATAGTGGTTGCGGCCCGGGCGGACTATACTCGTGCTTTGGAAGCTTTTGATAAATTAATGACGATTAAATTGCAACAATCTCCTCCTACGTCGGCTTCTACTTCGGAAAATATTAAATCGGATCGGATGGAACTGGATGCTTTGTTATCACATTTACCAGGACTTCGGCTCCCATCCTTTGATGGTGATATGGATCAATGGGTTGGATTTAATAATCTTTTTGATAGCCTTGTAGATAAGCGGTCGGATTTATCTCCTGCGCAGAAATTAGCATATTTAATGTCATGTCTTTCCGGTGAACCTCGCGGTTTGGTTCAACATATAAGAATTTCGGATGAAGGTTACAGTATTGCTCGGAATCTTTTGATGAAGCGTTATCAAAATACTAGACGGCTGGCAGATGTTCAGGTTGACCAGATTTTAAAATTACCTGTAATTTCTATTCGCCTTAATGGACTTCGGACTCAATTTTTAAATCCATTAATTATGGCGGTAAATCAATTAGAGCGGCTTGGTTTTCCTGTCGAGGAATGGTCATTTTTACTTTTACATATATGTTTGTCAAAATTGCCTACTACACTAAAATCTCGGTTTGAACAGAAATTCGGATGTGAAACAGATATTATACCAAAATATTCGGAATTGGTTGAGTTTTTGGAAACGGAATGTCGGCTTTTAGAATGTGCAAGTTCGGAATCTACGCATGGTTTGTATAATGAATATAATGCGAGGCAAACAAAGCCTTCACGTAAGGCTGGTCATTATGCTGCGGTTGAAGTTTCTCCTCCATGCGCTTGCTGTGGTGAAACAAAACATTATGTTCTGAATCATTGCTCTCAATTTAAAGCAATGACACCTTTCGCGAGAAAAGATTTAGTTAACCTTAAACGTCTTTGTTTCTTTTGCTTAGGTCCTCATTCTTATCGAGTGTGCAGCCGAATTCCTCATTGTCATTGTGGTAGTAATAAGCATCATCCAATGCTTTGTTTCAATCGGTCGGGAACCCAACAAAGGCGGGATATTAATCGGAACTCTACGGAACGGTCACCTCCTCGCATGGGCGGGGGTGGTCGCTATTATAATAGAACAGTTAGAAAATCTCCCCGGAACTCACCTGCTCGTACGTCAACTTCTTCGCCGCACCAACGAGGAGAAGTGGAGCGAGGTGGTAACTCTAACGGTCGAAACCATGGTCAACATTATGATGAACGGAACGCTACACGTGAGGCTGTTTATACTGACTCACGTGGTTACTCACCAGGTCGGCGCTAGGATACGGTCCCCACCTACCCTCTTGAGACGTGCCCTAAAGCTACTGTTTTATTACCTACAGCATTGGTTAAGGTTTATTTTAATTCGGATTCGGAAAGGGGCATTACGGCTAGGGCTTTATTGGACGCAGGTTCTCAAGGGTCATCAATCACCTCTAAGTTATTGGGTAGGTTGGGGTTATGTTTAGAAAAATGTACGGAACGGGTTAAAGGAGTAGGAGGTATTGAAAATATTAATATTATCGGAAGGTCCTCGGTTACATTTTCTCCATTAAATAATTCATTTCCTAGAGTAACTACAACGGTAGTATGTATGGATACAATTGTCGGTGATCAACCGTTAATTTGTTTGAATAAATCGGTAACGGATTTAACTATGGGTTTAAGTCTCGCAGACCCAGATTTTCATATTCCACAACCAGTGGATCTTTTACTTGGTTCGGATGTTTTCGGTTCACTAGTCGGTGGTGATAAAATTATATTAAGTTCTTCTGGTCTTACGGCGTATAGTACGGTTTTCGGATACATTATTTTAGGTCCAGTGGAATATATTGAATCGAGCTTAATTGATAATTCGGAATATTTCGGTGTTTCTATTGCGGATACCTTACAAAGGTTTTGGGAGGTGGAAGAACCACCAATGGCATCGCGTTTGGGTTTACCTGATGAGGAGTGTGAACTCTTTTATATTAATAATACTTTTCGGTTAGAAAACGGTCGGTTTGTTACTAAGTTGCCTTTTTTGTCTAATAGACCTTTATTAGGTGATTCGAGAGTGTCGGCGGAAAAAAGATTTTTTGCCTTAGAAAAACGGTTTACTAAAAATCCCGTATTGCGAGAAAAATATATTGATTTCATGCGTGAATATTTAAAGCTCGGACACATGTCGGTATCAAACTTTGATTTTAATAGTGACCAAGAATATTTTGTCATACCTCATCATGCGGTATTTAAAGTTTCGGATGAAAACTCTAAGTTACGTGTTGTTTTCGATGGTAGCTGTGTTACTACTTCGGGTGTTTCTTTGAATCACTGTTTGCACGCTGGTCCAAAGCTACATAAGGATATAACGGAAATTTTGATTAATTTTAGACGGCATCAAATTGTTTTTATATCGGATATTAGGATGATGTTTCGGCAAACACTTATTGATAAATCGGATAGACGGTACCAGCTTATACTGTGGAGAGAGTCTCCTGATGAGCCTCTTCTTACTTACGAGCTCAACACAAATACCTATGGTTTAAAGTCTAGTCCATTTATAGCGATTCGGTCTTTATTGGAATTGGCTGAGCGGGAGCGCGAACGTTATCCCAGAGCTGCTTCAATTTTGAAGCACGATGTGTACGTCGATGATATTTTAACTGGTTGTAACACACAAAGCGAAGCGCTCGAGCTTCAACAAGAGCTGATCAAGCTAATGAATTCGGGAGGTTATGAGTTGCGCAAGTGGATCTCGAACGATCCAATTTTACTTCGGAATTTGCCATATGATCATCAACAGTTACCTCTTATATTTGATAACCCAGATTTGCCAAGTTTAACTTCGGTTTTAGGTATACAATATAATCCTATACAGGATATCTTTTCTTTTCGGATGGATTTGGATCTCAAAGATACAGTGAGCAAGCGTAAAATTCTATCAACGGTAGCTAGGATGTATGATCCCAGTGGGTGGATATGCCCTATCATATTTAAGGCTAAATGTTTATTACAGCGTTTATGGCTCGGTAATTTTCAGTGGGATGAGGTTATAACTGGAGATATTGAATATGAGTGGAATCATTTTAGAAATGACCTTTCTTATATTAGAGATATTCGGATTTCGCGATGTATTATTCCTAAATCGGCTAAATGTATTACGGTTCACGGCTTCTCGGATGCTTCGGAAGCAGGATATGCTGCTGTTGTTTACTTGCGTGCGGTTTCGGATAATGGTAGCCCCTCAGTTAATTTGGTTATGGCTAAAAGCAAGGTCGCCCCAATTAGATCACGACTAACAATTCCAAAGCTGGAATTGTGCGGAGCCGTGCTCTTGCAAAAACTTCTACATCACGTTTGCCTTTGTTTGAAAAGGACCGTTGATGTCCAGGAGGTGTTCGGTTGGACTGATAGTTCTATAGTTTTAGCTTGGCTAAGAACTTCTCCTCATACTCTTCAAGTATTTGAGGCGAATCGAGTATCACAAATACAAAATTCTTCAGTACCAATTACGTGGCGACATGTACCGGGAGATTTAAACCCTGCAGATTGTGCTTCACGGGGCTTATATGCGTCGGAGCTAGTGCATCATAATCTCTGGTGGGGTCCAAAATGGCTGTCATATCCAGATTCACATTGGCCTGTGTTAACTACATCTCAAGTTACTCATTCGGAGCTGTCTGGTATGAAATGCCTCGTAGCTACCACTTCGGAATTTGTTCCTAATTTCGGTTTTCTTATTGAACGTTATAGTTCCTTAGATAAACTTATATCGGTTACTGCTTGGATTCGGAGATTTCTTAATAATTGTAAACGGAAAGATAATCGGAGGCTTACGGCTTATTTACTCCCTCAAGAACGTAAAGATGCGTTATTAAGGTTGATTGGGCTTATTCAAACGGAGAGTTTTCATATGGAAATGAAACGTATTCGGAACGGACAAACGTTGAGCGGACATTTAAAACGGCTTAACCCATTTATTGATTCGGACGGTCTTTTTCGTGTTGGAGGACGACTCAAAAATTCGGATTTATCTTATAGCGCAAGACACCCATTGTTGCTTCCTAAATCGGGACATTTTATTAATCTTTTAATATTGGATTTACATTTAAAAAATTCACATGCTGGACCAAACGCACTTTTAGCTATTTTGCAACGGAATTATTGGGTACTTTCTGCTCGAAGGGCAGTACGGAAGGTTACATTTAAATGTGTTTCTTGTTATAAGTTAAAGGGAATTACGATGCAACCCTTAATGGGAGACTTACCAAGAGATCGAATTGTAGCTGCTAAACCCTTTCAAGGTGTTGGGACTGATTTTGCGGGACCCTTTTTTGTACGGTCACATAAACATCGTAATCCAAAAATCATCAAGGCTTACTTATGCGTCTTTGTATGTCTGACCACTAAATCTGTTCATTTAGAATTGGTTTCGGAATTATCAACGGAGGCTTTTATTGCCACTCTTACTCGGTTTGTTTCTAGGCGTGGCCTACCTTCGGTTATTCGGTCGGATTGTGGTACTAATTTTAAGGGAAGTGATAGATATTTAAAGGAAGTAATTAGTTTTTTGGATAAAAGTGAAGGTCACATAGGTCAAGATTTATCTCGACGTGGAATTACATGGATCTTTAACCCACCTGGGTGTCCATCGTGGGGAGGCTTGTTTGAAGCTGCAGTTAAATCGGCGAAAACTCATCTAAAACGTGTTATTGGGGAAACTACCTTAACTTTTGAAGAGCTCAGCACTCTATTCTGTAAAATTGAAGCGGTGTTAAACTCACGGCCCTTATGTCCTCTTTCGTCGGATCCCAATGATTTGGAAATATTAACTCCTGGTCACTTTCTAATTGGCCAGCCGTTGAATGCGGTTCCCGAATATCCACTAGAGGATATAAAATTTTCTAAATTATCTCGGTTTCAACTTCTACAGCAAATGTCACAAAGAGTTTGGCATAGATGGCATTTGGAGTATCTCCACACCCTGCAGCAACGTTTTAAGTGGAATGATTCAATAAATCCACCTAAGGTTGGAGATTTGGTTTTACTAAAGGAGGAAAATACTCCTCCTCTTCAATGGCGTCGAGGTCGGATAATAGCTTTACACCCAGGAACAGATGGTGTGGTCAGGCTCGCGGAAGTACGGATTGCTAAAGGTACGATTTTGCAACGTGCAGTTTCTAAGCTGTCACGTTTGCCTTTAGATTAGGATATTAGTATTTAGGCTGGTGTTAGGGTAATTTAAGATTAGTTTAATTTCGGTTAAAGCAGTTTGGGACTGCTTGGGCGGGGGAATGTTTAGTATTTTTTATATATGGTATTATTGTCTTAAGTCATGTCTGAAATGACAGATGACAGTTGTCAATTGGATTCGGGATCGTTTGGTCGGTGTGACGAGTGCTCCTCTCGTTTGAATTGTTTCGGTTACAAAGTAAAATAAGTATTTTCGGTCGGATTAATTATGGGCTTATATATTTATACATCACATACACACAAACACCCCTAGTGATCAGTGCCTACGCAGGATTAAGGATTCCGGGCCCGGCAACGCTTCCACGGCTAAGTCCACGTACAAGGTACACTTTATATTATAATTTATTAGCGTTAGTTTTATATATATTTTACTCCGCGTAACGCGGATCATACACTATGTATAATATATACATAGATATACAGTAGCGCTCAAAAGTATTTTGACAACATAAAATTCATTATTATTCCTCTTAAAATAAAACACTATCGGACAGTGTCTTGAGTATAGTGGAGAGCATTATAACTACGATTATTTGAACGTCATGTTACGACTTGTTTCGACTTGTCACTTTGTGCTGCCTGACGAATGTGACTTTCAGCGAGCTCAAAAGTATTTTGACACGCAGTTTGCTCCGTAAATTCGTGGATGTTACTTGCTTCTTTCTTCTGATTTCTACTGATATTTACTTACAGTAATTATTTCAATATGCCGAAATGTAAAGAATATTCCAGTGATTTTAGAAAAGCCGTGATAAATGCGCTAAAGCAAGGATTGAAACAAATCGAAGTGGCTCGTATTTTCAAAGTGCCTCGTCAGCTTGTTAGTGCATGGAATAAATTGTATAATAAACGAAAGACTGTCGAAAATAAGCCTCGCAATGGACGTCCAAAAAAAACGTCTCCTTAAGTCGATCGTATCATAAAAAAGTTATCAACAAATGATGTTCGCAAGTCGGCTGTAATGATACAAAGAGAATTGAAAGAAAAATATCACGTCGACATTCATGTTTCCACTGTCAAACGACGCTTGAAACTCTTTGGATTACATGGACACAGACCGACGAAAAAGCCTTTAGTATCTACGAAAAACCGGAAGGCCTGACTTGCGTTTGCAAAATGGCACATATCATGGTCAAGTTCAGACTGGTCTAAAATTTTGTGGAGTGACGAAAGCAAATTTAATTTAATGTCTTGTAACGTCGTGACAAGTCTTGTCATGTCATCCTTTTTTAACCGACTGAGGCAAAATCCAAAGGAAGGTTATGTGTTTGACCTGTATATGTATGTGGGATCCTATATTTCCTCGTAATTACTTTACGGCTTTATCGATTTGGATGATTCATACGTCGTTAGTTACGTCTTTTAAACGCGAATATTACAGGGTGTATAGAATACAATAAAAAACTAAATAGCTGATCTTAGCCAATTTGTGTCTTGAAGAAAACATTATAGTCATCCGAAAAGATTGTTTTACTTAAAATACTACATTTTAAATAAAACTATCTATTCGGATTATTTCGCGGATTTATATTGTTTGTGGGTAGGCACTGTCTGTAACAAGTATATAACGCCTTTGAGATGTCCAACACCTTAGTCTCTCCCGTGACCATGATTACTGTAAAGCATTCGAAACGTCGGGAACCAAAAATCAAAATAAATCCGCGAAATAATCCGAAAAGATAGTTTTATTTAAAATGTCAAATGTTCGCGTAAATCTAAGAAAGTATTAAAATGTTACAGTTCAATTTAAAGTTACAATCTATCTGTATGCTAAATTTCATCCAAATCTATCCAGCCGTTCTGGCGTTAAAGAGTAACAAACAAACACTCTACATAACTAAGAAAAGATATTATCCAGCTTTTCAGTCCAGCTTTTGAGCCGGGCGTGAAGCCAAGAAACGTACAGGGAGGTAGCCCACTTCGGTAGGCGGTGTACCATGCTTGGAACTTCTCTGCTAGCAGAGTGGACTGCTGTGGACCATCTCCATGGTTGTTGTGGTCTGCTTCGGCAGACCTGCCGTCGGTGCGTCGTAGTTGAGTGCGTAAGCGATCCTGCGACGCCCCATTAAGACAGGGGAGGTTTTGTTGGATTTTAGTGGGTAGTACTGAATTTTCTAGCCAGTGAGTCAAACATAACCACCTGTATGTCTACACGTGGTATGCGTAAATGCATTTTCCAACATTAAAAAAAAAAAACTTTCATACATATAGTTGGTATAAATTCTAGGTATATAATTTCTTTCATAATTTACAAGATGAGAATATGAAAGGCACTGAAAGGTCATAAATTCCCTTAATAGAAAGCTTTTAGTCCAGTCTAGACTAGGTATTAGGATCTAGGCATTTAATTTGACACTAAGTGGTCCATATATAGTAATGATATAATAGTATGAAACACACAATATGCTACACAATATATAATAAAAGTTTGTATTTAGATTGTAATCTAGGTCTAGATCTAGGTCTTTAAAAATGGTTTTTTGAAGAAAACTTCTTTAAGCACGCTTGACTTAGGTGGTAAGCTGGTGAATGCGTTACGAAAAAATGTACGCACATTTGTTGTCATGGTAACCGTTTGTTATTGACCGATAAATGATATATAATATTATATTATTTCCTTAAATGATATTCTATAAATATATGATTGTAATATGGATAATATGCGTTATTTTTAGTATCTCACCTATCCTAATTATTTGAAACATAAATTGAATTTCACAAAGAGTACCGATAACCTACAGAAGTTTTACTTCTTGCGCGTGTACACATTCATACACGCACTTTTTAATATTTTTTATTTATATCACTAAAGCTCGTCAATAGCTACTAAACAAGAAAAAGAAAATCGGTTCACAAACAGACAAGAAAAAGGTACTGAACTGTTATGTCTTTGCCTATTTATATATAGACTAGAGACTCACCCCATACAAACTTTCATCCCCATTTTAACCCCCTTTATGGATGATTTCCAGAATAAAAAGTATCCTATGTCCTTTCCGGGATCTCAAACTATCTTCTTACCAAATTTCATCTAAATCGGTCTAATAGTTTTTGAGTTTATTTGATACAAACATACTAAAATACAAATCTTTCTTTTTTATAATAATACGCAGATAAGTGTAGATATAGGTACATTTTATTTAACTTTTAACCTAAAAAATTTAATATTTGATGCTACGGAACCCTCTGTGTATGAGTGAGACTCGCACTTGTCCGATTTTTTATTTGGTATGCAATGCTGTAAATATGACAGCTACACACTAATATCTTGCAAGCGATTTATCTTCTCTTTCCGTCTCTTTCTAGCACAGCACACTAATTAGGTAAAGTCAAAGATATATAACAAAAAAAAAACTTGTGTGTGTGTACGTTATGTACGCACGTAAGAAGTTATACTTCTTTGGCGTAACAGAACAAAAATAGCTAAAGATTTCATCCCGTATGTCACAACTCTCTGTTTGTAAAAGGAATGCTGCTAACTTCATCATGTCGCTTTTCGGCTGTCGGTGTGCGCGCGCATCGTAAAAATTTTACTCTCATAATTTTTTCCAAACGTCTCAAAAGAAGTATAACTTCAAAATGTCTTATCAATGAAAAGTTCTAAAAATTCTTTCTTGATTACTCATCTAAACACATTCTATTTCACACTAAGTGTTTCAAAATAAATCCGCAAAAAAATGCGAAAAGATAGTTTTATTTAAAATGTCAAATATTCGCGTAAATCTAAGAAAGTATTATGTACTAGCGACTCACCCTCGCTCGGTTCGGGTTCGTCTCTACTTACATACGTTTTAATGTTTAGAATAGATTTCTCAGAGATAAGAAATTTTCCCGTAGTAAAAAGTATCCTATATGTTGACCCAGATAATCAGCTATCACCATACCAAATTTTATCGAAATCCCTCCAGTGAATTTTCCGTGATGCGGTAACAGACAGACAGACAAAAATTCTAAAAACTATAGATGCGGACTCTGTATCGATAATAATGTCTATTTCAATAAGATTTCACCAAAAAATATTTAATGTACAGATTCGGCTTAGTTACAATTTTATTATATGTATAGATATAAAATTGTTATTATTAGGATACTACTATAAATATATAAAAGCTTGTAAGACACACGTGTGTGTATGTATATTTATGTGTGTCTCTAACTCTTTAACGCTGAAACGGCTAACTTGTTTTGGATAAAATTTAGTTCACAAATAGACTATGGATGTAGGGATGTATGTATGATGTATGTATAATGGAGGGTACGTCACTACTTACTAATGTTAAATTCAAAGGAATCGAACTTACTACTTTTGTGGTTCAGTTCAGGCATTTTAAACACATATCTTGAGTCACAATCAGTTTATTCACCCCTCAGACTTTAGATTCTAATTAGTAAAGGTTTTCTTCCCTTTCCTTTATCCTTTAATCTATCCAAATTGCCTAATGCTGTCTGTCAGAAACTAGTTGATGCCTTTGGTTTTGCTTATTTATATTTTAACTAACCAAGTTATCTAAGAACTATTGGTATCTGATGACACGTATGGCTCAGTTTGTAGTGACCCTAATTGCTGTGGCAGCGGTTGCGGGTTCGAGTCCCGCTGGGGGCATTCATTTGTGTGATGAGTACGAATGTTTGTACTCCAGTCATGGGTGTTTATATTTATAATATGTATGTATTTAAAGTTATATATGTGTAGTGTATCAACTATCCGGTATCCATAACATAAGCCTCGTAGCTTACCATGGAACTAGATGGTGCTGTGTGTTAATGTACCAACATATTTATTTATTTATTATTTTTTAACTAGTGATTTATCCTCGTTTCACTCGGTTGCATCTTTAGGTGGCAAATATTACTAACAAATGTAGCTTGTATGTTACTCCAGCTCATAGTCTATCTGTGTATTAAACTTCATCCAAACCTGTTCAGCCGTTTTAACATGAAGAAGTAACAGATATACACACAAACTTTCTCATTTATCATAGTAATCTTCTATACATATAATAAAATTGTAACTGATCGCTGTCTGTACATAGAAGATATTTGAGAAAAACTATTATTGGGGGTCTTTATTAAGACAATAGAACGCAAAACAATGATTTCTAGAATTTTTGTCTGTTTGTCTGTGCGTTTGTGCGTGCTAATCTCAGAAACGGCTTAACCGATTTGGATGCGGTTTTCACTAATGTATTGTGGTAAGCTTTACTTAATATTAAGTATTTGTTTTATTTCAATCGGTTCATAAATAAAAAAGTTATGTCAATTTAAAAAATCACCTAGGAACGCACCCAAGCGAAGCCAGGATGATTCGCTAGTGTTAAATATGTACATATTTGTAGGCAGAAATAAAAAAAAAAACTTAATTAAAACTGCTATGATAAAACTAGCCGTCCTTTTCTATCGACGATACCAACTCGTTGCATCCACCCTATGAAGCCTCTATTTTGAGTCATGTCTGCTTTTTTACCCCCAACACACTCTGAGAGTGGACGCCGATGCCAAACTGAAAATAAAGTACTATTTACACATCTTAATTTATATATTACTGGCATAACCCGCGGCTTCGCTTATGCTAAAATTACAAAAAAAAACTCTAAAGGTAGGTTTTTCACTTCAACTTCGTCACTTTCACGTCACTTTCAACCCTTATTTTACCTTCTTATGGGTTGAATTTAGAAAAATGCTAAAACACGTATTTATTGAAGTGAAAACTTGTATAGGCAGGTTTGTTTGTATGGGGAGTAAATTCATGTAAGTCGTCATCGACATGGTCACGTGACGTGTTGACGCTAACACTCAGAGTGCCGATAGATGTCGAACAAAACCAGATAGATGGAAACAGTTTTAATTTACACATTTTAATTTAAGATCAAACAATTAATTTCAATATCCAAAAATAACAACTGTTTGTTTATAGTTTTAAGTTTTCCGTTCTGTCGGCAGTCCTCATGACTGCTTTTTTAAATTCTATTGAAGAGCATTAATATTTAATACCAAGTTTCAAGTAATTCTGATGATGATTTATTTGAGTAGTATTATAACGTATTCTCCCGTGGAAATGAGATAATCAACCGCGGTAAAAAGCCTATGTCACTCTTAAAAAAACACGCTAATTCGTCACTCTGTTTCGACGTGAAAGAAGGACAAACAAACACACTCTTACATTAATAATATTAGTATGGAAGTATGGCTACATCTTAATATACTTATAAAATTCCCGTGTTACAATGTTGGTCCGCTTAAAAAGCCGAAATAAAGCTTTGTTCTTCGAATAGAAGAAAAAGAACTTAACTGTAAACTACAACAAGTATTGATGGTTTGAACAAATAAGCAGTAAGGCGATGAGATGTTATAGGGCACAAGTAAGTATGTACTTTTTTATTCTTTTCATCTTTAAAGTCCGGATCAGGCGCAAGACGAGGCACGGGGGTGCAACAACGCCAACTTCCCAAATCCGGACTTTTACTTAGAAATTCTCCGGCCCGGGTCTCGAACCCAGGTTAACGTAAAACTGAGACGAATTTTATAGGTAGGTAGGTTTTTTATATGAATTTCATGGCATAAGATGATTGAGAGTTTTTGAGAATCAAAATATTTAATTTCTTACCAACTTTATATAAACAGGAGTTGTAATCCAATTTGCAGTGATTTCGAAACACTTTTCTAACCCCGCTGTTGGATACGGCGCATTGTGGGTCATAGTCTTCTGTGCATGAGCTTGGGCATGCGTGTGCGCAGAAACTTCCATCTATACCCATGTTTAGAGATCTAGAAAATAAGGAAATACTATTTAACTGTCTGTGGGTGTTATGTTGTGCTATATGTTGACGGCACGTTTGACTCAGTTTGTAGTGACCCTACTTGCTGTGCCAGCGGTCGCAGGTTCGAGTCCCGTTGAGAGCATTCATTTGTATGATTGAGTACGAATGTTTTTACTCCAGTCATGGGTGTTTATATTTATAATATGTATGTATTTAAAGTTATATATGTGTAGTGTATCAACTATCTGGTATCCATAACACAGGCCTCGTAGCTTAGCATGGATCTAGATGGTGCTGTGTGTTAATGTCCCAACATATTTATTTATTTATGTTATCTAAAGACCTAAATCCACCATGTGACTTTATCACATGGTTATTGGTAACTAGCTAATTGGTAGCAAAGTATCAAAGCCCAATTGGGCTAATTTCTGGAGCGGTAGAAAGGACTTTTTATTTTGGGGATCTGTTCTGATGAAGTTAAGGATGAAAGAGCAGCTAGATAGGGATTTTAGTGGGGTATCACCTGGTACTCTTCTGCTAAATTTTAGTTAGAATGAGTAAGATCCCATATTTTTTACCTATTACTTGTGGAAATGCCGAAGCAGAGGGCTCTAAAAAAGATGACGCTTTACAATTGCTAAATAGAAAATCATATATACCTTGAATAAAATAAAAAATAACAATATTAATATACGTATATTTTATATATAATTTTTATTCTTCCTATAATTCCTTTCATATTTTAAATTAGAAAGACTTTCTATACATTATTTTAAGAAATCATATTACCTTCTAGAAGAAAATGATCTTCTGGTCTCATTTTGTACAGAGCGTTTGTTTTGTACGGGCATCGGTATTGGCTTAAACACAAAAGTTCTGGAGACGAAATGTGCTCCAATATTTTTCCATTTTTCCATTGGTACTATATTATATCCTAGAACGTTATAATATTTATATATGGTGTTTCTAATGTAGCAAGACTCCCACCAGTTGTCTATGTCCAAGTCGTCAAAACTCACTGATGGCATAAGATCGACTGTCATGAAAGTCTTTGGGGGAGGCCTACATCCAGTAGTGGATGTCTTTCGATTCAGAAGAAGTTTAAATTAAAAAATTGTCTGCCTGCACACTTAAAATAAAAAATACCTTACTCCACTAATTATGGATGGTATTTTTTCGTCATATACACTTATATATAAATAAGTTTATAAAAACTTTAACTTTAGTGGAGACAATGCGTAATATAATCGATAATGCATTAAATATAATAGATAATAAAATCGATTTATTGAATTCCTTCTTTTATAAAGGCGATAATTTTGTTTGTAAATATTGAATAGTGATTGTTATATCTTTAGTGATGTTACAATAAGTCTAGGATTAAGGTTATTTGTTTTTTGACAAGTTTTAGTCTTTTTTAGTCGAAAAAAGATGGACTTCCTATGATTTTACCTATTTTTTCTGATTAACGCATAAAAAAAGAGTAATTATTGAACTAACTGTTAACAGCATATTGGAAGCCACAATTAACTTTCCTAAAAAAACATTCATTTAGAAACAATCTGAATTTCCATTTTTTGTCTTCCTCTTTCCCTCCACAAACCGAATTTATTGTGTTATTGCAATCCAAATGAGTGCAATCGATTGGCTTAGGTTTTTTCGCTTTACTAGATTTTGGAACATGTCTTCCAGAATCTTGGTGATTATTTTGCTTTTTGGAGGCATCCATTGTTTCCAGATTTTCATTGTTTTTACCAGAAATAAACAATATGTCTTGCTGAGGTTTTTCTGAAAAATTTGTGATATTTCAAATAAAATAGGTATTAAAATACCAAAAGAAATATTAATCCACATATTAAATTTAAATATTTCATAAGTTTTATCGATTTTAGTGCAGTGAGTAAAAATACCAGACATGTTGGTAACACTTCCTCATTGCGCTTGGAATGGACTGACTGACATTGACTCTTGAGCTTTTTATTTAAAACTTTTACTTTAAAAGCTGGCGTCTTCTTT
Source organism: Fabriciana adippe (assembly GCA_905404265.1). NCBI lineage: Eukaryota > Metazoa > Arthropoda > Insecta > Lepidoptera > Nymphalidae > Fabriciana > Fabriciana adippe. Next base: position 8,404,299 of record FR990003.1, read on the forward strand.
AATCAATGCATAAGAATCGCAGAAATAAATTAAAAAATATATTTTTTAAATCGTTAGAAGTAAACCTACATTTACCTGTAGCAACATTTATATTTTCCATTAGATCTCCAATTCGTCTAGTATTGACAAGATCATCAATTTTCATATCATCTTCAACACGGAAAACTGGTTTGTCATTTGGTATAAACACTACACCTTCAGTTACAGTTTCGGATACTTTTGTTATTTTCTCTTCTTTCTCAGTTATTTTTTCTTCTTTCTGAGATACACTTTCTGTTTTCTGAGATACATGTTCTTCTACGTTTTCTAGCCTTTCCAAATCACTATGCCCAGAATATGATACAAAAATGTCGGAATTGTTCTGAGCGATATGAGAGCAGTCGATAATCCAAATGGGTATAAATAATATTTGGTATTTCATAACTAAGGTTACTGCTATAATTTTTATCAAAAAAAAATATATATGATTTTTGGTGTAAAGAAACCTAAGTTGTCATAAGATTGAGTTCGAGTTTTTTTAATTAGGTCTAAAAATTACTTACTAGGGTGGGTAGTACTGACTTTGCCAATAAGTCCAACACCTCGTGCCTAAATGCATTTGCCAACGTTAACAAAAAGGTCTAAAATGACTTAAAATTACTAATAGTTATTGTTTTTATTAAAAGAATTGTATTTTCTTTATATACATTTTACAATTACTTTACTTCCTTGTTGGTCTAGTTAAAATTATCTATGATTGAAAATATCTTGGGTTCGAGCCCCGGGTCGCGTCAAGTATGGTTTTTAGAGTTTATTGTAAGAAATTCTCGTAGAATTGGAAAGTTGACAGCCTTGTTGACCACGTAAAGTCACCCTATCGTATTTAAAAGAGTGAAATAAAAGAGAATGTACTTCTTTGTGTACACGCTTGTGCACTAAGATATCTTCTGCATTAGTTTTTTGCAGATTGACCTCCGTAGCCGAAATTGGCCAATGTACCGTTTTATAACGGGTAGGTCAAACTTAGTAAAGCTTAATTTCCTTTTAAGTCTATGTAATAATTGAACAATAAATATCGCAATAAAAGTCATTTAATTATTCTGACAAAATTATTTCCGGTTCCGGAACAAACTGCTTATAATTTTCCAAAAAATAAAATTTACTATTACCTAAAAGCTGATCCAGTAATAATTTTATTATGTACGTTTCGTTTTAACGTTTACGAGTAGTATAGATTTCTCAGAGATGAGATATTTTCCCGCAGTAAAAAGTATCCTATATGTTGACCCGGATAAGTAGCTATCATCATACCAAATTTCATCAAATCTGTCCAGTGGTTTTCTCGTGATGCGGTCACAGATAAACACAAAAATTCTAAAAACTATAGATCTGTATCGATAGTAATGACTATTTCAATAAGATTTTCCAAAAAATATTTAATGTACAGATTCGACTCAGCTAGAATTATATTATATGTATAGATAATATAATATCACCCACCACACCAACTTAACTCACAAAGGAACATTTAAAATGACTTACAACTTCAATTTTTATAAAGCATTGTTAAATGAAACAATGGGTTACTCTAACAAGGAATAAAATTAAAAAACTTCTAACAATTGTGTTTAAACATTATTTAAGATTAGTGACTTACCCTGTCTTCGCTTGGTTTCGTCCGCTAACCTAAAGGAGGTGCCTTTCTTATTTATAGTATTATATATATTAGAATATTAGAAAAGCATACTAGCGGCTCACCCTCGCTTCGCTCGGATTCGCCTCTCGACAAACAAAAACAAATCTATCCCACGGGAACCGTACGTTTTTCCGGGATAAAAAGCAGCCTATTTGTTATTCTGATGTATGAACTATATTATTGTAAAGTTTCATTAAAAACCAATCAGTAGTTTTTGTGTACTAAGCTGTATAAGTTACTACAATTTTTTAGCTATCCCACGGGAAATCTTTAATTTTGCGGGATGAAAAGTATTTGAAATCTCCGAAACGGCTGGACCAATTTTAACGGGACTTTCACTGGCAGGTAGCTGATATTATAAGGAGTAACTTAGGCTTACTTTTATTTTAGAAAAAGAATTAGGGTTTCGCTCAAAAAAATTAAAACGTACCTAGGGACGCAATCGAGCGAAGCGAGGGTAAGTCTCTACTCCCATATTATAATCCCATGTTTTAAGGGTTATTTTTAAGTTTCTTTCCCTGTCAAGCCAATTTTTATATAAAGTCTTCAAACTAGCTTATTATTAAATTTTGCATCACAGATCACTGCGACATCTTTTAATATTTCTTTAACTTAACATTCACTAAAACTTAGGTATGAACCTTCACAATAACCTAATTTGTATACAAACCTTTAAGAACAGCGCCATCTCTTGAAGACTCTTCGAACTATATGTACATCAAAGACGCCGCTTTGTTATGTTGTAGTAATCAAACACTAGATGGATATTTTCGTTTGAAATTGACTTTTTAGTTTTAATTGTGAGATACTATCATAATAAAACTACTTGTAGATGCTTTTTGCTAAAAATCGCATGGTCAATGAAGGCTGAATTAAGAGAAATGCGGCAAAATCAAAAAATTGGTAAGAAAACTCTGATTTAGGAAATTAGTCACCTTGCTCCGATCGGGTTCGTTCCTAAATACGTTTTAACGTTTAGTATAGATTTCTCAGAGATGAGATATTTTCCCGCAGCAAAAGTATCTTATATGTTGACCCGGATAACCAGCTATCATCATACCTAATTTCATCAAAATCTGTACAGTGGTTTTATCGTGATGTGTTCCTAGACAGACAGACAGACAAAAATTTTAAAAACTATAGATTCGGTCTCTGTATCGATAATAATGACTATTTCAATAAGATTTTCCAAAAAATATTCAATGTGCAGATTCGACTCAGTTACAATTTTATTATATGTACCTATAAATTCGGTTATAATAGATACTAGTTTATACATAAACATTTTCATACATTTCGTATTATTTTATATGTATTCAGCCCTTTTTGACTTCCCACTGCTGGGGGTGGGCCTCCCTTCAGTACGAGGGGGATCAGGCTATAGTCCACCAGCTGGCTAAGTGACGGACGGACTTTACAAGTCATTTGAAAACTAGCTAGGTTCTCTCAGACATGCAGGTTTCCTCACGATGTTTTCCTTCACCGTAAGACAAGTGGTAATCATGTTGGAAATCATTCGCAGATGAAAATATCAGAGGTGCGAGACCCGGGATTTGAACCGCTTCACTCAGTTTCACAAGCGACGCGTTACCACTGGGCTACCACTGCCTTTATTATTTTATATGGCTAAAGTAAACTGACCCTGACTTCTTAAAAGGTGTTGACCCACGATGCTCAAATAGGCAAAAATGCTCAAGAATTCCAAAAATATGACTTATTTCTATTGAAATAAAAGCTATATTATAAAATTGCATGAATCTTTTGTAGAACCTTGTTGGCAGAAGATAAATAGACTGTTTTGTATTTTTTCTTTACATCTCAAAGAGATTTCGATGCTTTTAACCGATTTCCCAAAAAGAGATGTTCAATTCGTCCAAACATTTCGTCTGTTTGTTTTGCGATACCTTCTCACGTAAGAAATCCAAAAAGAATAAAAAGTAATGGCATAGAAAAAATCTTTATATTTTTTTTTATAACTTTGTTTATTTTTGATTTTTTTTTTTTAATTAAAATTGCTTGATGGATTAATGCTGGCTGGTTTGATAATTTTCGAATCTAATACCTATGTAGTTTATGGTAAAACGAGGGGAATCCCTTAGTATAACTGTACATAAACCTAAATGACATTTGACGACACGTTTGGCTTAGTTTGTAGTGACCGTACTATTTTTTTTAATATTCATATTTTTCATATTTTTATTCGGGAGTCTCTCCCGTGACAATGATTGCTGTAAAGCATTCGAAACGTCGGGAACCAAAAATCAAAATAAATCCGCGAAATAATCCAAAAAGAAAGTTTTATTTAAAATGTCAAATATTCGCGTAAATCTAAGAAAGTATTATGTAAATTCTTATAATATATATTGTGATTGTGTTAAATAAGTGATATGTGATGTGAAAATTGAAATAAATATGGTGAAGTGCGAATGGGTTTCTTACACCGGCCTTTTAGTCCAGTCAAATTAGGGGTTTCACCTCGGAATGACAGAGAATAAGCTGTAAACTCGTATAGACCTTCATTTTATTTTTTATTTTATTTGGTAAGACTTTCTTACGCAATAAAGAGTATTTATTCAAATACAAAATATTTTATTCAGCATTAAATTATTACATTTATACATTACTAGCGACCTACCCTCGCTTCGCTTTCGTCCCTGGACCAAAACAAATCTATCCCACGGGAACCGTAATTTTTTCAGGGATGATATATAGCCTAAAGCGTTCCTCGATAAATGGACTATCCAACACAAAAAGATTTTTTCAATTCCCACCAGTAGTTCCTGAGATTAGCGCGTTCAACCAAACAAACAAACTCTTCAGCTTTATAATATTAGTATAGATTTACGATGGGCTTAACGTCAGAAATGACGCAAAATTGCCAAGAGTGGCGCAAAAGTATCAGGACTGATCCCAAATAGGGGAAAAGCCAGGGGTTTGATTGATTAAATTATTACATTCGTTTACTGAACGTCATGAGTCTACCATTTCAGAAAGAAGAAGCCTCAGACCAGAGAAGAACTGGCGAAAGAAACTCAGCGGGACTAATATTATTTACTAGCGACTCACCCACGCTGCGTTTACGTTTTAACGTTTAGTATGGATTTCTCAGAGATGACATATTTTCCAGTAGTAAAAAGTATCCTATATGTTGACCCGGATAACCAGCTATCATCATATCAAATTTCATCAAAATCTGTCCAGTGGTTTTCTCGTGATACGGTCACAGACAGACAGACAAAAATTGCCTCTGTATCAATAACAATGACTATTTCAATAAAATTTTCCAAACAATATTTAATGTGCAGATTCGACTCAGAATTTTATTATATGTATAGAATATACATGTTAAATCTGTATAATATGTAAAACAAAGTCGTGTTAGTTACACCATTTATAACTCAAAAAAGGCTGGACCAATTTTTATGATATTTGATTTTTTGGATTTCTCTTAGTCTGGAATAGGATAATAAGTATTAGAACATCAGAAAAAAATATATTAAAACTTATAATATGTCTAACGCTGGCAAATAACTATTTTAAATATCTATGTAAAACGTACCTAGCGACGAACCCGAGCGAAGCCAGGGTGAGCCGCTAGTATTCACATAAATCTAACAAAATATTATGGTTTGGATCAAATTTAGTATTTAGATAAGATTTTGGTTTTTAAGTTTATCTATATTATTATTGACTTTGCTCAGAAAACAAAAATTTTATATCTTTTACTGAGAAACGCCGAGTGGAGCTCTTTCGCCGAGGTACTTTCAGTTATAATAACGTGTCACATTAAACAAACTTTAGTCTCTAATGAGGTGTCTACGTGTTGAACCTGTGTCTCCACGCAAGCCTTCCAAAGAAGCGTCTATTTCCTTTGAGCTCGTAAAATTCGAAGAGATACTAACATAGTAACAATAATACATGAGAACTTAAGCACTTCATTGTTGTATACAGACCTGCTAATGTATACTAATATTATAAAGTTTAGTTAGTAAAGAGTTTGTTTGTTTGTTTGGTTGAACGCGCTAATCTCAGGAACTACTAATCCGATTTGAAAAATTCTTTTTGTATTAGATAGACCGTTACCTGAGGAAGGCTATAGGCTATATATCATCCCGGAAAAATGTACGGTTCCCGTGGGATAGATTCGTTTTAGTCTAGGGACGAACCCGACTTTTATTTTGGATTTTTCTGCGGTTTTTTTTTATTTTTGGCTTTGTTAATATTTCAAAAGCTTTACAGCAATCATGGTCACGGAAAAGACTGACCAAACGTCGGATATTTAAAATTTGTTCAAAATCGCTAGAGCCGTTTCTGAGATATGCGAAATAAAATATATATATATATATATATATATATATATATATATATATATAAGAATTTCTCTTTTAATATTATATAATATATTGATATCAGCTCTCAACAGATGTATTTTACATTAGCACTAAGAAAAACAGCAACATGTTACATGGAAAGTCAGGAAATTTAATTAGCTATGAAAGCTGTAAACCTGATTTTAGTCGTTGTGTATTGCTTGGAGGCTACAACCAACTAATTACAGCGCTCTGATTCTCAACGTTTCCACTATACCACGGTATGATGGACGTTATCTATACAGATAAATAAAATTGAAGTGTCTGTTTGTAATGTCAAAATAACAGCTTTTTATTAAATGCATGTGAAAGTTTATATGGTACTTATAAAAAAAAAACAGTTTTTAAAATTTTTGTCTGCCCGTCTGTTTGTTCCGGCTAATCTCCGAAACGGCTGGACCAATTTTGACGAGACTTTCACTGGCAGATAGCTGATATTATGAGGAGTAACTTAGGCTACTTTTAAGTATTAGGGTTTCGCTCAAAAAAAATTAAAACGTACCTAGGGACGAACCCGAGCGAAGCGAGGGTGAGTCGCTAGTCTATATATAAATAGGCAAAGACAAAACAGTTCAGCACGATTTTTTTTGTTTCGTAGGTATTGACGAGCTTAAGTGTTATCAATAAACATAAATCCGCCAAAAAATCGGAAAAGATACTTTAATTTACAACTAGCGACTCACTCTCGCTTCGCTCTGATTCGTCCCTAGGTTGCTTCTCCATACAAACTTTCTCTCCATTTTCACCCTCTTACGGGATGATTTCCAGGATAAAAACTATTGCATATCCTTCTTATGATCTCAACCTATCTCCATACCAAATTTCATCTAAATCGGTTCAGTAGTTTCGGAGCTTATTCGGTATAAACAAGCAAACAAAAAAAAATCTTTTCTCTTTATAATATCAGTATAGATGTTCAATATCAGTATTTAAGAACACACTTATTCCTAGTTAAGAAAACCTACTGTTTAAAAAATATCACAGTCCTAAGAAGAACTGCGGGAAGAAACTCAGTGAGACTACATTTTTTAGTTTTTTCTTATATAATTTTTTTTTCTGATATCAACATTAAAAATGTCTAGAAGCGATCACAACATTCCCAAGAAGTGCTATCTAGAAAATAATTTATACTATCAAGTATCTAGCACCCACCACCAGACCAGTACAGCAGTACAGGTTTTAGTAATCTAGGGACGCACTAGGGGTAAGAGGGGGTAAGAGGGTAAGCTAGTTAAGCAAAAACTTACCTTATCATGAAACATGAAACCGAATAAAGTGAGTTCAAATCCCGAGTCTCACACCTTTGATATTTTCATGTGCGAATCATTTCCAATATGATAACCATTTGTCTTACGGTGAAGGAACACATCGTGAGGAAACCTGCATGTCTAACAGGACTTAGCAAGTTTTCGAAAGATATGTGCAGTCCGCCCGCACTTGGCCAGCGTGGTGGACTATGGCCTGATCCCCCTCGTATTGAAGGGAGACCCACCCCCAGCAGTGGGACGTTAAAAAGGGTTGAATACACATCTGCTTAAATTCAAATTCAAATTCAAAATATTTTATTCAGCATTAAATTATTACAATTTTTTACTGAACGTCATGAGTCTACTACCAGTTCGGAAAGAAGAAGCCTCAGACCTGAGAAGAACTGGCGAAAGAAACTCAGCGGGCACTTAAAATACAGGCATTCAAAAGAAATTTAAAATTAATTGTAGTATGGAAACAAACACCCCTCAGGCGAACAACGTTATAATAACGATTGTTTAATTTTATAAGAGACCTAACCGTGTCCGAAGTACTTTGAACTTTTCTATATAACTAAAATTAAAATGTAGAAAATTAATGATGACCCACTGTTGCTAACTATTTAACATATTTTAATTACTAGCGGCTCAAAAGCGACTTAAAGATTAAAAACAAATCTATCCCACGGGAATCGTAGATTTTTCCGGAATATGAAGTAGCCTATGTGCTATTCCAGAGTATAATCTATCTCTGTGCCAAATTTTAGTCAGATCCGTTCAGCCGTTTTGGCGTGATTGAGTAACAAACATCCATCCATTCAAACTTTTGCATTTATATAGTTGTAAGATTATCAGGATAATATCAGTATTATTGAATAGATTTATTGTAAATTAATATTATATTTAAAAAGAACAAGTAACAGCTGTTGAGTTTCCCTCGGGCTTTTCTCAGCAGAATTGCATTCCGAGCCGATTGTAGCTCTCTCACAACAGAAAAAACCTAGGGACGAACTCGAGCGAAGCGAGGGTGAGTTGCTAGTTAATTATAAAAAAAGTTGTTTTTTTTTTTTTTTGTGAAAATTTGCGTTTTTTCAGAAAAGACACCTATACAGACAAAATTAAAAAAAAAATCTTATCTAAATACAAAACTTTCCTCAGATTAATTTCTAGTACCTAATGAAGTAATTTTAATCCGGATCTTAGATTATAATATAGACATAGGCGATTTACCCTCGCCTCCCTAGGTAAGCTTTAAATATAAATAGTTATTGCGAGTGTACCTTAGGAGATAGACAGATGCTGTTGCAGACTTTTCTGTAGGCCTTTTTAAGACCTACAATTTTCTAGTACATTGTTTTGATGTATCTCTTAAGGTTTAGCCAACGTTAGCCATATAAATTTCTAAGGACGACTCGATAGAACCAGTTATTGTGTTTTCCCGTGGGAATGAAATATTTTTCTGTAGTAAAAGGTGTCCTAAGTGTTGACCCGAGTAATAAGTTATCACTACACAAAATTTAGTTAAAATCGGTTCAGTACTCTTTGCGTTAAACACGCGCATCGATTTCGTTAAGTTACTGTTTTCTTATATATAGCGACTCACCCTCGCTTCGCTCGGGTACATCCCTATTTTGCTTCCCCATACAAACTTTCATCCCCATTCTCACCCCCTTAAGGGATGATTTCCGGAATAAAAACAATTTCACTCACACACTTTTCATATCACGAGATTTACAAAAAAAAGTTATTTTAGTAAAAAAAAAAAATCTTTTAATTTTCTTCTATACAAAACTTAAATATCCAATTCGGCGCAGTCGATCGGAAGTTATGCGCGTACATACATTTTGGTGATTCATTTTTATTTATATAGACAGTATGTCATACAAAATTATTTGTAATTTAATTAAATGATATGATATGTTGGTACATTAACACACAGCACCATCTAGTTCCATGGTAAGCTACGAGACGTATTATGGATACCAGATAGTTGATACACTACACATATATAACTTTAGATACATATATATTATAAATATAAACACCCATGACTGGAGTACAAACATTCGTGCTCATCACACAAATGAATCCAACGGGACTCGAACCCGCGACCGCTGACACAGCAAGTAGGGTCACTACAAACTGAGCTAAACGTGTCATTGAATTAATATATGTACATATGTACTTATATACTCAAAAATTACTTTAATTTTTTTTTCAGATGAACACACTAGTGACCAGCAACGCGTCAGCTACGACGGTGTCTCCAAATGGTATGTCTCTGTCTTTCTTCTTCTTCTCCTTCACAGAAAAGAAAGAGATGGAAACAAAAGGAGTAGATAATAATAGTCCTTTGTCGGCATTTTCCTTTTTGAGAGAAAGATGTATATCATACTTTCTTAGATTTACGCGAATATTTGACATTTAAATAAAACAAATTTAAAGAAAACAGATATCGCCCTAGAATGATTCGGGAAGCCATAGAAATTAAAAAACATCTAAATTTCAATAGGAAAGATGGCTGGGAACTACCATCGTCATGGGATCCTGTCATTAATATAATAAAATCAAATAATAAATCTAAACAAAACAGACAGTTAGATGTAGTAAGTTCTTACTGTGCGGATCAAAATAACAGTAATTTAAATTAGTATTCAAATTAATATTTCAAATTAATATTTTTATTTGCAAATAGTAATTCTTAATTAATTTTAATTTTTTAAATTACACATAGAATAATAATGTGGCTTAAATAATTAATAATTTATTTTTTCTTTATAGTTATAAATATAATAATGGCAACACTAAATATAGATTATTAATCAATAAATTTTCTAAAAAATTGTAATAATTATAATAATAAAGCTAAAATTATATAAATAATATAAAATTATATAAATATAAAAGTAATTAAAATATAAAAATGTTTTAAAATTAAAATTAACAAATATTGTAAGGTACTTTGGTGCCAATTTTCAAGTTTTTTTGAATTCATTTTGTTATTATGTGGGTAGGCTGTCTGTAACAACTATATAATACCTTTGAGACATCTAACACCTTAGTCTCTCCCGTGACCATGTGCGCTGTAAAGCAATCGAAACGTCGGGAACCAAAAATCAAAATAAATCCGCGAAAAAATCCGAAAAGATAGTTTTATTTAGATGTATATCACTTTAAAAATACATAATTCATATTTTGTGGTGGAATTAATTTTTGGAATTTATAAATACAACCCTTGAGCGAACTACTTAAATAATTAAAAAAAAACAAATAAAATACATCTATATTCTTTATAATACTTTCTTAGATTTACGCGAATTTTTGACATTTGAAATAAAACTATCTTTTCGTATTTTTTCGCGGATTTATTTTGATTTTTGGTTCCCGACGTTTTGTACTAAGTTCTTACTGTGCGGATCAAACAAAATAACAGTAGTATTTCAAATTAATATTTTTCTTTTGTAAATGTATGTAGTTTTCTAAAAAAATCTAATAATTATAATAATAACATATATATATATATATATATATATATATATATATATATATATATATATATATATATAGGTATATATATATATATATAAGAAAATGAGACAGCATACATTTTACCTTACGCTTTTTATTTTAAGCAAACCAAAGCTGGTGTACTAGTTTAAAATAAAAATATATTCACTCCAATAAAGTTATAGAAAAGTTAGTATTGTGTCCGCGTCCGAGTTTTTTTTTGAAGGCCTCGTCGGTTTTATTTGTACAAGACTTGACCTACATTTTTGTGCTGGCTTTAAGTTTTTTTTTACTGGAAATTCAAAACAAAATGATCTTAATTATCTATACATATGTTAAATGTATGGTCGAGTTTGTATAGAATAATTTTGTTGGGGCTTTGTATGGGGTCGGCCATTGATGACCCTTGTTTTGGGGTTAGACGGGAGAGCTCTAAAACCCATGATGATGTAAATAAATGAAAAATGTATGGGAAAAACTTGGATTACTAATAGTTTTGCAAGAAAAGTCCAGGACACTATATAATATATTATATATACTATTATAGATGCGTTAGTAGTTCTGTCTGTCTGTTACGATTTCACGCCTAAATTGCTGAACCAATTTTGATGAATTTTGGTATAGAGATAGATGGGATCTTGGAGAAGGCTTGGCTATTTTTGTCGTAAAAATGAAACTTGTAGGGGATGAATAGTATTGCATGTTTTTGCACTACTATTATAAAGAGAAAAGATTAGTGTTTTTGTATGTTTGTAACGAATAAACTCAAAAACTACTGGACCGATTTAGATGTTTGGTAAGAAGTTAGTTTGAGACCCTGGAAAGGATAAAGAATATTTTTTATTCCGGAAATCATCCCTTAAAGGAGTGACAATGGGGATGAAAGTTTGTATGGGGAATCAATCAATAAATTATATTTTCATTATCACAAACAAGCATTTAATACATAAAATTTTACCTTTACAGTATGTCCTTTTGTTATATAGTTTAGGAGAAAATGGGAAATGATAATAATACATACATAAAAGCATACATACATACATACATACATATATTTAAGAGGTTTAGGCATTATAGGTAACAAACAAACTAATTTTCACATTTATAATATTAGTAGAGAAGTAAGGACTATGAAGGTTAAGCAACGTATTAACAGATTTAGTTAAACAATTTTATACTTTAATGTAAAGGAAAAGAGATGACATTTCAACAGAATAATTGCTTTTAAGGTTCCTGATGTAGGTTCTAAAGAGATAGTTAGTGCGAGTTAAATTGAGATAGTTGTAGATAATATCGATATAATATATTTTTTTTAAGTCAAAAATGTTGAAAACAGTTTTTTTTCATATCTATACAGATGAATAAAATTGAAGTGTCTATGTATAATGTCAAAATAACAGCTTTATATTAAATGCATATGGAATTATATACGGTACTTATAAGATGTTTTTTTATTTTATTTTTATCTGTCTGTCTGTTTGTTCCGGCTAATCTCCGAAACAGATGGATTGATTTTGACGGGACTTTCACTGGCAGATAGCTGATGTTATAAGGAGTAACTTAGGCTACTTTTATTTTAGAAAAAGAATTAGTGTTTCGCTAAAAAAAAAACGATTTTCGCTGTGATTTTCGCGCTTGAAACCTAAATACGGTATAATAATAATGATAATGTCCTCCTGGCCGTTTCCGGCCACGGCGGCCAATCTCATTGAGACTAGCCAACTGCGCAGGAGATATTATAGTGCACAAGTGTACGCGCAGACACAAGTGCACTCCCTATTCCTGTCACTCTCATACTCCGGTGGGACGACTACTCGACACGACCGGTGAGAGTTAAGGCGCAGGACCGACGGCTTTACGTGCTCTCCGAGGCACGGGGGTGAAACACCGCCAACTTCCCAACTCCGGGCTGTTACTGAGGCTTACTATACAGAAAGACTCAATAACTAAACTTGGCCCGACCCGGGACTCGAACCCAGGACCTCAGAATGTGCAGCCGTACATGCTAGCCACTACACCACCGAGGCAGTTAAACACAAACAGAAAAACACAAAAAGAATTTTTCAATTCCATCCACTAGTTCCTGAGATTAGGGCGTTCAAACAAACAAACAAACAAACAAACAAACAATCAAACAAACAAACTCTTCAGCTTTATAATATTAGTATAGATTTTTGAACAATCGAGAGTGCAGAATATTTTTACATCAAAGTAGCACTTATAATAAAGTTTAGAATAAATGACAAAAATAAAATGGCGAATTCCTGTAAATGAGGGAGGGATAGAACAGGGAAAAAATATGAAAAGTGAAAAAGTGAAGTACTGCGAGTGCATGGGAATTGTCAAAATGGCTTTTTTTGAAATAAAAAATATATATTGCTAGTGGTGTACTTTCACATCTAATTTAGAACCCTAGTACGTAACTATGTTTGGCTCAGTTTGTAGTGACCCTACTTTCTGTGCCAGCGGTCGCGGGTTCGAGTCCCGCTGGGGTCATTCATTTGTGTGATGAGCACGAATGTTTGTACTTCAGTCATGGGTGTTTATATTTATAATATGTATGTATTTAAAGTTATATATGGGTAGTGTATCAACTATCTAGTATCCATAACACAGGCCTCGTAGCTTACCATGGAACTAGATGGTGCTGTATGTTAATGTACCAATATATTTATTTATTTATAAAATTATTACGTAGTATTCTAAATTTTTCGATTTATCGATAAAAATAAGCACATCACTAATGAAAAGTATGAACGGCTTACCTCTTATTTATTTATATTTATAAGGAAATTCCTCCTAAATAAAATCTCTCTAAAATAACGTTGAATTTAAATACCCATAGTATTATAATTAAACTAGTGACTTACTCTCGCTTCGCTCGAGTACATATCGGTTTTTAATTACATATATAAAAAGCGATTGGAGCTGGAAGAAAAAATGGTACATTTTAGTATTTTTTTTTAAACTTACGCGAATGTTTGACATTTTAAATGAAAGTATCTTTTTTACAGTAATTATGACCGTGGGAGAGACTAAGGTTTTAGACATCTCAAAGATCATTATATAGTTGTTATACAGACAGTATCGCTCCACATAACACTTTATTAATATATCACGTAGGATTCCTAAAAAATCGATCCTGCGATTATTGCAACAGAACCGTGTACTAACTTTGAAAGTTAAAGTTGGTGTAAGATAAGACAGTCAGTGGCGTCGAGACGAACTTTGAGATGAATTACACGTACGAAGTTTGGTAGCAGATACAACTTTTGTGGATATTCCTCTTTACCGTATGTTTTTTTAAACCCGATTTAGTTAGATTTAAGCGAATATTTGACATCTATACATATAATAAAAATCTGAGTCGAATCTGTACATTAAATATTTTTTTGGAAAGTCTTATTGAAATAGTCATTTATCGATACAGAGGCCGAATCTATAGTTTTTAGAATTTTTGTCTGTCTGTCTGTTTGTCTGTCTGGGAACGCATCATGAGAAAACCACTGGACAAATTTTGATGAAATTTGCTATGATGATAGCTGGTTATCCGGGTCAACATATAGGATACTTTTTACTGCGGGAAAATATCTCATCTCTGAGAAATTTATACTAAACGTTAAAACGTAATTAGGGACGAATCCGAGCGGAGTGAAAGTGAGTCGCTAGTGTTAAATAAAACTATCTTATCGGATTTTTTGGCGGATTTATTTTGATTTTTGGTTCCCGACGTTTCGAATGCTTTACAGCGCACATGGTCACGGGAGAGACTAAGGTTTTAGATGTCTTAAAGGTTACTAATATAGTTGTTACAGTCAGTACCTGCCTACAAAATACACAAAAAATTGTCAGAAATAGAAAAACGGTACCAAAGTACCTTACAATATTTGTAAAATGATAATCGTTTTAAATGAAAATAAATTTTATTCAAATATTCTTATAAGCACTTTTGAATCGTCAATATAATTTAAAGAGCGTCAGTGTAGTCAGTCCTTGAGGAAGCTACCACCGGCTCGGAAAGCAGTTCTGCTGAGAAAAGCCGGCGTCAATTCTGCTGAGAAGAACCCAAGAGAAACTCAACAGTCAACACTCAACTCAATTCATTTTAATATATAATCCATACTAATATTATAAATCGGAAAGTTTGTGAGTGTGTATGTATGGATGTTTGTTAGTCTTTCACGCCAGAACAGCTAAACAGATTTGAATGAAATTTGGTACAGAGATAGATTATATTCTGGAATAACACATAGGTTACTTTTTATACCGGGATAATGTACGGTTCCCGTGGAATAGGTTTGTTACTCTTTTACGCCAGAACGGTTGGACGGATCTGGATGAAATTTAGCACAGAGATAGATTATAGTTTGAAATAACACATAGGCTACTGTTATCCCGAAAAATTACGGTTCCCGTGGGATAGATTTGTTTTTGTTTGTCTAGAGGCGAACCCAAGCGAAGCGAGGGTGAGCGGCTAGTTATAAATAATTTAATATGAAACCAAGTCATGAATTGTACATATCGACTTAAAACCTTGAACCTACCCAAAAACCTAGCGAAATTTCACTTTACTGTTTCAGTTCAATAAAAATGTATTCTTATAGACCTCTCATGAAGAGACTTTCATTCTTCTAGAAATCTCTATACTGTTCTACATAGAACTTCATAGATCACGTATTTTCATATAAACGAGGGGTCATGAGCTCTGGTTTTCACTTAATAGATTTGCGTGCAATCCCCTCAAGCAATAACAAGGGGTTAACATAAATTCGCAATATCAGGGTTTCAAGTCAATCTGATATTGTTTAGATGTCCACAATTAACGCTAATGATGTACCCTCGCTTTGTTTTGGTACATCCCTTACTAAGTTTTTGTAATCTAATATCCCAAGAACTCACTTTCGCTCCATAAATTATCTCTTTGCCAAAAAAACCTAAAAACACATGCTTTCACAAATTGTAATGTATGAGGCTCTTTATGACAAATTAAACGAGTCCAGCTTAAGAGGTACTAATCCTGCGACTTGAATCAGATCAGTCAAATTATTAACTGTCTGGCTTATTAAAGCTTGGCCCAGGTCGGGCCAAACTTCAGGGGTGTTGTAGTGAATGCGCAAGCAATCCTGCAACGCCCCAGTGCACTGCAGCGACGGGTTCCGCTGTGGGTTTTAGTGAGTAGGAGTCTAACAGTACCCTGCTCATTGACGGTCAGCAGGGTCCCCATGATGGGTTTCCCCAACGACAACAAAAAAAAGGTCGGGTCAAACTTACTTATTGAGTGTCAAAAACAGCTCGAAACTGGGAAGTTTTACTGATTTCGGTGATAACGACTAATCTCACTGAGACCAGCCAATTACACAGGAGATACTATAAAGCACAAGTGTGCGCGCAGACACAAGTGCACTCTATTCCTGTCATTCTCAAAGACCTATGGAACAATACTTCGACAGACCAGCGATAGTTAAGGCACAGGACCGGCTTTATGTACACTGCCTAGACATGGAGGTGAAACATCGCCATCACCCCAACTCCAGGCTGCTGCTGAGAATTCCTTAATAGAAAGACTCAATAATTAAACCTATCCTTACCCGGGATTCAAACCTAAGACCTCCGGGATCTGCAGCCATACAGACTAGCCCCTACACCAACCACCAAGGCAGTTAAGAGTTAGATGTAACAAACCAACATACATACAACGTCTTTTACAATATTAATAAAGATTATTTAAGCCTAAATCTCAATAATTCTCTTTAACTTGCGATGTATTCATATAACTAATTAGATCATTAAATATTCAAAGGCTATATCCAAATGAAATAAAGCCAATCAAAATTGAACCTTATTCGTAATACAATACAGTAGAAAATCACATACAGATAACTCCTTTAATTTTACAATATCTATATCTTATGTAAATAGCAATAGGGTTCAAAATTACGATTAAATAATATACAGGATATTATTTTACCCATAGAGTGTTGCAAATACAGATGTTTGTATGGTTGTTTTCATGTGGTTCTGAGTTCATATCCCGGATAGGCTGTGACTGAAATAAATCTATACCTATAATAGTTATTGAATATTTTGTCTGTTTGTCTGTGTGTCTGTTAGTATGTTTATCTGTATGGATTTTCCACAAAAAGTACTGAAATAATTTTAAGTAAATATTATGTAGGTCAATATTTAGGAGATTTATAGAAAAATCTATTGTTCCCACGGGAAAACGCAATAACTGGTTCTATCGAGTCGTCCTTAGAAATTTACATGGCTAACGCTAGACCTTAAGAGATACATCAAAATAATGTACTAGAAAATTGTAGGTCTTAAAAAGGCCTACAAAAAAGTTTATGATAGCATATGCCTATATCTTAAGGTACAATCGCAATCTATTTAAAACGTACCAAGAGACGCACCCGAGCGAAGTTAGGGTAAAGCACTAGTCTACATATGTATAAATAGGCAAAAACAAAACAGTTCATTACTCTTTTCTCCTGCGTTAGTCAACTTTCTAACGATGAGCTTTAGTGTTATCAATAAAATCAACGAAATTTTGGAAAAAGTTATATATATATATGTATTCAGCTCTTTTTAGCATCTCACGGCTGGGCACGGGCCTTCCTTTAATACGAGGGGGATCAGGCCATACTCCACCACGCTAGCTAAGACCGACCGACCGACCGACCGAACGACCGAGCGAGCCAGCAAGCATGCAAGCAAGCAAGCAAACAAACAAATAAACAAACACTTTCACATTTATGATATTAGTATGGATTATAGCTACAAAATTAATTAATATGGAATCTGGCTATGCTTTATTAATTGGACTATTATTATAGATGCGACATTTTCTACGTATGTACATACTCGTACGTGTGTAATATGTACGTTTGTTGTCTTTTACGTTGAAACGGTTGCACGGATTTGTATGAAATTTACTACATACATAGACTATAACCTGGAGTAGCATATAAGCTATTGTTAGTAATAAAATTTGCCAATAGGTGGCGCTGTTTACACATAATCTATACAAATAAATAAAATTGGAGTGTCTGTTTGTAATATTAAAATAACCGCTTTTTAAATAAAACTATCTTTTCGGATTATTTCGCGGATTTATTTTGATTTTTGGTTCCCGACGTTTCGAATGCCAAAAGATGCCAAAAAAGACCCATACTGATAGGTACCTGAACGGTGAATCTCACCACCATCCTTCACAGTTAGCTACCGTGGGAAAATCTTTGTTTCAGAGAGCACAAGGGATCTGTGACGAGCAACACCTGGCCGGAGAACTGCAACATGTCAAGCAAGTTCTGCGAGACAACAAGCTGTAAGTGCCGCGCCTGCGTCACAGTGACCGAGTGAAACCAGCCACAGTCGAGCGAGTCCCTGCAGTCCTGCCATACATGAGAGGAGTCACTGACAAGATTGGCTACATCTTAAAGCGTGCTTCAATCAAAACTTACTTCAAGCCGCCAAAGAAAATTAGTCAGTTTTTACCACCAGTCAAGTGCCACATCCCTCTCCAAGATGCAGGGGTATACAAACTTGATTGTGATTGTGGGCTCTCCTACATCGGACAAACAAAGAGATCCATTAGAACTCGGGTCAAAGAACACATAGCTGATGTGAAGCACCGTCGCAATACAACATCTGCAGTCTGTAAACATAGCCAGGATCGCCCAAGCCACTACATTCGCTTTGATAATCCACAAATACTTGCGAAAGAAAGCCGTTATCGCCCCAGGATTATTCGCGAAACTATTGAAATTAAAAAACATCCAAACTTCAATAGGGAAGATGGCTGGGTACTACCATCATCGTGGGATCCTGTAATAAACATAATAAAATCTAACAGCAAAAACAAAGATAACAGACCTGTAGATGTAGTTAGTTCATACTGTGTGGATCGCTATAACAATGATTCAGATTAATATATATTTTATCTGTGAAGATAGTGTTGCTTAATATTATATCTTAAAATTACATTAGAAATCTAAATTAAAAAATTTAATTTTCTAAATTACATATAAAACAATAATAATACTTTAATAAATAATTAGTATTTAATAAATAATTAATATTTTGATTTTCTTTGTGGTTAGACATATTATAGTAATAGCAACAATAAATAATATTACATTATTAATTCTTAAAATTTTTTAAAATATTGTAATATTTATAATAATAACAGCTAAAATTAAACAAATAATATTTAATTATAATACTTATTAAACTTTTTTAATATTTTTAATATGTTTAGAATTAAAATCAACAAATATTGTAAGGTACTCTGGTGCCATTTTTGAATTTTCAAAATCATTTTTGTAAATTTGTGGGTAGGCACTGTCTGTAACAAGTATATAACGCTTTTGAGGTGTCTAAGACCTTAGTCTCTCCCGTGACCATGATTGCTGTAAAGCATTCGAAACGTCGGGAACCAAAAATCAAAATAAATCCGCGAAATAATCCGAAAAGATAGTTTTATTTAAAATGTCAAATATTCGCGTAAATCTAAGAAAGTATTATAACCGCTTTTTACTATGCATATGGATGTGTACACGGTACATATACCAAAGCAACATTTTTTACAAATTTTTGTCTGTCTGTCTGTCTGTTTGTTCCGGCTAATCTCTGAAACGGCTGGACCGATTTTGACGGGACTTTTACTGGCAGAAGCTGATGTAACAAGGAGTAACTGAGGCTACTTTTATTTTAGAAAAAATAGGGTCCCACGAAAAAAAAATTAAAACAAAAAAAAGATTGTTTTGGGAAGCAACAGGGACGAACCCGAGCGAAGCGAGGTTGAGTCGCTAGTATTATTTATAGAAAAGGCATATCAAGAGAATCAAGGTAAGTGTAGTCTGTACATATAATAAAATTATAACTAAGCCGAATCTGTACATTAAATATTTTTTTTACTATCTTATTGAAATAGTCATTATTATCGATACAGAGGCCGAATCTATAGTTTTTAGAATTTTTGTCTGTCTGTTTGTTTGAGCATCACGAGAAAACCACTGAACAGATTTTGATGTAATTCGGTATGATGATAGCTGGTTATCCGGGTCAACATATAGGATACTTTTTACTGCGGGAAAATATCTCATCTCTGAGAAATCTATACTAAACGTTAAAACTTATCTAGGGATCCCGAGCGGAGTCAGGGTGAGTCACTAGTTAATAAATATAACCTTCATAATACATGATTGTTAAAAACAGAACACAACCATGTAATGAAAAGTAAATATTGTAAAGCAGCTGGCCTAAAACAACAACGTATAAAGCAAGTACGTAAAATGTGGAGTTAGGTAAAATTATTATTATATATTTTTATGATTATCTAGAGATGTGTGATTGTGGTTCTATGAAGAAGGGTGTGGGATCGATGCCTGCTAGTGGCATTTATATTAATTATGCGCCAATAATCAGCCATAATAAATAAAATTATAATAATAATAAATATAAAACTTTGGCTTCGCTCGATTGTGTCCATAAGTGCGTTTTATTTTTTGGCGAGAATCCTAAATTCTTTTTCTAAAATAAAAGTAGCCTAAGTTACTCCTTATAATATCAGCTATCTGCTAGTGAAAGTTCTGTGAAAATCGATAATATCAGCTATCTGCCGGTGAGAGTCCCATCAAAATCGGTTCAGTTAATTCAGAGATAAGCCGGAACAAACAGACAGACAAAAATTAATGTCCCAACATATTTATTATTTATTTATTCCTTGGACATATTTGCATGAAATTTTGTATTTTTCGTAGTTTGATCGCGAGCGAAGCCGCAGGTTCTGCTAGTAATTTCATATACATTTAGTAAAAAGTTGTGATTTTGACATTACACACAGTTCAGTTTTATAAATAAAAAATTTTAGTAGTCAAAAAGTATTAAATCTTCGTCTCACGCCTTATTTCTAATTAGTGGTATAGAATTTTTGTTCTACAGGACTTAGTGAGTGCGAAAAGTCGCACTGCGCTATAATATCTGCAGATGGCTACTTTTAGAGAGGTGGTTGAAATCGGTTAGGAGACCAAAGTTGCATGGTGAGTGTTTTCAGAATTATAGTATTAACTAGCGACTCACCCTTGCTCCGCTCGGGTTCGTCCCTAGTTACGTTTTCACGTTTACCTTAGAGATGAGATATTTTCTTGCAGTAAAAAGTATCCTATATGTTGACCCGGATAGCCAGCTATCATCATATTGAATTTCATCAAAATCTGTCTAGTTGTTTTCTCGCGATGCGGTAACAGACAGACAGACAAAAATTCTAAAAACTATAGATTCGGCCTCTGTATCGATAATAATGTTTATTTCAATAAGATTTTCCAAAAAATATTTAATGTACAGATTCGGCTAAGTTTGGGGAAGATTTGGGGTTCGGTGTTGTCCGGGAACTTCAACAGGGGTACATGGGGCCATAAGTTTGAGGAACCCTGGCCTATAGCCTTCCTCAGTTAACGGGCTATCTAATTCAAAAAGAACTTTTCAAATCGGATTAGTAGTTCCTGAGATTAGCGCGTTCAACCAAACAAACAAACTCTTCAGCTTTATAATATTAGTATAGATTAAATTATTACATTTGCTTACTGAACGTCATGAGTCTACTACCAGTTCGGAAAGAAGAAGCCTCAGACCTGAGAAGAACTGGCGAAAGAAACTCAGCGGGACTAATATTATTATGTTATTTTTTTGTAAGTTAAATGATAATAATTTATTTGGATTTACTGAACCGATTTAGATGGAATTTGGTAGAAGGATAGTTTAAGACCTGGAAAGTACATAGGATACTTTTTATCCTAGAAATCATCCCTTAGCGGGTGAAAATGGGGATGAGCTTAATATTAGTGTATTCATATATTTTTTCTTTATATGTATATGTTTATTTATTAACATTTATTTACTTATCACAGTAATGAGTATTCTATTAGTATTTGTATTCTTTTGTATTTAGCCCTTTTTAACGTCCCACTGCTGGGCACGGGCCTCCCTTCAATACAAGGTGGATCAGGCCATAGTCCACCACGCCGGCCAAGTGCGGGCAGACTGAGCATGTATTTCGAAAACTTGCTAGAATCTCTCAGAGATGCAGGTTTCCTCACAATATTTTCTTTCGTAAAACAAGTGGTGATCATGTTGGAAATGATTCGCACATGAGAATATCAGAGCGAGACCCGGGATTTGAACCCGTTTCACTTGGTTTCCTCAGCGCGTTACCACTGGACTACCACTGCCTGACCTTTGTATTCTTTATATATTTTATAATATTATTGTTTGACTTCATGTTTAGTTCTAAGGTGCTCTTTTTATGTTATTCCTTCGTATGAGGTCATAAAGTAAAAAGTAAGGGCGATCTATTTGTCTCGACCTGTGTTTGACATATGTATGTAATATGTATCACGCACCCCTACGTTTTAGGGTTTATTTAATAAAAAATTGGACAAGTGCGAGTTTGAAACGTACACGAGGGTTCTGTAGCATAAAATAACAATAATAATAAATATATTAGGATATCAACACACAGCACCATCTAGTTCCATGGTAAGCTACAAGGCTTGATTAATGGATACCAGATAGTTGATACACTACACATATATAACTTTAAATACATACATATTTAAATATAAACACCCATGACTGGAGTACACGCATCGTGCTCATCAAATGAATCCCCCCAGCGGGACTCGAACCCGCGACCGCTTGCACAGCATATAGGGTCACTACAAACTGAACCAAACGTGTCGTCAATTCATTTTTTTTTATGGGATAATTAACTACACATTTAGGGTTTTCGGATTTTTCTCTTTGCATGTGCTATAAGACATTGCGTGTTGACAAATTTCATGGTTTTAGGTCAACGGGAAGTACCCTATAGGTTTTGATTATTTTGCGAGTATCAAAATATGCGGCATAAACGGCCGTATCTTTTGATTGCGTTGACTTAGACGTTTGATTTTTTCACAGCTCCAAGGGATTGCAGATCTGACTATTTGATATTAATTTCAATTTGATACCTCCACGAGTTCCTAAGATTCTTGAGATTCTGAGAGAGTCTTGACAAATCGGCGTACAGACAGACGGACGGAAAACGAAGTGATCCTATAAGGGTTCCTTTTTTCTTTTTGAAGTAGGGAACCCTAAAAACTAGCTTAAATCAAACGAAAAATAAGCAAGATTACTAACCATTACTCTACTCACTTCGTAATAATTAGCAAAAAATTAGTAATTTTCTTATCGACTTGTTAAAACTGACATTTAATATCAATTTACCTTTAAAAATAAAATTTATATGTGGTTCTAAAGGTCTAGTAGAATGTAGCACATTTTTGAACGATTTCAAAAAGTGAGGAGTTACTCCATATTTTGAATGTATGATTATATTATTATTTCACTAGCAACTCACCCTCGCTCCGCTCGGGTTCGTCCCTAGTTACGTTTTAACGGTTAGTATAAATTTCTCAGAAATGAGATATTTTCCCGCAGTAAAAAGTGTCCTATATGTTGACTTGGATAACCAGCTATCATTATACCAAATTCTATCGAAATCTGTCCAGTGGTTTTCTCGTGATGCGTTCCTAGACACACAGATAGGCAAAAAATTTAAAAACTATAGATTCGGCCTCTGTATCGATAATAATGACTATTTCAATAAGATTTTCCAAAAGAATATTTAACATACAGATTCGACTTAGAATATTATTATATGTGATGACAATCCGCCGAGTAGTCATTTGTTCATTTAATATAGGGCTTATAAGTGGCGCTACCTTTTGAAACGTATGTGTTATTCCAGCTCATAGTCTGTCTATGTACTAAATTTCATCCAAATCCGTCCAGCCATTTCGGCATGAAGGTGTAACAAGCATACACACATACGCACACACATACAGACATAAAGTGATTATAGACAAAATAGGAAAAAAACACGTGCGAAGCCACAGGCTCAAGCTATCTCATATATTACGTAATAAGTATTAAAAATCTAAACGTGAAACGAGCATCACAAAATCCCCGAATTTTCTTTTACAACGTACAAAATTAAGTAATTTGTACGAAAAAACCGACAATTTCAAGAATTAGCTTTTTTTAAAATTTCTTAGTATTTATATACTCTTATATAATTTAAATGAATAGTATTGTATGTTTAAGGCTCAATTATATATTATATATTCAGCTCTTTTTAACGTCCCACTGCTGGGAGTGGGCCTCCCTTGAATACGAAGGGGATCAGGCCATAGTCCACACTGATCAAGTGTCAGGCTTCCGGTAAAACATGTCGCTCTCTCATTGGTATATTTAGCTATCAGAAGCGGTGCATTTTCAGACGACTGCAATAAACACATAATATGTATGTACATACAGACAGTGGGTCTGTATACGGTGAAGGAAAACATTGTGAGAAAACCTGCACGTCTGAGAAAACCTAGCAAGTTTTCGAAAGACATGCTCATTTCGCCCTGCAATGGGCCAGCGTGGTGGACTATGGCCTGATCCCCCTCGTATTGAAGGGAGACCCGTGCCCAGCAGTGGGACGTTAAAAATTGGGATATTTTCCATGTATAGCTATTTTAATAATTTTAATTAGCAAAATGTATTTAACATAAAAATCTATACTAATATTATAAAGCTGAAGAGTTTGTTTGTTTGTTTGTTTGTTTGGTTGAACGCGCTATTCTCAGGAAGTACTGGATGGAATTGAAAAATTCTTTTTGTGTTGGATAGTCCATTTATCGAGGAAGGCTTTAAGCTATATATCATCCCGGAAAATTGTACGGTTCCCGTGGGATAGAGTTGTTTTTGTCTAGAGACGAACCCGAAGCGAAGCGAGAGTGAGTCGCTAGTAATTCATATTTAGAGACAAAAGGCAGATGTATTGATCTTTTTTATAAAAAATACCGTACATTACAATTTTTGTTTAACATGCCACTGCCTTGAGGCATTCAAATTATTTTCAAGGTATATTATATTATTTTTGCATATACGTTATTATTTATTTTAATGTATAATTGTTTATTATTGTACTATTAATTTGCCCTTGCTTTGCTTAGGGGCGGTTAAACGGGAGGTTCTGTTGGGTTTAGTGGGTCTGCCTTTTCTAGCCGATGAGTCCCATATAACCACATATATGTACATAATTAACACAGATATTTTGTCCATATATCTATATCAATATCTAATCTAATATATTGTATATTTATTTATTTATTTATATATACCGGCGACCTCGGAAACGGTCGATAATTTCATACGCTCGGACATAAGGAATCATAAGATCCTGATAGGGAGTAGGTATCCACTAAGTATGGATTTTAAAAAATTAGTTTTTGAAAATAGGGGTATGAAAGGGGTTGGAACTTGGAAATTTGTATGAAAATCCGTTATTTTTAGTTTATTTTAATGAGAATCATAGATATTGGCCTCATCCGGGAAGTGAACCAGCTATCTTCTCCCAAAGACTATAGATATCTCATGGATTGATTGATTGAAAGGTTGAGGAGAATTGAACTGAACCGTTCATGGTTTTTACTAGTTGCTTATTGATCGGTACAAAGATGCCACTCATGAATTATGCGTTTGAATGTACGTTTATGGCTTAAGATGTAAGCTTAAAGCTCAGCACGAGATTTTTTGATAGCTTAATATAACAACTAGTGGTCAAAATTTAACCACATTCATTTGTTTTATTGATAACTTGACGACACGTTTGGCTCAGTTTGTAGTGACCCTACTTGCTGTGTCAGCGGTCGCGGGTTCGAGTCCCGCTGGGGGCATTCGTTTGTGTAGAGCACGAATGTTTGTACTTTAATCATGGGTGTTTATATTGATAATATGTATGTATTTAAAGTTATATATGTGTAGTGTATCAACTATCTGGTATCCATAACACAAGTTTCGTACCTTACTATGGAACTAGATGGTGTTGAAGCACCATATTTTAATAAATCTTTGTTTAAATTAATTTTAAGCAAAATAACATAGACCGAACGTATTGCTCTATTTTTCTGTTAGGCGTTCGGTCATATATTATCATATGTGTAGCACAGACGGTGATTTTAAAAATTCTACAATAAATCGTTAGACTGCGCGCTGTTCAGTCATCAAAGTTTTTAATTTTTTATTTATAATCCCAGTAAAACCCCCCGATACGCGCACATGGTCCTTCGAGCCGGATTATTATAATTTTCTTTGGAAATATTGGGATTTAAGAATATTATCTGGAAATTAATAAAATTATAAAACTGAGCTACGTGTCCAAGGAAGTGATTCAACCTACACGTTTTGGATGAAGAAAGTGGCTTGGACTTTAGAGTGATTTAATTTAATAAAACAAATTGTTTTAAGCGTTAAATAAAATTTATTTCACCCAACACTCAGGTAATATTCTAGGTAAAAATTTAATGACCAATATGAAGACTGTACAAGGTTAGTAACATATGTTTTAATTTAATATGTACAAGTTATTCTTAACTTATTTAATACTACTACAATTTAAAACGTATTAATTAATTATTTACATTGCATTAGGTTGATTAAGTATAAAGATAATTATTGTATAATATAGTTAATCAGTACTTCATTGTGACAGTGCAGTAATATTAATATTACATTAGTTAACTATTCAGATTTAATGCAATATTTAATGTTAAACCTTAAAATTATTAGCATTGTAAGTAGTTATCATTGTAGATAGTTAAAATTGTAAAATAAGTTATTTAAATATACTAGTCTTAAGTCTATCATACAACAGCAAAATTATAAGTGCAGTGATTTTAAAAGTTAAATTAAATTATATTTGTTTAGTGATTAATGCTCATTGTCATATAAACATTGTTATAAAAATATTTCTTACATTATTTCTATTTATTGTAAAATTCCAGGTTGACGACACCTGCCTTTCAAAATGACCGACATAAAAGATCTTAAAAAGAAACGTGGCAGTTATAAGGGAAGACTTACTTCATTTGCAACCTATTTAGGTCTTTTAAAAGGTTCCGAGTTAACCCCTTGTCAGGCCATGGAGTTACAGTTACGTATTGATAAGTTAGAAAATATATATGATGAGTTTAACGAAATTCAATTACAGTTAGAATGTTTAAGTGATAATTTTGATATCGAATCTGTCGAAAGATCTACTGTAGAATCTCAATATTACAGCTTAGTCTCTCAGGCAAAAATTATGTTAAATAATTATTCTAAATTAGAAAAAGATGATGCAAAATCTAGCCACAGCAGTTCAAAGCGTCAGTTAGTCAAGTTACCTACCATTTCATTGCCAAAATTCTCAGGATCTTACGTTAACTGGCTTGAATTTCGCGATACGTTTACTAGTCTTATTCACGATAATGACGATATGGACGAAATAAACAAATTTCATTATTTGCGATCATCATTGGAAGGTTCGGCTGCCGTCGTAATTAAATCAATTGAGTTCTCCGCCCGAAACTACACAGTTGCGTGGGAACTTCTTTGTGAACGGTTCGATAACAAACGCTTATTAATTAATAACCACGTCACGGCGTTGTTTGATATCGAATCAATCACTAAAGAATCTTCAATTGCATTGAAACGCACAATCGACAATGTAAACAAAAATATTAGGGCATTAAGTTCATTAGGCGAGCCTGTTCATAGTTGGGATACTCTTCTGATATATATTATTAATAAAAAATTAGATTTTAAAACGTTTAGAGAGTGGGAGGAGTTTAAAGGGCGTTTTGATAAAACTAAAGCAATTT
Organism: Fabriciana adippe; assembly: GCA_905404265.1. Taxonomy (NCBI): domain Eukaryota; kingdom Metazoa; phylum Arthropoda; class Insecta; order Lepidoptera; family Nymphalidae; genus Fabriciana; species Fabriciana adippe. The sequence goes on from FR990003.1 coordinate 8,431,831, forward strand.
CATTTCAACAGTTCATGGATTTTCTGCGTAACCGTGCTGACCTACTAGAAACGGTGGAATTATCACGCCCCTCTTCCAGTAATATTAAATCCAACACTAAAATTAAGGCTATGGTTTCCACAGAAAAGATAGGTTCTTCATTAGCACACGGTTGTCCAAAGTGTAGTGGCGATCACAACTTAAATTCATGTCCACAGTTCTTAGCACTGAGTGTTAGCGATAGAATGTTATTTTTGAAAATTTATAAGATTTGTTTTAATTGTTTCCGTCATGGTCACTATCCTAATTCATGCAAGAAATCAGGTTGTAAAATTTGCAAGCGCAAACACCACACGCTTATTCACAATAATGATTATAAAAGCCATTCCATTGTAAACAAATCAGGTGAATGTACAATCGGCAAGGTCAAGGACAAGTCATCTTCCATCGCTACTGACAACAGAGACAACGCGCACATTGCACTATCGGCAAACATCTCGACGCACTCGCATACAAGCACCTCGAGCGACGTCCTTCTGTCGACTGCGTTAATTAAATGTTATGATGTAAATAATAAAGAACACATCGCACGCGCCCTTCTTGATTCCGGTAGTTCATCTTGTCTAATGACGGAACGATTATTTAAAAAATTAAATTTACCATATTTAAATATAAAAAAATCTATTCAAGGAATTAATAATTCACTATCTCCTGTGCGAAAAATGTGCCGAGTTCACGTCGAATCGTTGCACGAACCTTATGTTAATGATTTAATATGTTTTGTCTTGCCCACTATTACAGATAACGTTCCCGCTAGACAGGTACATATAGATATTCCTTCGAATGTACAGTTAGCAGATCCGTACTTTCACTCGCCAGCTTCAATTGATATTATAATTGGGGCTGACGTATTTTGGAGCTTGTTAGGTTCTGATAAAATTATGTTAGGTGATAGGAAACCAACATTATATCAAACTAGACTTGGCTGGCTAGTTTGTGGCCCAGTTAACGGCGGCTATAATATGTTGTCATCTCATTTCCCACCAATACAATGAAACTTCACAAACTTTCAAAATAAACGTTCTTCTAGTTCTCGTGAGTTAGATGACATCCAAAACCAACTTACGCGTTTTTGGCAGCTTGAAGAAGTCTGTCATGAGTCATCAACTTATTCAATTGAAGAGAAGACGTGCGAAGAACACTTTGTCAATAACACTACGCGTTTGCCAGACGGCCGTTTTAATGTTAGAATCCCGTTTAAGGAATCTTCAAGTCGTCTTGGTGATTCATTTCATCGTGCAAAACGTTGTTTTCTGTCTTTAGAGCGCAGAAATTTAAAGCAACCTTCACTCGACAAAATGTACAAGGATTTCATGTCTGAGTATATTTCTTTAGGTCATATGTCCGAGTGTCAAATTAATTCAAACCAAATGTCATATTTCATTCCACATCATGGTGTCTTGCGTGAAAATAGTAGTACTACAAAATTAAGAGTTGTTTTTAACGCTAGTGCTCCCACCACCTCTGGCATTTCCTTAAATAAAATACAAATGGTAGGACCTACTGTTCAAGATGATTTAACGTCTATCTTACTCAGATATCGGATGTATAAGTACGTTCTTTCTGCAGACGTGGAGAAAATGTACCGGCAAGTGTTTGTACACCCGTCTGACAGACACTTGCAGCAAATCATTTGGCGGGACGATGTCTCCAGCTCACTTAAGACCTATCAGTTAAATACAGTAACTTATGGTACTGCTAGTGCACCATTTCTCGCGACTAGGTGCCTCAAACAAATAGGTTTAGAATGTCACAACAAGAAGATCGCAGAGGTTATTCTGCACGACTTCTATGTTGACGATCTTTTGACCGGTGCTGATCTGTTTGAGGACGCTTATGTGATGCGACATCAAATCACTGATGCACTTGCTTCCGCATGCATGCCTTTACGAAAGTGGAAATCTAATGAACCTAATTTAATCTCAGAATCCACTGATTCGTGCTTAGATTTCCACCAAGAAGGTGATGCCCTTAATAAAACATTAGGATTAAGTTGGCAGACACACACTGATGATTTGTGTTTCCCTATCAGTGTGCCTGAGCAAGTAGAAGCTACTAAGCGTGGTATGCTAGCTGTTATCGCAAGTATCTTTGATCCTTTAGGGCTTCTAGCTCCGTGTATCATACGTATGAAGATGCTGCTTCAGAAACTTTGGCTTGAGGGTTTAAAGTGGGATGACGAATTACCTCCTGAAATTAGAACAGCATGGTTTGGTATGATTTTAGCATTACCTACTCTTCAGAATTTACGCATTCCTCGTCGTGTAGTTTGTGAATCATACAAGCAGTTTGAATTGCATATTTTTACCGACGCTTCAGAGCGAGCTTACGGCGCTTGTGTGTACATTCGTAGTATTAATAATAAAGGTGACGTTTCTGTGCGATTACTAATGGCAAAAAGTCGTGTCACTCCCATTAAACCAGTGACTATCCCGCGACTTGAGCTTTGTGCGGCTGTGCTTGGTACACGTTTATGTAAAAAAGTAGTTAGTTCCTTTAGGAGTCCAGCATCTAATGTTGTTTTTTGGACTGATTCCATGATTGTATTGGGCTGGTTAAAAATGTTACCTATTAAATTAAATACTTTTGTGCGAAATCGTGTTTCAGAAATATTAGATGAAACCAGTTCTAGCAATTGGAGACATGTCCCTACACACGATAATCCTGCCGATTTGATATCTCGTGGAATAGAACCTTCCGCCATGCAATCGTTGGATTTGTGGTGGTTTGGTCCATCTTTTTTACGACAGGATATTACTAAATTGCCATGCACGTCTGCGGATTCAGTCAACCTTCCAGAAATTAAGTCAAATATTTCCCTTGTAGCGAGTGACGCTAATCATGATTCAAATAAAGGATTACTTAATTTTGAACGTTTTTCAAATTTTACGCGGTTCCAACGTAGTATTTGTTATGTGTTACGTTTTATTAAAAGATGCAAAACCCGTTCTACATTTACGTCTCACTTTACTCCTGAAGAATTACAAAATTCTTTAAATATGATTATCATTCAGTCGCAAAAGGAATCCTTTCCCGAATATAATTTATTAATAAATAAACAAAAATTACCATATAAAAATCAATTATTAAAATTTAATGTCTTTCTCGATGATAACAAAATAATCCGTATCGGGGGAAGATTACATAATTCTGAATATTCATTTGAAAAAAAGCATCCTATATTATTACAGTCCACTAATCATTTTGTCAAACTTTTATTCAGACATGAGCATATCAAGTTAATGCACGCAGGACCTCAACTATTATTAAGTACCATTAGGCAAACCTATTGGCCGCTAGGCGGTCGTAATTTAGCTAGAGCTTGCTATCGTCAGTGCGTTCGATGTCGACGTTTGAAAGGACAGACAGTTGTTCCACAAATGGGTAATTTGCCAATGAGTAGACTTTCACCAGCTGACTTTCCTTTTCAAAACTTTGGGGTCGATTATGCAGGACCCATTTCGTCAGCTAGTCGTCAAGGTCGCGGATGTAAAATAGTAAAGGTATATATAGTTATTTTCGTGTGCTTTACTACGAAGGCCATTCATTTGGAATTGGTAGGTGACTTAACTAGCAGTAATTATTTACAGGCTCTGCGACGGTTTATGTCTCGAAGGGGAAAACCGCTTAATCTTTTTTCCGACAATGGTTCGTCGTTTGTAGGAGCCTACAATGAAATTTCAAATTTTTTTAAAACTTAACTGTGACTCCTTAGCTGAAGATGTTGCCCAACATGGAACTAAGTTCCATTTTATTCCTGCCTATGCTCCACACTTCGGTGGACTTTGGGAGGCAGGTGTTAAGTCGGCCAAATACCATTTAATTAGAGTGTTGGGAAATTGTCATCTTACGTACGAGGAGCTTAACTCCGTACTAATTCAAATAGAAGGTGTTTTAAATTCGCGGCCACTTACGCCCTTATCTACGGACCCTGACGACATGCTTCCATTGACTCCTGGACATTTTTTGATTGGACGGCCAATTACATCATTTCCAGTCGAGGATCTTCGAGAAACTTCCAGCAGCCGCCTGAATCGTTTCCAGCGAATCGAACAAATAAGACAGCATTTTTGGATCAGGTGGAGCAAGGAGTATGTATCCGAGCTGCAGCAACGTGTTAAATGGTACACGTCCAAGGACTCCCTGAAACTCGACTCACTTGTTGTTGTCAAAGATGACAACCTGCCGCCATTAAAGTGGAGGATGGGCCGAATAGTCGCTCTTCATCCCGGGACCGATAATATCAGTAGGGTTGCAGATATTAAGACTGCCAACGGAGTAATACGAAGAGCCTGTTCAAGAATTTGTCCCTTACTGGAAGATTCCTGTTGAAAGGCAGGCTTTCAACGGCCGGGGGCATGTTGAAGCACCATATTTTAATAAATCTTTGTTTAAATTAATTTTAAGCAAAATAACATAGACCGAACGTATTGCTCTATTTTTCTGTTAGGCGTTCGGTCATATATTATCATATGTGTAGCACAGACGGTGATTTTAAAAATTCTACAATAAATCGTTAGACTGCGCGCTGTTCAGTCATCAAAGTTTTTAATTTTTTATTTATAATCCCAGTAAAACCCCCCGATACGCGCACAGATGGTGGTGTGTATTAATGTCCTAAAATATAGTAAATTTTGGGACATTAACACAGCATACAACAAAAAACATAATAAATAAATTGTAACTTTAAACGACGTATAGTAGTTTTCAAAACCTCAAAAACGAGCCCCAGCTAGACCATTTTGTTATCAGCCATTGAAGAGTTCCACCATCCAGCATCCACCTCCTGGCTCTTTCAGAACAATGGTATCAAAAAACAAAGTTTCAAACCGCTAAGATAATTAGAATTAGAGTAAAATAAACTTAAAATATTTGATTATTATTAACAAATTAATCAAAACTTGTTGTTGTTGAAATAACAAGTTTTCTATTATCTATTATGTTTCAAAAGATATAGCCATTTAAATATAAGCCGCATAGTTCGACATTACCAAGGTTAAATAATATGAGTATGGTATTATCCTATTGTATTCAGCCCCTTTTTACTATCCCATAGCTAGGGGTGGGGGGATCAAGACATACTCGGTTGGGACTTCATGCTAGGGGGATCAGGCCATGCTCCACCACACTAGCCAAGTGCGGGGCAGACGTCCCATATATTTCCAAACCTTCCTAGGTTCTCTCAGAGACATGCAAATTTCCTGACGATGTTTTCCTTCACGTAAAGTAATCATATTGGAAACTAGCGACTTACCCTCGCTCCGGCTGAGAGATGAAATATTTTCCCGCAGTAAAAAGTATCCTATACGTTGACATATGCGGTTCTAAAAGTATCCTATATGTTAACATATGCGGTTGACTATATGCGGTTACAGACAGACAGACAGAGATTCTAAAAACTATAGATTCGGCCTCTGTATCGATAATAATGTCTATTTCAGTAAGATTTTCCAAAAAATATTTAATGTATTGATTCGGCTTAGTTAGAATTTTATTATATGTATAGATGATTTGCGCATGAAAATATCAGAGGTGCGAGACCTGGGATTTGAATCAGCTACACTTTGTTTTTCAAGCAAACACGTTACCACTAAGCTACCACAACGTAAACATATTATATTATTTTAAACCTATATATATTTATGGTTAACCTTTGGTTTTGGAGAAAAATGGCAACATGGATTCGCAAAAACAATGTTTACTGCAGCGCCCTCTGGTAAGTTGTCATCGTAACACCTATCAAAAAACATGCACCAATCAAATCCGAACCCATAACTGAAAACTTCATCAAAATCGGACTAATAGTTTTGGAGAAAAACGGCAACATGGATTTGCACAAACAAACAAACGTCCTCTCACTCCAAACGCATATACTGTCTCCGTTCCGTCGTGGGTAAAAAATCGCTACCGCTACCATTTTATACCATATATGGGCATGTACAGTCGTGTGTCTGTAAACACACCTTGATTTCCCAAATGAATTGCAGACCGCTAAACTTTGGCGTGACGGTGTTATGCAAGATCTACAATCTACATGCTACGTATTCGATATCGTTCGCGTAAATACTATGTATAGTATCTGTACTTAGAATAACCTAGACCTTTTTTTTTTTTTTTTTTTTTTTTAACGTTGGGGAATGCATTTACGCACCGTCCACCTATAACCCCAGGTGGGTGTGTGGGACTCACCAGCTAGAAGAGCCGGTACTACCCACTAAACCCCAACGATCCCCTCCCCTCCGCCATAGTGGGACGCCGCAGGATCGCTCGCGCATTCAACTACGGCGCCCCGGCGGTAGGCCCGAAGGCCACCATCCAGTGAGGCCCCCGTAGGAACCCCACGCGGCTGCAGAGGTCAGGGCCCGAAACAACGGCCCTCTCCCCTGCAGCCCCACCGCGTCCGCCATCAAACGGTGGCGGTCCCGTCTGGGCCGCGGAAGGAGGAAACTGGCAAATACCACGACTCCCCTCCTGCCGCGGCCCGCCCCTCTACCGGTTGCGGGGCTATTAACACAGCCCCACCACCGGCTCCCCCCCATCCGATCGCGGGACCACCGAAGCGGTCCCGCCACCGGCGGCCACACGCCGACAGCCGAAGCCACGACGCGCGGCCCCGTCCGGGCCGCGGAAGGAGAAGACTGGCAAATACCACGACTCCCCTCCCGCCGCGACCCACCCCTCTACCGGTTGCGAGGCTATTAACACAGCCTCGCCACCGGCACCCCCCATCCGATCGCGGGACCACCGAGGCGGTCCCGCCACCGGCGGCCACACGCCAACAGCCGAAGCCACGACGCGCGGCCCCGTCCGGACCACGGAAGGAGAAGACTGGCAAATACCACGACTCCCCTCCTGCCGCGGCCCACCCCTCTACCGGTCACACGCCGACAGCCGAAGCCACGACGCGCGACCCCACTCCACCCACCGAAGTGGGCCAAACCCCCCACCGAAGTGGGACCCATCCACTCACGCCACGCCACCCCCCATCGGGTCAACGGGACCGCCTAAGCGGAACCGGACCCGCGACTGCAACCCCGACAGTTAAACAGCCGCGACAGGGGGAGGCCACCAATCCTTCCGCAAAAGCGGACTTCACTCCACCCACCGAAGTGGGTAACCGCCACAACCGGCCGCAAGAGCAGCCCCGTCCTTCTGATGTCCGTCCGTGACCGTCGAGCCAGCGATCAGTCGACACCCACCACCATCCCCCCGTTAGTGGCCGCAACGCCGTCAGATGCAGCCACTAACGAGAAACTCCCAATCAGTCCACCGAGGTGGACACCCGTCCGCCCACCGAAGTGGGCACCCTCCCCAACCGGTAGCCGCAACGTCGAAAGCCGCACACTAACGACGAGCGGCACCGTGCGGGTTGTGCCTCAACCACGTTCGACGGCCCGTGGCTGCAGGCCCCCCGCCCCCCATGCTGTTGGTCCGCGCCGGATTTCTCCGGTACCACCCGCCCGGTCCGAAGGCGAGTGGCGTTCCCCTATCCGCCACCTGGGGACGCGCCCGGTAGGAGTCAGCTCTCCCCCGGGAGAATAACCTAGACCTAAAGTAACCTTAGAGTAACCTTTTATATAGCGTGTGTCGGTCATACTCTTGTTGACATCTTATGAAGTCTCTGATTTAATTGAAAGCATAACTTTTTTTTAATTTACAATAAAGAAAATTACAAATATACTTAATTATACATACAAAACTAATGTACACTTAGTTATTACTGTACAAGTCATGTCGTGGAATAGTGGCAAGAATGCCGCATTCCCCTGTTGAATGGCAATGCCGATGCTTTGGGCGGAAGACGAGCCAGCTCTCCTGTCACCAGTAGAGGCGATAAGACAAGGTATAGTTTTTAGATTTTTTGTCTGTCTGTTTGTCTATCTGGGAACGCATGACGAGAAAACCACTGGACAGATTTTGATGAAAGTCATCATGATAGCTGGTTATCCGGGTCAACATATAGGATACTTTTTACTGCTGGAAAATATCTCATCTCTGAGAAATCTATACTAAACGTTAAAATGTAACTAGGAATGAGGCATAGCTTTTAAGAATTGCTTAACACTTTGACTCCATGAGCCAAGGGTTTCTACAGCAAATGGAATAAAAACATAATAGGCAGACCTATGTATGTAACTTTGGTGACAATATACGAATAAAAGTATTATGAAACTGGTCTAATGTTGAAGCTCGAAGGTGTCTAAAAGGACACCTTGTATTTAGCCCTTTTTAATATTCTAGTGCTGGGCATGGGCCTCCCTTCAATACCTAATAATATGAGACCTTACCCAATGAAAGATAGTCCTTGCATTAAAGGGATATCTGTGCCCAGCATTGGGTCGTAAAAAGGGCTGAATTAAAAAAAAAAAAAAAAAAACACCAAGACTTTTTAATCAAAATTTAAATTAAAATTCATTTACTATCATTCAGCCATCACTATCTCACATTGAAGTTAAGTATAGTTTTAGTCGAAAGTAACTTGGTTTTTTTCTAGATCGAGAATACTAAGAGTTTTCCTTGGGATATGTAATTAAAGATGACGATATGCCTTAGTTTGTAGTGACCCTACTTGCTGCGCCAGTGGTCGCAGGTTCGAGTCCCGCTGGGGGTATTCATTTGAGTGATGATCACGAATGTTTGTTCTCCAGTCATAGGTATTTTATAATATGTATGTATTTAAAGTCATATATGTGTAGTGTATCAACTATCTGGTATCCATAACACAAGCGTCGTAGCTTACCATGGAACTAGATGGCGCTGTGTGTTAATGTACAAACATATTTATTTTTTACTACTTGTCTCACGGTGAATGAAAAACAACGTAACCTGCATGCTTGAGGGAACCTAGCCAAGTTTTCGAATGACATGTGATGTCCGCCAATCCTCACTTGACCAGCGAGGTGGACTATGGCCAGATTCTCCTTATAATAAAGGGATGCCCACTCCTAGTGAACCGTAAAAAAAGGTCTGAGCTGTAATTAAAGGCGTACAATTTTTTAAAGATCGTTGTCAAAATATAGCGATAAGAATTTTCCTTGATTTATATAAATAAAGCAGCCATTTTCCTTAAATATCAAAGAAGATTAAGTACCTTATTAAATTATATTAATTCAAATGAGAATTTGTGGGAGTGGAATGAACTTTTAAACAAACAGAAGGCGAAGCAATTTCATTAAACTGGTTACAGTAAGAATAATATATTAATGTTTTAGATTCTAGCTGTAATTTCATTTGTTTTATTTTAGTTGAAGAAAAAAGACGGTTTATTTAAGTTTTGTCTAATCTATACATATAATAAAATTTTGAGACGAATCTGTACATTATATATTTTTTGGAAAATCTTATTGAAATAGTCATTATTATCGATACAGAGGCCTAGTCTATAGTTTTTAGATTTTTTGTTTGTCTGTTTGTCTGTCTGGGAACGCATGACGAGAAAACCACTGGATAGATTTTGATGAAATTTGGTAAGGATAGCTGGTTATCCGGGTCAACATATAGGAGATTTTAAATGCAGGAAAATATCTCATCTCTGGACGTCTATACTAAACGTTAAAATGTAATTAGGATTGAATCGTTAGTACGGAATAATATAAGTAACTTAAATATCTTTTGGGATATTTTCCAAAATTAGCATATTATGCCATTTCTCGGTTTATACGGTACTTATTTCTGTTACGGCAACCAATCTTACAGTGGCTAGCCAACTGGAAATATTATAGTGCAGCGCGTGTGAGAGAGAGCACAAACATAAGTGCACTCTCTATTCCTGTCACTCTCATACTCCGGTGGTTCATCAAATCGACACAATCAGTGAGAGCTCAGGGGTAGGACCGGCGGCTTTTCTTCGACGTGCTCTCCGAGGCACGGTGGTTGTGGTGGCACGTGACCATGATTGTTGTAAAGCATTCGAAACGTCGGGAACCAAAATCAAAATAAATCCGAAAATATTATAATTAAAATTTTATTTAAAATAATTAAACGTATCATTGCTTCATTCTTGCATAACATCATTCATTTACCACAAAGCGTTAGATGTACACGGCATAGAATTTAATGTGTTAAAAACATAATATTGTTTGTTTTATACATTGATATATAAACATATGGATACACATTTCCTAACAAATATTTCTTCAAAAATGGCGTCGACATGTGACGTTAAGTCAAACCTAAGAATAACATTCAAAACTCGAAAGTTCTAATTGTTTAAACACAAATTCGAACTTACGCACACCACATAGAGTACTTTTTTGAACGAAACAACGTGCGTTTTAATTTTGTCATCAGAAAAGCAATTAATATAAGAGACTAGCGACTTACCCTCGCTTCGTTCGGATGCGTCCCTAGGTAGGTTTTAATTTTTTTGAGTGAAACCCTAATTGTTTTTCTAAAATAAAAGTAGCTTAAGTTATTCCTTATAATATCAGCTATCTGCCAGTGAAAGTTCTGTTAAAATCGGTCCGGCCGTTTTGGAGATTAGCCGGAACAAACAAACAGACAGACAGACAGACAAAAATTTGAAAAATTGTGGTTTTCTTATAAGTACCGTATATAATTCCATATGCATTTAGTATAAAGCTGTTATTTTGACATTACACACAGCCACTTCTATTTTATTTATCTGTATAGATTTGTAAAAAGGCGCACTATTTCGAGCTGTGCACTTATTTTTGAGGACAATTTTAAGACGCTAATTGTGTATCTTGAGTTTTTGCTTATCAATGGGTCTCACTGAGTTCTTTTTGGCAGTTTATTTTATAATGGAGGATATTTTACGATTTTTTTTACCGAGTTCTTGACAAACAATAATTTCTGGCATACATTCATGTTAATATTATAATTGTGTAAGTATTTCCGTTAATAAATTTTAAGTCTTTAAATTAAACTACTGAACAGATTTTGATGTAATTTTACAAGAACTGTGGCATCATGGGGTAGGATATAGGCTATCCTTTTCCACGCCTGTGAGATTTGTATTGTGTTATATCTATACTAATATTATAAAGACTCAGAATTTGTTTGTTTGTTTGAACGCACTAATCTCAGGAACTACTAATCCGAGTTGAAAAATTCTTTTTGCATTAGATAGCCCGTTAACTGAGAAAGGCTATATATCATCCCGGAAAAATGTACGGTTCCCGTGGGATAGATTTGTTTTTGTCTAGGGACGAACCCGAAGCCAAGCGAGGGTGAGTCGCTAGTAATATTATAGTGTTACTTTAAATTAAATGCTAAAAAAGATTTCCTATTCTGAACTGGATACTGCGAGTCGGACTCGCACACCGAGGGTTCCGTAGCACGAAAAATAAAACTAAATAAGGATCTCTAAATAACGATTCGGAGTTTCCCCTTTACTTGTGCTGTAAGATATTAGGCTCTTACTAAATTTCATGATTCTAGGTCAACAGAAAGTACCCTCACCCTTAATTTTAACTTGATACTTCCACGAGTTCATGAGTAAAACGGTTTTGATAGACAGACAGACACGCAGACAGACAAACAGATGGACAATAAAGTGATCCTATAAGGGTCCCTTTTTTCCTTTTGACGTACAGAACCCTAAAAATTAAGTAAATCTTCCAATATATCTCGTGTCACGGTGTCTGTGGTCGCACTGCTCCTAAACGGATCGACCGATTTTAATGATTTTTTTTTGTATTTTGGGAATGTATGAGAATAGGTTGTAAACAATTTTTCACTCCTACCCCCACCCCCCATTTTTTATCGCGATTTTTGTATTTTGGAATGAACAATATTATATAAACACTGTATAACTTAAATAAATAAATAAATATGTTGGTACATTAACACACAGCACCATCTAGTTCCATGGTAAGCTACGAGGCTTGTGTTATGGATACCAGATAGTTGATACACTACACATATATAACTTTAAATACGTACATATATTATAAATATAAATACCCATGATTGGAGTAAAAACACTGCTCCCCATCACACAAATGAATGCCCTCAGCGGGACTCGAACCCGCGACCGCTTGTTTGTTTGGTTGAACGCGCTAATCTCAGGAACTACTAATCCGATTGGAAAAATTCTTTTTGCATTGCATAGCCCGTTAACTGAGGAAGGCTATAGGCTATATATCATCCCGGGAAATGTACGGTTCCCGTGGGATAGATTTGTTTTTGTCTTGGGACGAACCCGAAGCGAAGCGAGAGTGAGTCGTTAGTATCTTTATGAAATTATTTTGTCGCATCTATTCGAGAACACCATCATGGAAAAGTATCTAAAAACTTTCACCTAACAAAGTTTGCTTCCGCTTTAATTAAAACTTGTGCCTTTAAAATTAAAGGATTAAACAAAATTAACAACACTGTAAAGTATACTTTTTTTATAACCGTCTAGTTTGTGGTCTGAGTACAGGAACCTTCCTATGGTGGTCATGATTAATAGAATATGTTGGAAACTAGGGACTTGCCGTTGCGTCGCTCAGATGCGTTCGTGGGTACGTATTAATTTTTTTGAGCGGAACCCTATTTCTTTTTGTAAAATGAAAGTAGCCTAAGTTACTCCTTATAACATGAGCTATCTGTCAGTGAAAGTCCCGTGAAAATCAGTCCAGTCGTTTCGAAAATTAGCCGGAACAAACAGACAGACAGATAGACAGGCGGGCATTTTAAAAAATGTGTTTTTCTTATAAGTACCCTGTATAATTAAGAAACAGTCAGACAGACAGAATTTTTTAAAATTGTTTTTTTATTATAAGTACCGTATATACTTTACATATTAATTATTAACTGATTCGACTTAGAATTTTATTATATGTGTAGATTACCAAAATTATTTTATCTGCGCTATCGTTAAACTGGATGCCCTGGCTCTACAGCATCCGACAATGTACCAGAATAAAGAAGGTTGAAGATCTGTTCAGGCTAGCCCTGAATAAAGAAGAATTTAAGAAAATGGCTCCCGACCTTCAGTGATGGAGAGGCATTGGTACAAGATGAATCGTTAAACTTTTAATAAGTATTTTGGATAACTAACCCAAATACGCAACCTACACGTGGTTCAAATATATATATCTCGAATCTTCATTATTTTCCGTTTCACTCATTGTAATGCACAAGGGAATTTAAGTAAATTTCAACACACAGTAATTAGCTTTATTGATTTTTTACAACACTATAATACACAAACCACTGATGACACTTCTATTTTCGTTCACAATCACAAGCACTTTATTTAGAAAATATTCACAATATAACCCACATGATACACAGCACAGTTCCTAAGCTTATCACTGACTTAATCAAATGAGGAAACAAAATGAACTACACAATTTTAATCAGATCACTACTTTTTATAAATTTTTCCCCACCCACCTAGGCTCTGTACACGCCAGTATGACGTTTGTGTGTCGTTGATGGTCCGTATTCATTTCCCGTATGCGACACGGCCATCCTGCGATACACACGCCCTCGTGTGTTAATCTGGAACAATGAATTCCACCAAGTATCATTTACGCTCGGTCATACTGACCTAACTAAATAAAACACTGAGTATAGTTTTATTACTGTAGCCATCCCTGTGACTGTACAGTACACACATACACACATGATCATCCCCGTGATCATAACTACCACATTTATATCCACATTGATCAGCCCTGTGACAATGTGCATACAAATCTATAGTCATCTCTGTGACCCTTACATTTTTCACTTACATGTCAACCCTGTGACTATGTGCTACAGTCATCCCTGTGACCGTTACATTTATTCACACACATGTCAACCCTGTGACCATGTGCTAAAGTCATCCCTGTGACCTTTACAAATCATTCACATGTCTATAAAATTAACAAAACAAAATTGTAATTTTAATCACACTCTAAACAATAATCCATTAAGAGGCCGTATACGAAATCAAAACAAGCGAAATTAGTTATTTCGCGCACACACACACACGCACTAAGCGTTCTGTCGCGTGTGTGCGTAAGTCCGAAGTCGCCGTTTGGCGATTAAACCGTTTTGATCCTTTAATATTTTTTATGAGTATATTACATTCACTCTCATGGATTTGTCAATTGAAATAAAATACCTGGTAATATAAAATTAAGCCTTTATTTATCGCTAGTTATTATACATTCTTTATTGCACAAATAAAAAAGTAGTCATACAAAAAAATACATTGAAAGTGACGTGAAAGAAGGTGGACTTATCTCTCGCTATAAGAGATCTCTTCCAGCCAACCCATGTATGTGGGAAATAGTGTTAAGTAGCGGGACAGAAAGAGAAAGTGTCGAGAAAAATTGTAAAGTATATAAGTGTAAAAACATAAATAAAACAATAAATGTATATATTGCTATTAAATATGCGGATGCTAAAATTTGCGGATGTAAAAATGTCTGCTAATAAATACATATAATAAAATTCTAACTAAGTCGAATCTGTAAGTTAAATACTTTTTGGAAAATCTTATTGAAAAATTGAACTAAAACAAAGACCTATTTTGCTTGTGCCACAACTCTTTATCCGCTTATCGAATCGCAGTGAAATGAATCATTCTAAAAATTTGCGGATGTAAAAATGTCTGCTAATAAATACATATAATAAAATTCTAACTAAGTCGAATCTGTAAGTTAAATACTTTTTGGAAAATCTTATTGAAAAATTGAACTAAAACAAAGACCTAGTTTGCTTGTGCCACAACTCTTTATCCGCTTATCGAGTCGCAGTGAAATGAATCATTCTAAAAATTTGCGGATGTAAAAATGTCTGCTAATAAATACATATAATAAAATTCTAACTAAGTCGAATCTGTAAGTTAAATACTTTTTGGAAAATCTTATTGAAAAATTGAACTAAAACAAAGACCTATTTTGCTTGTGCCACAACTCTTTATCCGCTTATCGAGTCGCAGTGAAATGAATCATTCTAAAAATTTGCGGATGTAAAAATGTCTGCTAATAAATACATATAATAAAACTCTAACTAAGTCGAATCTGTAAGTTAAATACTTTTTGGAAAATCTTATTGAAAAATTGAACTAAAACAAAGACCTATTTTGCTTGTGCCACAACTCTTTATCCGCTTATCGAGTCGCAGTGAAATGAATCATTCTAAAAATTTGCGGATGTAAAAATGTCTGCTAATAAATACATATAATAAAATTCTAACTAAGTCGAATCTGTACGTTAAATACTTTATGGAAAATCTTATTGAAAAATTGAATTAGCTTTTATTTCTAATCATGATAAAAATGTCAGCATAACAAATATTGAGATAAATATTATTTTTCCACAAAAAACGATTCCAGAAGAACATACACATGCAATTCTTTTATTCAAAAAGTTTCTTTCGCATGTCGTGGACAATTAACCGTATAATTTACTTTCTTTGTACTTTGCTAGTTTTTCCTTTTAACTTTTTAACCTCTGAAAAAACATATTTTTTAATAGATTAAAGTAAGTAAACTTTATCCATAAAATATCTTTACTTGGTTTATTTTTTAACGTTCCCTCGTAATTACTAAACGACAACCGATTTTGATGATTCATATATAATTACTTACAAAAGTATCAAAAATTCACGTCGCGCTACACACGTCGCTACACTTCGATACGTTGCGTGACGTCAGTAATTGCGTGAGCGCAGAACGATACATCCACCCTCTAAAAACGCTCAGCGCGGACTGCTGTCTCGTGGCTTGCGTCGAGTAATATATATTGCGAGTTTCAGTCGTTTTAAAAGTTTTTTTTTGGAAAGTATAGTTTTTAACATTTTAATTTTTTTTATGAAATGAATAGTCCTTGAACTGAAGTTTCTTTCTGTAATTTTCTTTTTATGAACGAGAGTTCTATGTAGCCTAGTGTACCAGAAATACTTTGCGCATTTTCTTTAAAATTTGTCTGAGTTTAGTATTTATTTACTCAACTATTTTATATAAAAGTAGTAAAAACTGATTCATACATTGTATAAAACACTTTTACAACAATACACTGTATTTTTTTCATATTATTTAGAGGTCAACACAAGCCGTAAGTGATGGTATCCTAAACCTCTTACACAAAAAATTCACCTTTCAGTCGCGGTTTTGATGTCAATAATTCAAAACTAAGTATTAAAAATAAAAAAGGGGGCCATTCATTAGATTATAATTAAAATGACTTTTCATATTATGTATATAAACTTATAGAAAAAATATTTTATAACTGTGAAATAACGTTCGTAAAATAGCGTAAATCAGCGAATTCGGCAAAATTTCATATACGGCCTCTTAATTGAAACTCTAATTGCGACTACATCTTATGTTGAGCCAGAGGGTCCAACGTCATTAGTCTCACTCGCATCGTCATTTAGAGTCATATCAATTTGGTGTGTTGGATTCTCTGGCATTTTCCTAATCCTATCATGTGCGTATTTATATGTACGCTTTGAATTTAAAGCCTTTAATAAGTAGCGGTCACCATCCAGAACTTCTATGACCTTAAATGGACCTTTAAATTTTTGGATCTAATTTGGTTTGATTTCTCTCCTCATTCTCTATCAAAACAAAATCGCCTACAGAAAAATTTTTCACCTTTGACTTTGTACTATCAAACCTACGCTTATCATACTCTGCCATATCCTTTATGTTATTTGCTGCCCTTTCTCTAATTTCTTCTAAATCAATGCAAGCCTCATCATCCACAACATCGCCAGCCATTAACGATAACGGCCTAGCAACTTTGCCTATCATAAGCTCTAGCGGTGAGCACTTTGTAACTCTATTAGTGGTACAGTTAAGAGCTAGTTGAACGTCGCCTAATGAGTCTTGCCATGATTTCTCAGAATTAACTTCTACAGCTGTTAGCATTGATTTTAGTACACTCATAACACGCTTAACCTGTCCGTTCGCACGCGAAGAGCCAGTTGCAATTAAATGAAGGTTAATATTTTTACAATCACAAAACTCACGGAATCCTTTACTTGCAAAACATCTACCTTGGTCAGCGATAATTCGTGTGGGTGTTCCAAAAAGAGCCACACTATTACAAACTGCCTGTATGCTACTTTTTGAGTCAATGTGAGTAGTATGAAAAAGTAAAACGAATTTAGTGAACGCATCAATTAAAACAAAGACGTACTCTTTCACATCGTTTTTCCCACTAAGTTTACCAGTTGCATCGATGTGAACGGTATGCCATGGGGCTGTAACCTTGGGTATTGGATGAAGCTCAGCTTGAATTTTGCCAGACCGAGATTTTGCTATTTTACATGTCACGCAATTATCTACAAACTTTTTAACATACCGCGACATACCTTCGAACCAATAATGATCGTACACCTTTTCAAGAGTCTTCTCCCATCCAAGGTGAACGAGAGAATCATGTGTATTGTTTATAACTGACCATTTTAGTGCATGTGGCACAATAGGAAGACATCGCGTCCTTCCATTACGCTGAATTTTTCTATGCAAAATACCAGACCTTAGAACATAAGTTTTAGATAAACTATCATCTAACCTACCGCTATTTAAATCGTCTACTATCCTGGTAATTTCACTATCTCGCTGTTGTTCCGCAGCTAGCCAGTTTGAAGAAAGCTCTACTAGATTTACGCGCTTGTGTTTAATTCTGGCAACGGGGAGACTAATTTCTCGTATAGACGGTTGTAAAGGGTTTTTTTTTTTTTTTTTTTTTTTTTAACAGTGCTCCCCTGACACTGGTCAGAGACTTTGGTATTTCTGTTATTACAATGCGATAGTACATTTGTTGTTAAGCTAACACTTGTTGTGTTTACAGTTTATAGTTTACTATTTTATTACATACTTTTTGCTGTTGCTATACAATTTTAATTACTATTATTTATACCTTAAGCTTTATTCTAAATTACTATGGATGGTTGTCTGATACTTTTAAACTATTGAAGTTAGTACGCTCTCTGCATTATTGACCGTACCATAGGGACACTAGAAAAGTCTAGCGAGTATGGTACTGGTTTTGGATGGTCATTATTAGGTAACTAGTAAGAGGACAGTTTAATTTTTTTTTTTTTTTTTTTTTTTTTTTTTTTTTGTACTGTGCCTCTTATTTGCAGTTTTCGTAACATATGTGCAGAAAGCGATAAAGATCTTTTGATGTACTTTGTCTGTAAGAAGTTTACATAAGTTTTCTACATTTATATTTAAGTTTGTCTGGTTTTCTAGGTCACAGCGAGCTATGCTGAATCTTGGGCATTCTGTTATTAAGTGAATAATTGTTTCTTCAGCCTCGTGGTCGCATATGCACCCTGAGCTGGTGATGCATTTAAATCGCGCCAAGTATTCAGCATATCCGCCGTGACCTGTTAGTGCCTGTGTTAAAACTGGATTTAGAGCAATTTTGTTTATAAATTTAAATGCTATTGGAATGCTGGGCAAAAATGTTTTAGTAATTTTACCCTTTTCATTGTTTCTATAGTTTTCGTCCCATTGTACCACCGTTTCCGCTCGGATAATAGCTTTTAAGGAGGAAATGGGGAAGGAGTTGTACACCGGAGAGGTCTTATTATTGTGGGTCGCTGCCTTCGCGAGCTCATCTGCCTTTTCATTTCCCTTTATTCCCACGTGCGCTCTTACCCAGAAAAATCTAATAATTTTGTCTTGACTTATTGCCTTTTGTAAGTTATTCTTTATGGGGAGCGCCAGTGGGTGGGTCGTATCCGATCGACTTAGGAGATCCAGGGAGGACCGTGAGTCGCTGAAGATGTCGATATTCCTCTCTCTCGATCCCGATGCCGTCACAGTGGCTTGGTGGAGCGCGTACATTTCGGCTTGAAACACTGAGCAGAAAGGCGCTAGGCTATACTTTCTGCTCAATGTTTCCTGCCCGTCCTTCCAGCAGGACAATGCCGCGCCCACCCCGTCACTGGTCTTGCTGCCGTCCGTGAAGATGCACAGCCCATTTATGTTGTGCTTCTCCACGGTTTCCGGTTCGAGGTCTTCGAGACAGGAATATTTAATTGACACCTCCAACGCAGGATGTGGGAGTTGGATGTAGGGAATCCTAGTCTCGACTTCCCTTCCCTTCAGCGACTCTAACGGTTTTCCTCGTTTTATTTCGTAGAGTTTCGCGTTTTCTTCAATTCTCATCTCCAGAGGAAGAAGACCTGCAAGTGCCAGTGCTGCCTCGAATGAGACAGTCCTGTACGACTTGCAGATCTTCTGCGCGAATCCTCTCTGAAGGTTTCGAAGTTCCTTCCTATTTTTCCACTTTCTGGCCTCCTTCGCCCAGACGCTGCTGGCGTAGAGAACAATAGGCTCAGCTACTGCCGTGTATATTGTCTTGACAATCTCGGAGTTCAAACCCCAAGTTAGTTTTGCCGCTCTGGATAAAGGTTTGTATATATTTGATACTTTTTTTATTGTTGTTCTTATATGTTCATTAAAGTTTAATTTTTTATCTAGTATTATTCCTAATATTTTTATTTTATCTACTAATTCTATCTGTTTCCCGCCCATGTGTATACATGGGGTGTCAAATTTTAATTTCTTAGTTACTAGCATCGCCTGGGTCTTATGTGGCGCAAATTTCAATTTATTTTTGACACCCCATTCATACACATGGTCGAGAACCTTTTTTGCTTTGTTTTCTATTACTGCTATTTGTTTGTCCGAGATTGTCAGAACAATATCATCGGCGAAAGCCTGAACGTGAACTCCGTATCCCTCCACTTCCGTCAGCAGTGGGTCCAGTAGGATGTTCCAGAAAGTGGGTCCTGCTATTGAGCCTTGGACGCACCCTTTAGTTGTTCCAGTTTCGTGCTGGGAACCTGCGTACCTCACCGCAACTGTACGATCGGTTAAATAGCTGTTAACGAGTTTTATCAGGTTCGGGGGACATTTCTTGTTTAGCAACCCGCATTGGATTGCTGGCCACCACGCGCTATCGAAGGCTCCCTCTATATCGAGGGATATGACTACTACATTTTTTTTTTCTGCTATATCCGCTCGGATATGGTTTATCATATCGTAGAGGGAGTCTTCGGTGCACCGCTGTGGCATAAATCCATACTGGCGGGTGTTTAGTTTCGGCAGTACGTGCCATCTGATCCTTTTGACCATCGCCTTTTCCAGTATCTTGCCTAGCAGCGGTAGCAACCCTATTGGTCGGTAAGCCTTGGGATTGGTGTAATCACCTTTCCCAGGTTTCCGTAGGATTACTACCGTCGCCTTTTTCCAATCTACTGGAAAGTGCGATAGTTCCAGGCATTTGTTCATTAGCTCGTGAAACAGTTCCGGGTCTGTCTCGAACGATGCCTGGCATATGTCTGCCGTAAATCCGTCGCCTCCAGGGGCCTTTTTGGCGTTGAAGCTGCTAACTACGTTGGATATCTCGTTCATGGTGAACGGTGGGTCATCTTTGACTCCTGTTTGGGCGCTCTTTGCATGTTCTCTAATTTGCGTATGCTGCAGTGAGTCTCCCTCTGGATTGTCGTAGGGGAAAAAGGTTTCGGCCAGAAGCCGTACGGACTCCGCGGGGGACAGGATCTCATCATTTTTCATGAGCAACTGGTCTTCATGGCGCGCCGTAGTCCTTCTCAGGACTCGGTATATGCCATCCCAGAGGCTCTCGCGATCCTGTTTCCCGCAGAACTCCTTCCAGCTTCTGACCTGTTCCTTTTCCGCTAGTGCCTCGTATTTATGCTTGGCATCGAGGTAGGCTCCTACAACATATTCTCTACGGGAAGGGGCCGAGCAGGGTATCCTCCGTTTCTTAGTAGTCATGTTCTTTTTTAATTTGTCCAATTCCTGTGTCCACCAGGGTATCTTTATTTTGTTATTAATTTTCTTTTTTGGTATGCATTCTAGACAGGTTTCCTTTATTTGATCTATGTATAATTTTATTTTTTCTTCTAATTGTGTTTTTTGAGTTACGTTTAATATTTCTGTTCTATTTAGTTTACTATTTAACAATTTTACCTTTAGTTTACTTTTAAATTCCATCCAATTAGCCTTTCTTGTGTTGAATATCCTGGTGGACCCAAGTGGAACCTTGGGCTTATTGTTACCTATGTTTATTTCGAATAGGATTGCATTGTGGTCGGAGCTGGTGATACCCTGATCGACCCTCCAACCGGAGATCTTTTCATATAGTTGTTCGGAGCATGCTGTTATGTCGACACAGCTCTTATATTCCCTACCGTCGCGTATGGTGTAGAACGTCGGGGTGTTCCCTTCGTTCAGTAAGTTTAGGTCCATCTCGATGACAGCCCCCATAGTAGCCTCACCTCTATGATTGGTGGTTTCGCTTCCCCACCAGGTGTTCCAGGCGTTGACGTCACCACCAATCAAGAAGTGCCCTTTGGACTGGTCTTTGATTTGTCTTATCCGGTCCAAGTATGGCTCTACCGGTAGGCTGCCCTCGAGATAGACCGACATTACTGTGATTGTCCAGGCGTCCATCCGCAGCTCGGTTACTGCAATGCACTCTGATATTAGTTTGGGATTGCATTTTATTTGCAATCCTTCACTGAATATCAGGATCGCCGCCTTAACCGGCTTGGTTCTGTTTTGGGTGCACTGTACAATCCTACACCCTTTTGTTGTCGACATTTCGCCTATTGCCCCAACGTATGGTTCTTGTACCAGCGCTATTGATATCTTTTTTCTATGACACTCCAGTATTAGCTCATTTGTGGCTAATTTATTCCTCTGAAGGTTTACTTGAGCCACAACTAGCTTGTTATGTTCTGGAGTGTTTACTGTCTGGTTTGTTGTTACTTTTTGTTCCTTTAGTTCAACTTTAGCAGTAGGCCACGCTGGAACGTGCTATCATGTCCCATTTTTTTCTTATTGGACAACAACTATCGAAGCTGTTGTGTCCTGTATCATCCTGGCTGCTTATTTTGCAATTTTTACACTCTGGTTGGTTTCCTGCTATTCTACTTGGGCAGTCCGCTCTTAGGTGAGGTCCGGCGCAGTGGCTGCACAGATCCACTTCTTCTGTGCACCACTTTTTGCCATGGCCGAAGCCCAAGCAGCGCGAGCACTGTACTAGGGGCGACAGGTCGAAGACCGGCACCCTCTGCATCTCCATGTAGAGTTTCCCTGCCTCTGTGGCCGCCTTCCATACTTTAGGCGAAACCTCCATAACTACATGGGCTTGCAGAGGGTTCCTTGCCTTCCTCCTGTGCCTAACCTTTGCTCTAAATTCTTCCGGTGTTATGTCTTTGAATATAAATTCATTTTGTGTTCTCAGAGATTTCACAATGTTTTCGTCTGTATTAAAGTTTAAGACATTTCTTAATATTATTAGCGGATCCTTGTTTAATTTCTCTTCTATTGTAAATTTATTCTCTTCTAGGTCTTTCCTTATTCTTTCCGCGTCTTCTTTGGGTTGTAAAGGGTTACGTGACAGAAAATCAGCATGTGACATGCGTTTCCCCGGTCTATACTCAATATCAAACTCAAAACATTGCAAGTAAGACCACCATCTGTATACTCTAGGAGTCAAATCCTTTTTAGACTGGGAAGCTTTTAGGGAATTGCAGTCTGTAACAACTAAAAATTTACGGCCATGCAAGTATTGCCGAAAATGTTTGATAGCATTTACAACTGCCAATGTCTCTAATTCATACGAATGATAGCGAGACTCGGCTGGGGATGTTCGTTTGCTAAAATAAGCTATAACGTGTCGTTTTTTATCATGAATCTGAAATAATATAGCACCGTAACCTTCTAAGCTTGCGTCAGTGTGTAATTCAGTAGGTAGGTCAGGGTTAAAAATTTTTAATATTGGGTCATTTGTCAGTATTCGAATTACTTTTTGTCTAATTTCCTCATGTTTTGCTTCCCAATTAAAGTTTCCTTTAATGGATGTTAGTTTGTAAAGTGGAGCCATTAAAGAGGCAAACTGTGGAACAAATTGTCTAAAATAAGAAGCTAGGCCTATAAACTGTCTAAGCTGAGTTACTGATTCAGGAGGTGGCAGTGCCGTAAGGGACTCTATCTTTCTCTTATTTGGTCTTACGTTGCCGTTTTCTACTTCATAACCTAAAAACTCGATTTTAGATTTTAGAAAAGAGCATTTCTTAGAATTTAAGGAAAACCCACATTTTGTGAGTACATCTAGCACTGTGTTAAGCCTATCTAAACCTTGTTCTAATGATTCGGCCAGAATCATGACATCATCAACGTAAACGATAACATATTCCCGAACTAGATTTCCTAGCGCATTTACGATAGCTCTCTGAAATACAGTGATAGCGTTTCGCAAACCAAACGGCATAGTAAGATATTCATACTGACCATCAGGTGTTATGAAGGCCGTACGTTCAATGGAATCTTTATTACAAGGAATCAAATGAAATCCACTCGCACAATCTAGTTTAGAGAAATATTTGGCCCCATGTAATCGTGATATTAGATCAGTTATCAGAGGTAGTGGGTATCTATCCGGAATAGTATTCTCATTAAGCTCTCTGTAATCAATACACATCCTATCTGATCCGTCTTGTTTCTTTACTAATAAAGCTGGGCTAGCAAAAGGGGAACAACTTGGTCTTATAATATTTGCACGCAAAAGTTCATCTACCTTATCACGCATAATACTTCGCTCTTCTACAGATAACCTAAACGGACGCCTTTGAACCGTTTTATTTGGATCTTTTAATCTAATTTCTAATTCACCCGTTGTAACGCGCGTAGTAGGCATGCCCATTGTGAAATAATTAGAATAACGATTTAACACTTCCAAAAGCTTCGGTCTATATTCAAGAGGTATATCAGTATCAATTTCATTAAAATTAGGTATAGAGTTCTGAATGGTGCAGCTATTGACAACCTTATTTTTTAACAATTTAACATTAGTACTTGTCATAACAACTGAAAAGCCTTGATACATAATTTCACGACCAATCATGATATTACTACGTAAATAAATATCAGGTAATACATGTAACAATAATTCTAATGAATAATCATTAATTATAACCTCACATAAAATCTGTTCTGTTGATTTTACACTACTCTGTCCAATACCAGTTAATGAAACTACCTTTCTAATATGTTTACCAGAGAATTTTGTTGCCAAACTTTCCTTAATTAATGAGCACTCAGCACCAGAGTCATAACTAAATAAGTAAAACTCACCGCGGTGTTGAAGCTTCCCAGTTGGAGGATCTACTACACATAGATCAACCCGATGCTCAGACTGCCTGCTAGGGGCAGTACTGAAATCTCGAGCAGCTGTACAGCGGCTTGCAACATGTCCTACTGTCCCGCACTTGAAATACCTGATGCTTAAAACACCTGATGTTGTGGCTTCATGTTGAGGAGTAGAAACCGTATCCGACTTTATTGAAGATTTCTGCCTGTAGTTTTTAATTTTTGTTCTGCATTCTGACTGCCGGTGACCTAATTTTCCACAGCCAAAACACTTCAATTTTAATATTTTTGGTCGTTTTGCATCAGACGCTGATATTCCTTCTACTGGTAAAGCTTTTCGCTTTTGATACGAAAAAGCTTGTAATTCTTTTTGCAATTGCTGTCGACAAGTGATTTCAGTTGTAAAAGCAAGTCGTTGCAATCGTGAATCATACTGAGAAAGGTGCGCTAAGACGGTTCCTACCGCGACCCTCTCTATTGTGTAATCCTTCCATCGACTCATTAACATGGTAATAAGTCGACTAGCACACGCAGCCAGCGACTCATTATCTTTTAGTTTTTCATTTTGTAAGTTAATGAGGGTACCTGCACATGTATGCATAGAAATAAATCTTGTAGCAAATAGGTCTTTGAATTCCAACCACGTTATCCCAGGATATGATATCTGAGATAGCCATGCCGATGCGGTCCCTTTCAGAGCCTTGCTGATGATCACTACCAGTTGTCCTCCTTGTGGTGGGTTGTCTTCAAAGCAAAGATCTACCGTAGCACACCACAACCTAGCGCCACACTCTTCTTTATCAGGATTAAACTCTGGCAGGGTGAACTGACGATTCGATGCAGATGGGCGTAGTGTAGAAATCAGTGTCATCATAGTTTCGTTTTGTTTCTCGATTAACTGGCGCCATATCTCATCAATACCAGACGTTTTTTCAGTTCTCTCGAATCCCACTTCTGATCTCGAATCTTCATTATTTTCCGTTTCACTCATTGTAATGTACAAGGGAATTTAAGTAAATTTCAACACACAGTAATTAGCTTTATTGATTTTTTACAACACTATAATACACAAATCATTGATGACACTTCTATTTTCGTTCACAATCACAAGCACTTTATTTAGAAAATATTCACAATATAACCCACATGATACACAGCACAGTTCCTAAGCTTATCACTGACTTAATCAAATGAGGAAACAAAATGAACTACACAATTTTAATCAGATCACTACTTTTTATAAATTTTTCCCCACCCGCCTAGGCTCTGTACACGCCAGTATGACGTTTGTGTGTCGTGTATATATATATACATATACATACATATATATATATATATATATATATATATATATATATATATATATATATATATATATATATACATATATAGTAATTAAATATTATCTTTTCCTTGTGA
Organism: Fabriciana adippe; assembly: GCA_905404265.1. Taxonomy (NCBI): domain Eukaryota; kingdom Metazoa; phylum Arthropoda; class Insecta; order Lepidoptera; family Nymphalidae; genus Fabriciana; species Fabriciana adippe. Next base: position 8,457,383 of record FR990003.1, read on the forward strand.
ATATTCTTTTTATATTTTCTCCAATAAAAGAACAAAAGGATATTATTAAATATACTAGCGGCTCACCCTCGCTTTGCTCGGGTTCGCCTCTAGACAAACAAAACCAAATCTATCCCACGGGAACCGTACATTTTTCCGGGATAAAAAGTATCTAAGATGTTGACCAGGGATATAAGGTACCACCATACAATATTTCATTTAAATGGACTCAACAGTTTCTTATTCAGTTTATATATATATATATATATATATATATATATATATATATATATATATATATATATATAATATAGCTTTTGTATAATAAATTATACAAATTTTTGTATAAATGGTAACTCGACCGAACCAGTTCTTATGTTTTCCCGTGGGAATGAAAGATTTTCCTGTAGTAAAAGGTAAATGTTGACCCGAGAATAAGTTATCACTACATAAAATTTTGTTAAAATCCATTCAATATTTTTTACTTGATATTCATATAAATATTCAGACAAACAGACATAAAGGCAAACAGACAAAAATTGTTTTGAGGTCTATATTCTGTAAACAATATGTACAGTCACTGTATTTAAAAAAAAAATAAAGAGTGCGTGTATGAATGTGTACACGCGCAAGATCTTCTATATAGTTTGACATAACTAGGGTTCGTTCGGGTTCGTCCCTAGTCTATACAGATAAATAAAATTGGAGTGCCTGTTTGTAATATTAAAATAACCGCTGTTTACTAAATGCATATGGATGTGTACACGGTACATGTACCAAAACAACATTTTTTACAATTTTTGTCTGTCTGTCTGTCTGTCCGTCTGTCTGTCTGTCTGTCTGTTTGTTTGTTCCAGCTAATCTCTAGAATAGCTGGACCGATTTTGACGGGACTTTCACTGGTAGATAGCTGATGTAATAAGGAGTAACTTAGGCTACTTTTATTTTAGAAAAAAAAAATAGGGTCCCACGAAAAAAAATTAAAAACAATGAAAAATTCAAATAGGGAAGTTGTATACGTACATTATATTTTTTCTATATTCTTCTATTTAAACTATAAACTATATATAATATACCTAGAGACGAACCCGAGCGAAGCGGGGGTGAGTCGCTAGTAGTAAATAAAAAATAAAATAAATAAAATGACGTATCTTGGAGTTACTTAACAGATTAAAATGGAATTAAGCAATATTTTTATTTTAGAACATAATTTCAATAAAAACTCTCATTCAAAGCCATCGAGACGTGAAGAAATATTCAATCTACGTACATATTTTATTATAAGTCCAAATTAGATTAAATGGTATACTAAATTCAAAATTATTTTAAAGTAATAATTCCACTGTTAGATGTTGGTTTTTTTTTTTTCAATTTATATAGAACTAGCGACTCAGCCTCGCTCCACTCGAGTTCGTCCCTAGTTACGTTTTAAGGTTTAGTATAGATTTCCCAGAGATGAGATATTTTCCCGTAGTAAAAAGTGTCCTATATGTTGATCTGGATAACTAGCTATCATCATACTTTTCATCAAAATCCCTCCAGTGGTTTTTCCGTGATGCGGTAACAGACAGACAGACGGACAAAAATTCTAAAAACTAGATTTGGTCTCTATACCGATTATAATGTCTACTTCAATAAGATTTTCCAAGAAATATTTAAGATACAGATTCGGCTTAATTACAATTTTATTATATGTATAGATTTTAATAATTTTTTATTAGCTTTACTTCTTTGAAATCTCAAAAGTCATAATTTCCGTAGATAAATTCAATAAATAAAATTAAAGTCATAAATTCCGTCATAGTCCGTGACTTTTTATAGACAAACATATTGCCGGAAAAATCGGAAAAATGTTTGAAGTTTTAAATATATATTGTTGATTTTTGTAAATCTTTAACATTGTATATGGTATTGCATACTTCTGTTAACGCTCCACTGCTAGGGGTGGGCATCTTTTCAGAGTGTTGGGAGGGAGCGAGGGGAGGGGGGGGGGGGGGGATCAAGCCATAGTCCACTACGCTGACCAAGTGCGGGCGGACAGAGCAAGTCTGCAGATAACTTGTTAGGTTCTCTCAAACATGCAAGTTTCTTCACGATGTTTTCCTTCACCGTAAGACAAGTGGTGATCATTTTAAAAATGATCCCAACATGAGAATATCAGAGCGAGACCCGAAATTTGAACCCGCTTCACTCGGTTTCTCAAGCGAGCGCGTTACCATTGGGCTACCACTGCTTTTATCACAATAACTTTATCGTTAGAAAGAGATATTGACATGAAACTTACATCACAATTACTCATAAATTACTGTCATAGACTTCAGAATGGGACTCGACATACATACATACATTCGTCGTAACTCTCAACCCTCTTAGTAACCAGCACATAACACAACCTCATTTAACAGTGTCGGTTAATTCTAAAGCATACCGTATCTAATATGACAAAAAATATGTGTATCTTATGTTTATTGCCATAAGGTTCATATTCCTATGAAATTTAGAACAGTCTTTAACACAATAGAGTCCTTATGTACATAGTAGTAAGGGCTATGTAAAGTTGGGATGGAATTTATTTAATAATAGACAAACAGATTGTCACTATGAGTAATGTTGACAAAAAAATATAATTGAAAATATTATTATTATTACTACTATTTTAAATGCGAATGTTTGTTTGACGACACGTTTGGCTCAGTTTGTAGTGACCCTACTTGCTGTGCCAGCAGTCGCGGGTTCGAGTCCCGCTGGGGGCATTCAATTGTGTGCTAAGCACGAATGTTTGTACTCCAGTCATGGGTGTTTATATTTATAATATGTATGTATATAAAGTTATATTTGTGTAGTGTATCAACTATCTGGTATCCATAACACAGGCCTCGTAGCTTACCATGGAACTAGATGGTCCTGTGTGTTAATGTCCCAACATATTTATTTATTTATTTGTCACTACTTCAAACTAAAACGACTGGACCGATTTTGTTGATATTTTGTACACAGAAAGAATATTATCTTAACTTGTAATCTACTTAGTATCATATTTTGTGTATAGTATATATGGTATTCCTGTCGGTATATGTATGTATGTATATATGTTTGTATGTACTCGTGTATGTATTATTTGTATAAATATATATTCTGTAAATTTTTTGATTGCACCCCTTCCCAATCTTTTTCTTTCTCTCTGCCCAAAGGTTGCCTGGATGAGATCGCTCACTTAGCGATAGGCCGCCTGTTGTGCTACACCTTCTTTTATGTATATATTATGTCATGTATATTTTGGTGTGCAATAAAGAATATTTGATTTGATTTGATCTGGAGTAATACAGGCTACTGTCAGGTACAAAGGAACGCGAGCAAAGCAAGGGTAGGACGCTAGTTTATGTACAAGGACAAAACAGTTCAATGCCTTTTACTCCTCTCTTTATCACCCGATTTTCCTTTTTAGGGTTCCGTACCCAAAGGGTAAAACGGGACCCTAAGACTCCGCTGTCCGTCCGTCTGTCTATCTGTCCGCCTGTCCGTCTGTCACCAGACTGTATCTCATGAACCGTGATAGACAGTTGAAATTTTCACAGATGATGTATTTCTGTTGCCGCTATAACAACAAATACTAAAAAAACGGGACCCTATTACTAAAACTCCACTGTCCGTCCGTCTGTCTAGTGTCTGTCTGTCTGTCTGTCTGTCTGTACGTCTGTCACCAGGCTGTATCTCATGAACGTGATAGTTAAATAGTTGAAATTTTCACAGATGATGTATTTCTGTTGCCGCTATAACAACAAATACTAAAAAACAGAATAAAATAAATATTTAAGGGGGCTCCCATACAACAAACGTGATTTTTTTGCTCGTTTTTGCTCGATATTGATAACGGCAACAAACAGGTAGACGCTTGAAATATTCACAGAATATTTAGTTATGCATTCACTTTAAAAATAAATAATTAAATTAAAATAAAACAAATATTTAAGGGGGACTCCTATACAACAGACATGATTTTTTTGACATTTTTATAGATAATGGTACGGAACCCTTCGTGCGCGAGTCCGAATCGCACTTGGTCGGGTTTTTTGTTTAGTAGCTATTGATGAGGTTTAATTTTCTCAATAAAAAAAAAAAATGAAATTAATTGTTTTTTTTTATATAGATATATAAATTATATTTGTATATGTATTCCCCAAATTTTTAGTACTGAATATGTTCAAATTTTGAGCACTGGGCGAACTCTCATATGTACAAACCATCATAAGAATAATATTTTTAGCCTTCCTAACACTTAGCATATAGCAATTACTTTTTAACTGAAAAAGGTCCGACACCAGCTTGAAATTATTTTAATATTAATTATTCCATTGGGGTTGGAGTGTATTTTTAGAATACTCTACACCCATTTGTAGGATGACAAGTAAAACTTCGAGATATTATAGAAATAGTTTGCTGAGTTTCTTTCGCCAGTTCTTCTCAGGTCTGAGGCTTCTTCTTTCCGAACTGGTAGACTCATGACGTTCAGTAAACAAAATTTATTGCTGAATAAAATGTTTCGTATTTGAAATCTGAATTTGAAAGAGTCTGTTCGCATGGAAGCTAAGGAAAGCTCGGAAAGCTCTTTTAAATAATTATTTACATAATTTGTAATGATAATTTACAGTATTATAAACAATTCGTGACTAGTTGCTGTTGTTGTTGTTATTTGATGTTGTGAACATCTCCTTTTCCACCAAAAGCGCGGGAAAAATATCAAAATCCGCGGCCTTTTTTTTTAAATACATACCTATCGGCCAAGGTCGTATAAATAAATGCTTTATACATCATAAATTAGTTAAATATATCAATTTCTTTTTTTTTCTTCGCTAAAAATCTCTGAATGATAAAATAACATCAGCATTTACTTTATTTTAACAAAATCAACCACAAAAGTACACAAACATACAAACAAAGAATTGAAAAAAACACATTATTTTTTCTGCTGTCGCTACACAACCACGAAGGTAATATGGCCTTTATTTATGAGTATTTTGGGAATTGTATTTAGATGTTTGTGCTTGTACCCGACTTTTCTTACTATACAACCTTGCTATGTTTCTATACTAGCTTTTACACGCGGTTCTGTCTGCATGACTTTTTTATTTAATTTCCTAGGTGTTTGTTTTTTTAATTGACACTTAGCTTATTCTTAATCTCCCTTGTTTTTTAAGTACCTTCATTTTTTTTAGAATTACGCGAAAATTTAACATTTTGAATAAAATATATATATTGTTTTCGGGGGTTGTCGCTTTATTTTGATTTTTGATTCCCGAAGTATCGAATCTTTACAGCGCAAATGGTCACGGGAGAGACTAAGGTTTTAGACGTCTCAAAGGTCATTATATAGTTGTTACAGACGAATCCACAAAATTATACAATAATTCGTATGACATAGAAAAATAGCACCGAAGATTCACAAGATTTTAATAATTTTAATAAGTTAAATATTTTTATGTGAGAACTAGCGACTCACCCCCGCTCCGCTCGGGTTCGTCCCTACTTACGTTTTAACATTTAATATAGATTTCTCAGAGATGAGATATTTTCCCGCTGTAAAAAGTATCCTATATGTTGACCCGGATAACCAGCTATCATCATATCAAATTTCATCTAAATCCCTCCAGTGATTTTCCCGTGATGCGTTCCCAGACAGACAGACAGACAAAACTTCTAAAAACTATAGATTCGGCCTCTGTATCGATAATAATGACTATTTCAATAAGATTTTCCAAAAAATATTTAATGTGCAGATTCGGCCTAGTTACAATTTTATTGTATGTATAGATATAGATTATGGTCTAATTAAGACCGTTGGGCGGATACAAAATCGTGCATCCTAATTGAGTCTTAAATAAATAAAATAAATAAATATGTTGGGACATTAACACACAGCACCGTCTAGTTCCATGGTAAGCTACGAGGCCTGTGTTATGGATACCAGATAGTTGATACACTACACATATATAACTTTAAATACATACATATTATAAATATAAACACCCATGATTGGAGTACAAACATTCGTGCTCATCACACAAATGAATGCCACCAGCGGGACTCGAACCCGCGACCGCTGGCACAGCAAGTAGGGTTACTACAAACGGAACCAAACGGGGCGTCTTTAAGAATTTTTTCAACTAAAAATTACACGTAAAAACCAACACAAAAGCTAGTATGTGAATTAATAATAAAGATATACAATAGTCGGTCTGAAGTTAAATTAAAACGTGCATATGTAATTGTTTGCTTTGAAAAATTAATTTAAAAAGTTACTTGACTTTGATTAGTGTAGTTTTCTATTATTTTATTATTGAAAATATATCTATACATATAATAAAATTATAACTAGACTAACCGTAAGCAGAGTGGTATTCTAGGGTAGCCTATGCCCAATCCCAGGATGCAATCTATGTCCTTGACAAATTTTATCGAAATCAATTCTGTATCTATACATATAATAAAACTGTAGAGGTTGAATGTATGTACATTGAAAAAATTGCTAATAACCGAGTCAGGTGTAAGAAGAGAAATAGAACAAATCGAGATTTTTTTCATATTATTTGTTTCTCTGTCTGTCTGTTTGTACGGGCTAATCTCCGAAACTTGTGGGCTGATTTAAATGACATTTTACATGGTAGTACCTTATATCCTCGGTTAACATTTTAGATACTTTTCATCCCGAAAAATTAAAGAATTCACGTGGAATAGTTAAAAAATTATAGTAACTTATACAGCTTAGTACACAAAAAACTTCTGATTGGATTTTAATGAAACTTTGCAATAATATAGTTCATACATCATAATAACAAATAGGCTACTTTTTATCCCGGAAAAATATACGGTTCCCGTGGGATAGATTTGTTTTTGTTTGTCTAGAGGCGAACCCGATCGAAGCGAGGGTGAGCCGCTAGTAAATAATATGTATATTTAATATCAAACAAAGGAAATACGTAGTAGCTGTAAAAAAACTAAATAAAATACGCGACACGCGATTTTCACTATTCAATTACGAAGCTCGTTAAAATTATAAAAAAATGTTTCAAATTAACATTAACAAATATTGTAAGGTACTTTGGTGCCAATTTTCAAGTTTTTTGAATTCATTTTGTTATTTTGTGGGTAGGCTGTCTGTAACAACTATATAATACCTTTGAGACATCTAACACCTTAGTCTCTCCCGTGACCATGTGCGCTGTAAAGCATTCGAAACGTCGGGAACCAAATATCTTAATAAATCCGCGAAAATCCGAAAAGATAATTTTACCTAAAATGTAAAATACAGGCAGTGTTAGTCCAGTGGTAGCGCGCTCGCTTGGGAAGCCGAGTGAAGCGGGTTCACATCCCGGTTCTCGCTTTGATATTCTCATGTGCGAATCATTTCTAACATAATTACCACTTGTCTTACGGTGAAGGAGAATATCGTGAGGAAATCTGCATTTCAATTCCGAAAAACTAGTTTTATTTTAAACTTGCCTTATTTAGAATTACAACTAGCGATTTTCAGTGACATTTTACTAAACTAGACCACTATAGATTATGCAGAAGTTTATATCTATACTATATTAATATTATAAAGCTGAAGAGTTTGTTTGTTTGGTTGGTTGAACGCGATAACTCAGGAACTACTAATCCGATTTGAATTTTTTTTTTTTGCATTAGATAGCCCGTTAATTGAAGAAGGCTATAGGCTATGTATCATCCCGGAAAAATGTACGATTCCCGTGGGATAGATTTGTTTTTGTCTAGGGACGAACCCGAAGCGAAGCGAGGGTGAGTCGCTTGTGTGTGATAAAGTTTAATCTCTCTTGTGGCCATGTCGCTATAAAACATTCGACACGTTGGGACCAAAAAAGCGAAAACAACGTCTTGAAAAAGTCTCAAAGGATCCTATTATTTAAAATGTCAATACAATACTTTCTTTAATTTATACGCGAATATTTGACATTCATATACTGTTACTAGCGATTCACCCTTGCTCCGCTCGAGTTCGTCCCTAATTATGTTTTAACGTTTAGTATAAATTTCTCAGAGATGAGATATTTTCCCGCAGTAAAAAGTATCCTATATGTTGACCCGGATAACCAGCTACCATCATACCAAATTTCATCAAAATCTGTCCAGTAGTTTTCCCGTGATGCGGTAACAGACAGACAGACAAAAATTCTAAAAATTATAGATTTGACTTCTGTAACGATAATAAAGTCTATTTCAATAAGATTTTCAAAAAAATATTTAATGTACAGATTCGGCTTAGTTACAATTTTATTATATGTATAGATTAATATTTAAAATATAACAAACTCATATTTGTATTAATATTATAAAATTATAATTAAAATAATCAACATCAAATTAATGTTATTTATACAGATAAATAAAATTGGAGTGTCTGCTTGTAATATTAAAATAACCGCTTTTTACTAAATGCATATGGATGTATACACGGTACATATACCAAAACAACATTTTTTACAATTTTTGTCTGTTTGTCTGTCTGTCTGTCTGTTTCTTGCGGCTAATCTCTGAAACGGCTGAACCGATTTTGACGGGACTTTTACTGGCAGATAGCTGATATTACAAGGAGTAACTTAGGCTATTTTTATTTTAGAAAAAGAATCAGGGTTCCGCGAAAAAAATTAAAACCCATGAAATTGTGAACAAAATCCGCGTACGGCGTACGCACCCGAGTAAAGCGAGGGTAAATCGCTATATAATTAAAATGAATATCTTAGGAGTAGCAAGCTACTATATATGTATAAACATAGCTAACCGTGAAAATGTACCTAGGGACGAACGCGAGCGAAGCGAGCGTGAGTCGCTAGTCTATATATATAATATTAAATGGATATTGTTCATATTATTGTTTTGACTATAGGCAACTAATTATAAAAACCAAAAGATAAATCTGTCTGTACATAATAGGAACGCCGAGCAAAACCGAGGCAAGTTGCTAGTAAATAAATAAAATTCCTATATCTTACGAAGCCTGTATTGGGCTAACGTATCGAGGCCATCGTTCCAACAAACATTCGCCTATAAATAATGTATCGCACTGATTTTATACACGGGACGTGTCAAAATTTTGCCAAACCCCTTCCCTTTGGACGATATTTATGACATTTGTATGAAAAACACCTAATAAATTCAGATTCTGTGAAAGAAAATATAAATATCGAATATTTATAAGAAGTTTTCGAGTTTAAAAATCATTGTTTGACGACACGTTTGGCTCAGTTTGTTGTGACCCTACTTGCTGAGTCGGTCGCGGGTTCGAGTCCCGCTGGGGGCGTTCATTTGTGTAATAAACACGAATGTTTGTACTTCAGTCATGGGTGTTTATATTTATAATATGTATGTATTTAAAGTTATATATGTGTAGTGTATCAACTATCTGGTATCCATAACACAAGCCTCGTAGCTTACCATGGAACTAGATGGTGATGTGTGTTAATGTACTTACATATTTATTATTATTTTAATGGTTAAGGCCGAATTTCGGCAACTACGTGAACACTCGGGTGCGTCCCTAGATACAAATAATACTGTAATACAAACATACATACATTGTTTCCGTATATGTATCTCTATTGGTTTTTTCGGCACACGTCAGTTAAGCTCCTAGTCGGGATAATTTTTTCTGACACCTTCAACAATTATCGTCATATTTCAGCTAATTTACACAAAATTTTAATGAATTATACACCTTCATCTTCCTTATAAACTATTCCGTCTATTCGTGAAAACGGTATGAAAATTCGTTCAGTAGTTTATGAGTTTATCGCGTTCAAACAGACAGATAGACGCAATGAGGGCTTTGTTTTATAATATGTAGTGATGATATTACAAACTAATCATGCAAGTATAGTAACTTACATCATCTTACTAACATCACACTGCTGGGATCAGGCCATAGTCCACCACGCTGGCCAAGTGTGGGCAGACTGAGCATGTCTGCAGACAACTTGCTAGGTTCTCTCAGACATTCAGGTTTCCTCACGATGCTCTCCTTCACTGAAATGATTCCCACATGAGAATATCAGAGGTGCTCAAGGATTTGAACCCGCTTCACTCTATTTCCCAAGCGAGTGTGTTACGACTGGGCTGCCACTGCCACGTTATAATATTCTAAATATTTACTAATAATTTTGCAAAAAATCTTTAGGGATTTAGAATTAAATTAATATTTTCGTACTGAAATTATTATAGCAAAATAAATATTCTTTAAAAATCTAACAACAGAGTGTAAACACTTCCCTTAGGAATACGCTAATGTTTTACATTTTAAAATGAATACATACTAATATTAAAAACAAGCAGAACCCGCGGCTTCGCTCGTGTTAAAAGTACAAAAAAAAAACAAACTCTTCTTTCCTTTCCCTTTATAATAATAATAAATAAACAATGTATGGAAGTCTGCCCGATTTGTTGACATTTATGATTACTGCTCCGCTCCCTTGAGTAGTAGCACGATGATATATAGCCTATAGCCTTCCTAAATAAACGAGCTATCTAATGCAAAAAGAATTTTTCAAATCGGATTAGTAGATCCTGAGATTAACGCGTTTAAACCAACAAACAGACAAACAAACTGTGTTTCTTTGTAATATTAGTATAGATGTAAAAATTAACTCTATCTGTTACATTTTCACGCTTAATCCACTGAACAGATTTTGATAAAATTTGACAAAGACATAGATTACATCCGCCAACCCGCACTTGGCCAGCGTGGTGGACTATGGCCTGATCCCCCTCGTATTGAAGGGAGGCCCGTGCCCAGCAGTGGGACGTTAAAAAGGCTCAAGCTCAATATATACATACATACATACATAGATTGCATCCTGGAGATGGACATAGGCTACACTTGAATCTCACTCTGCTATCATGCGAGCGAAGCCGCGGGCAAAAATTGGTGCAATATTAATAGTCTGTACTCTAGATCTTGAATTGAATATTGATATACTTTGATATACTTAAATAAATATATAAATATGTTGGTACATTAACACACAGCACCATCTGGTTCCATGGTAAGCTACGAGGCTTGTGTTATGGATACCAGATAGTTGATACACTACACATATATAATTTTATATACATACATATTATAAATATAAACACCCACGACTGGAGTACAAACATTCGTGCTCGTCACACAAACGAATGCCCCCAGCGGGACTCGAACCCGCGACCGCTGGCACAGCAAGTAGGGTCATTACAAACTGAGCCAAACGTGTCGTCAAATATAAAATACGATAACTTGTTTCAAGATTCTAGGTTCTAATCCCGGATTGGGATATGTATAACTTTACGATTTTTCTGTCAAGAAGTTCTTAAAAGTAATTAATATAAATAATTCATCTTCAAAGCAGAGTTGGTAACATGTATTAGATTAGATTTTGGGAATTTTCTTGAAATTCGTCTTTTAGAAGCATACATTCTCTCACAAACCAAACTCCAAGCTATTGACAAATTGATTTTTTAAAAGAAATCTCTCCCACGGAACCGTAAATTTTTCCAGGATAAAAAGTAACCTATGTGTTATTCCAGACTATAATCTATCTCTGTGCCAAATTTCATCCAGATCTGTTAAGCCGTTCTGGCGTGATTGAGTAACAAACATCCATACATCCAAACTTTCATATTTATAATATTAGTAAGATAATAATTAATTATACTAGAATTCGTCCAGTGGTTGAAATTAAACAATAATCATAATCATTATTGCAAATTTTAGGAAAATATACATTTCTCCAACATTTTTGTACTTTATAGGGTTCCGTACCCAAAGAGTGCCAACGGAACTCTATCATTAAGCCCCCGCTGTCCGTCCGTCCGTCTGTCAGAGGGCTGTATCTCATGAACCGTAATAGATAGAGAGATGAAATTTTCACAGATTATGTATTTCTATTGCCGCTGTAACAACAAATAATAAAAATATATAAAAAATTAAATAAAAGACACAATTTTTTAACGTTCGCAATCGATCATCGAAGTTAATACCACATACATAGAGTAAAAGTCATATTAATAAAAAGTACATGTACGATGGTACGGAATCCTTCATGCGCGAATTCGACTCGCACTTGACCGATTTTTCTATTACATTCGTCTATAACTACTAAATAAAAAAAACAAACCGATTGCCAAAGAGACGAGAAAAAGGTTGATTTGTCTTTGCCTTTCTATATATAGATATTTTTTAATCATTCAAAAATCGACTCTATTACTTCAAACGTAGCAACTAAAACTGGTATAATAACGGATTTCTTAATACATGTATGTTTTTAGCGCTAATTCTTAGTAACACAGCTGTGTGGGGATCACTGAAGTTTGTTCTAAAACTCTATTAGAGAACAACTTTTACTATTACAATGTCTAAAGAGTAGGTTTTAGAAGCTTTAAAAACTCTACACATAAAGAAAATGTGGGTAAAGAAATTGCTTAAGTACACAATGTCGATGGTTGTCGAAATTTCAACACAAAATGTATTTCTAAGATGTTGTATCAAAGTTTTATCAATTTGGGCTTATTTAATTTGCTATATTTATTATTATTACTAGCGACTCACCCTCGCTCTGCTTGGGTTCGTCCCTAGTTACGTTTTAAGGTTTAGTAGAGATTTCTTAGAGATGAGATATAAATAAATAATAATAAATAAATGTTGGGACATTAACACACTGCACCATCTAGTTCCATGGTAAGCTACGAGGCTTGTGTTATGGATACCAGATAGTTGATACACTACACATATATAATTTTAAATATATACATATTATAAATATATACACCCATGACTGGAGTGCAAACATTCGTGCTCATCACATAAATGACTGCTCCCAGCGGGACTCGAACCCGCGACCGCTGGCACAGCAAGTAGGGTTACTACACACTGAGCCAAACATGTCGTCAATATAGATATTTTCTCGCAGTAAAAAGTATCCTATATGTTGACCCGGATAACCAGCTATCATCATACCAAATTTCATCAAAATATATCCAGTAGTTTTCTCGTGATGAGTTCCCAGACAGACAGACAAAAATTTTAAAACCTATAGATTCGGTCTCTACATCAATAATAATGACTATTTCAATAAGATTTTCCAAAAAAATATTTAATGTACAGATTCGACTCAGAATTTTATTATATGTATAGATTAATTATTAGTTTGTATAAGTGTATGTTTGTCAGTTCTTCATGCTGATATAGCTGAACAGATTTGGATAAAATTTATTACACAGGTAGAGTAATTTGGAGTAGCACATAGGCTAATGTTAGTAATAAAATTTGCCAATAGGTGGCTACCTATATATAACTTATATATGTATATAAAAGGCAAAAGTGATTGACTGATGTATCAACGCACAGGCCAAACCCTTAAGGCTAGAAAATTAAAATTTCGCACACGTATTCCTCATATGACGAAGGCGTCCACTAAGGAAGGACTTTTCAAAATTCAACCCCCAAGGGGCTGAAATAGGGGATAAAAAAATGTATGAAACTTTATATTCCTTGGACATATTTGCATGAAATTTCGTATTTTCCGTAGTTTGATCGCGAGCGAAGCCGCGGGTTCTGCTAGTATTAGATATACAAAAGAGAGCGTAATTCGCTAGTAGTAATATAAATGTTATAAAACTAATAATTTATAAGTATTACTACTAGGATTCCCGCGGGAATCATTTAATGTGCCGAAATAAAGAGTCTAACGTTTTTACTCACTTTTACTCAATAAATTATCTCTATGCTGGAAAACTACATTTGTATCAATGCTTAACGGACTAGTAAAGTGGATTAGTGTGTGTGCGCGCGTGCGTGCATGAGTGTTTGTCCGTGTTCGTCTATATGTATGTGTCTGTGTGTCTGTCTCTATATGTGTGTGTGTCTGTCTCTGTGTTTATCTGTTTCTGTTTGTGTGTGTGTCTGTGTGTCTGTCTGTCTGTGTGTGTGTATGTCGGTCTTTCTCTCTGTGTAAGTCTGTCTCTCTCTGTGTGTATCTGTTTCTATCTGTGTGTGGGTATGTGTGTGTGTGTGTGTGTGTCTGTCTGTCTGTCTGTCTGTTTGGGTGTCTCTGTCTGGGTACATGAATTTAGATAAATTTTATTACACAGATAGACTATTAACTGGAATAATAGGCTACTGTTAGGCACCCTAGGATGTATTCAAGCGAAGCGAATGTAAATCGTTAGTATAAAAATAAACTAATTAACCCATCTACATTTATAACATTAGTGACTACTATACACTGACGGTTATAATATAATAAAAATTTATTATACAAACACAATCTTAATTGCTAAAACAATATAGTTAAAAATTTCCACCAGGTTATTACGACCAGGTCGCAAGAACTCTATATATATAAGCTTTTAGTAATAAGTAGAGTTCATAATTAAATTGTTGCTCGTAAAGAAACACGCGCGTAGAGCCGCTGTTTAAAGCAAAAATATGAAATGTCTGTTGTATAATAAAAGTTATAACTAATAAAATACTTTGAATATAAAAACTTAAACTTTAAAAATTACTCTCTTAAAGTATTGACAGACTATTTGTTATATTTTATAGTGTCTTTAAGATTTGGAAACAAAATTTTGTTTATGAAATTACGAAACAATAGTGATGTCTAAAGATAATAATTACTAAATAAATAAATAGTTGGTACATTAACACACAGCACCATCTAGTTCCATGGTAAGCTACGAGGCTTGTGTTATGGATACCAGATAGTTGATACACTACACATATATAACTTTAAATACATACATGTTATAAATATAAACACCTATGACTGGAGTACAAATTTTTGTGCTCATCACATAAATGAATGCCCCCAGTGGGAATCAAACCCGCGACCGTTAGCACAACAAGTAGAGTCAAACAAACCGAGCTAAATGTTTAAAAAATCATATCTCTCTATGAAATCACACATAACTCTACAATGTTTGAGCTTTTTTTATAAAAAAGAACAGTTTTTTTTTATAATAATAATATAGAAGATGGAAATTCTATATGTTCCCATAAAAAATAAGCTATATAAGTATAAAATACCTAAATATACTACAAACAACTATTTAAATACAAACATATGTATATATGTAGACAAAACCGCGAGCAATAGCTAGTTAGAAAAATTAAGAAACATTATACTTTTATACTTAAATCTATATTTATTTATACAAAAAACGCAAAATTATGCGATACGGCGATTTTTTCCGGTGGAAATCCGCATAGTTGCATCATGGCCTTGTATTTTTAAGCTTAATGCTACGGCGTAGCGCTACGAAATGCTACGCATTAGTGACTCTATATTGTAGAGCCATTCGTACCTTGTAAATGTACGTTGAATATTTTTCAATTTCAATATCTACCTCTTTGTTTAGTGTTCAGAATATGAATAAATTTAAATTTCTGAATATCCATCTGTATGATATTTTGTTTGAAATTGAAAATGAATTAAATTTTATATTTATATATGATTCAACTAGCGGCTTACTCTTGCTTCGTTCGGGTTTGTCCCTAGTTACGTTTTAATGTTTAGTATAGATTTCTCAGAGATGAGATATTTTCTCGCAAAAAGTATCCTATATGTTGACCCGGATAACTAGCTATCATCATACAAAATTTTATCAAAATCTATTCAGTGGTTTTCTCGTGATGCGTCTCGTACCTGGGAAGATAGACAGACAGACAAAAGTTCTAGAAACTATAGAATCAACTATCATTAATAATGACTATTTCAATAAGGTTTTTCAAAAAATATTTAATGTAAAAATTCGACTGAGTTAGAATTTTATTATAAGTATAGATTGCTTTACATTTTTTTTTAGTTACGAGACATGCTACAATGTTAAATACTGTTTAAAAGTCAAAATTGAAAGTAACTGTCTTTCGTCTTTGTTGCTTTTTTACGCTTTAACTGATGAGCAGATTTTGATAACATTTGGCAAACGGATAAAATATATCATTGAGAAATAGGTTTATTTTTATCTCCGTCCATATTTACATTTGTTATAGTTGTATTGATATATGTACGAGTACTTTTATTACGAGTATACTCCACACTAAAAAAAACTCTACATACAAATGTAAGACGTACAGTTTGAAATTATTATACGAAAAATGAATTAAAATGATAATAATAATATTATTATCAATACATATAATGAAAGTGTAACTAAGCCGAATCTGTAAATTAAAATATTTTTTGAAAAATCTTATTGAAATAGACTTTATTATCGATACAGAGGCCGAATCTGTAGTTCGTAGAATTTTTGTCTGTCTGTCTGTCTGTCTGTTACCGCATCACGGGAAAACCACTAATATATTATGGCTGGTTATCCGGATCAACATATAGAATACTTTTTACTGCGGAAAAATATCTCATTTCTGAGAATTCTTTACTAAACCTTAAAACGTAACCAGGGACGAACTCGAGTGGAGTGAGGGTGAGTCGCTAGTTATTTAATATAATTATAAGGCGCTTCGTATTTATGTAGTTTTGCGGTTACTTTTTCCATAGAGAATTTGAATTCAATTCAATTTTCTTGTTCATGGCTTCAAAGCATGCCAGTGGAGCACATACTACTTCGCCAATATCACGTAGAATGGAGAAGACACGAAGAAGATTGGTTGATAAAATAAGAATGATAATTCACCCTTGTTTCGCTAGCGTTTATCCCTAAGTACGCTTTAACGGTTAGTATGGAATGGATAGACGATATATGAATATATATATATATATATATATATATATATATATATATATATATATATATATATATAAAGATATGTCCCTTACTTGAGAAATGATTGATTCTCTATACAAACTTTAAGGACACTTTTAACCCACCTTAAGGGATGATTTCCGAGATAAAAATTATTCTGTTTCCTCTCCAGGGTCTCAAACTGTATTCATGCTAAATTTCACCTAAATCAGTTCAGTGGATTTTTAGCTTATTCATTAGAAACAAACATACAAAAAAATATTATAATAGTAGTATTATAGGTGAGAAAGTAGAGTCTTACCCTCAAACCCTAATGCGTCGTGCGTGCTTAATTTCATTACGATCGGTTAAAACTCATTTTCGCTTTATACTTATTACGGATAGAAAATTCGAAAGATACATTTTCACGCCTGAATCTTATTTAATTAGGATTATTTACCGACCTAAATTGTATCGCATATGTGATATTTGTAGCTCTATTTCAAATTTTGTTTATTTCTGCGTATGATATACTGAAATAAACGGGGGAGAATTATATATATATATATATATATATATATATATATATATATATATATATGTGTGTGTATATGTATATACATACATATTATAAATATAAACACCCATGACTGGAGTACAAACATTCATGCTTATCACACAAATGAATGCTGGGGAGCAGGACTCGAACCCGCTACCGTTGGCACAACAAGTAGGATCACTACACGCTGAACCAAACGTGTCGTTGATTATATCGATATACTATCTACTGTATTATAGATTCTTTCATATTAATTTTAAAATAATAATTTTAACCCGTATGTAAGATTTTCCAATGTAGAGTATGAGAAAAGTGCATACAAAAAATGCAAAAGCTTCATCTAATGGACACTTAAACACTTAAAACTTAAGTTACTTGCAAATGTGTCCACATCCATATAAAATTATGTTAAAACTTCTTAGTTTGGAAAGTGAAAACTTATTATAGTATTAGCGACTCACCTTGGCTTCGCTCGGGTTCGTCCCTAGGTTGCTTCCCAAAACAAACTTTTTTTTTTTAATTTTTTATGGTTTTAATTTTTTTTCGTGGGACCTTATTTTTTTCTAAAATAAAAGTAGCCTAAGTTACTCCTTATAACATCAGCTATCTGCCAGTGAAAGTCCCGTCAAAATCGGTCCAACCGTTTCAGAAATTAGCCGGAACAAACAGACAGACGGACAAAAATTATAAAAAATGTTGTTTTGGTATATGTACCGTGTATACATCCATATGCATTTAGTAAAAAGCGGTTATTTTAATAGTACAAACAGACACTCCAATTTTGTTTATCTGCATAGACAAGAATATGAGGAAATATTATTGTGATGTATTGACCATGGTTATCACTCACCCATGGTCATGGGTATACTAACACTTGATATGGTGTTTATAACAATGCTGAAATATCGGGAACTCTTAAAAATAAGTGAAAATTATGTCAAATAACCCCTTTTATATTATAATAATATCATCAGTGACCATGAAAGCTTAAAGAAATTTTAAAATATTTCGATTGTACTTGTTTCAAAGTAAGCTTAGGCTACAGTTAAATGTAGTGTAGATAAATACTTCTTTGAATTGTTTGAAAATTCAAAAAAATAGATTCACAATTACTTTCTTAGATTTACGCGAATATTTGACATTTTAAATAAAACTTTCTTTTTGGATTTTTTTTCCCAAGCGAGCGCGTTACCACTGGGCTACCACTGCCAGTAACCTTATGTAGGTATAATGTAGGATAATAATAATAATTCGGCCCTTGTAGCGTCCCACTGCTGGGAAATGTCATCGGGATATATGTTAGGCTTTAGACTATCAGGCCTTAAAAAACACGTCAGGTATTCTGAGATATGTAGGTTTTCACGCAGTGGTCTTCTTCACCGCATCAGTAAATGTTAATTGTATTGAAATTAATTTCAACATAAAAATTTTAATAGTGACCCAACAAGACATTTGGCTTAGTTTGTAGTAACCCTACTTGCTGTGCCAGCGGTCGCGGGTTCGAGTCCCGCTGCGGGCATTCATTTGTGTGATGAGCGCGAATGTTTGTACTCCAATCATAGATGTTTAATGTTTATAATAATATGTATGTATTTATAGTTATATATGTGTAGTGTATCAACTATCTGGTATCCATAACACAGGCCTCGTAGCTTACCGTGGAACTAGATGGTGCTGTGTGTTAATGTACCAACATATTTATTTATTTAAGACCTGGGTTTGAACCTATTTCATTTGACGTATCAAGCAACCATATTGCCAATGAACTAACACTGTTTGTATGAAATAATAAAATGTAGAGCTTTCGATTCAGTAGAGTTAAGCTCTCTTATTATTAATTGAAGTGTAATATTCCGACAACTTAAGTTAGCGAGACAGACATCTTAATTTTTTTTTATTATTGGTACAGATACTTAACAAGATACGTGTATAGATTTTAAAAAAATGAGAAAAAAGTAGTGAAAAAACGGTAATTTTATTCCTATATTTGCAAAAGGAACTAAAGTATTAATAGTCTCAATTTGAATCTTTGAAAGAAATATTTCATTAAGAGTGGTTGCCCAATGGTAATGCGTTCATTAGAGTGACCGAGTAAGCGGGTTCAAATCCCGGGTCTCGCTCTGATATACTCATGTGCGAATCATTTCCAACATGATCACCACTTGTCTTACGGTGAAGGAAAACATTGTGAGGAAACCTGCATGTCTGAGAGAACCTAGCAAGTTTTTGAAAGACGCGAGAAGTCCACCAACCCGCACTTGGCCAGCGTGGTAGACTATGGCCTGATCCCCCTCATATTGAAACTTGGCCCACCCCTAACAGTAGGACGTTAAAAAGGGTTGAATATATTTCTTCTTTATTTTGGCTGAAAAACTTGAGAAGACCAAAAATTTGGTTTAGACTTCAAATTATTATTTATGAAAATTAATATGCTACAATATTGATTAGTTTTAAGTCAAATAATATATTTTACAATATTATAAGTCATCATAATGCATGGATTTTAAGCAGCGTTTTCATTATATAACATACGATAAATGACATCCAAATCGGTCTAGTCTGTATAAGAGATAGACTATAAAAATATATGCAGTAATCAGTGCGTAGCGCTGAGATTCTCAAACTTAATCTTTTTTTTTTTGTATACAACTTAAGATTTTGGCTTACTGTCAAATGATACCAAGCCATAATCCATACTAATATTATAAATGTTCTATCTGTCTGTTTGTCTGTCTCCTTTTCACGCTAAATCCGCTGAACCGATTTAGACGAAATTTGGTATGGAGATAGATTTTTACCCCGGAAATCATTCCTTAAGAGGGTGAAAAGGGGGGTGGAAGTTTGTATGGGGAATTAATCATTTATCAAGTAAGGGATATAAAACTTATCATAGGGTATCTAGGGACGAACCCGAACGAAGCGAGGGTGAGTCGATAGTACTACAATATTTATGTCATATCTTAAAAAAAGTACTTTCTAATACGAACTCTATGTATTGATCATGTATTTTTTTCATTATCTTAAACCAATTTACGTTTTTGCCATTTCTTATTGAAATAAAAATTGTAGAGTCGTGTATGTTTTGTTTTTTTTTTATAGTTATATTAAACCAAAAGCTTTAAAAACCATCACGCAATATATTTCACTAGCGACTCACCTTCGCTTCGGGTTCATCCCTAGACAAAGATAAATCTATCCCGCGGGAAGCATATACTTTTCCGGGATGATATATAGCCTATAGCCTTCCTCAGTTAACGGGCTATCTAATGCAAAAAAATTTTTCAAATCGAATCAGTAGTTCCTGAGATCAGCGCGTTCAACCAAACAAACAAACAAACAAACTCTTCAGCTTTATAATATTAAGTATAGATTTGAAAATCAGCCACTGTATAATAGAGTGGTATATTACCATGATGGTTTTGTTAGCTCTATAAAATATAATTAGGAACTAAATAAAATTACCGCTCAAATATAATGATTTAGATTTGCGACTGTAGGCACTTTATTACTGAGTTTTATTATAATAATTTATGTTTTCAATACTATTAAAATAATTAAAATATTTAACTTTAAAAACATTTTTGTATGTAGAGTTGTTTCATTCCAACCGGTTAATTAGATTTTACTTCACTAACGTACAAATTAAGTAAGGGCTAATTGATTGATAGCGCAGCATTCCCATATAACGTAGCC
The DNA here is from genome assembly GCA_905404265.1 of Fabriciana adippe. NCBI lineage: Eukaryota > Metazoa > Arthropoda > Insecta > Lepidoptera > Nymphalidae > Fabriciana > Fabriciana adippe. The sequence goes on from FR990003.1 coordinate 8,478,339, forward strand.
GACATTAAAGTTTTGTAAGAAATTATATGTCAGAACTCTACATACGGAGGGAAAACAATCAAAAATACGAATTTCTATACAAATATTGATTAAAAAAACCATGTAGTAATAAAATTCACTAATGTTGAGAACCATTGAGCATTTGCGAAGCCAAAATTCATTTCTACCGTCTCTCCGTACGGGGGAAAGGGACAGAATATAGATGTGTGCGAGCGAGATGAATAGATAGAGAGAGCTACGCCTAATCAATGCATACAGCCCTGCAGAGTCAGGCATTAGTATGCTTCGTGTTCTTAACAGAGACGGTGTGTTATTACGTTGGTTATTTTATAGAAAAAACAAAGGAAAATTAAATAACCCGAATCAATCGATCAAAAATTAATTATTAATTGAAAAAAAAATAATAAACAATAATCAACAGATAAAAAACTCGGTTGTGGTCGAAATTTATAGCGCGTTTTTTTGCAGTGAATATTTGATTTTAGCATTTTTTTAAAGTGGCTTACTTATTTAATCTGTGATTTTGTTTTTTTTTTCAATTTTCCCATAATAGGGGTTGGGGGTTACCCGAGTTCCTTTGTTCCCAGAACTGGATGGTATGGCAGAGGTAGTAAGTACATTTGTACAGCCATTTTGACGTAGTACGATGCGCTACGTTTTTTATTTAATACTAGACTCTACACCTGGCGACGCTTTTGAAAAATTACCAAAGTCCAAACTAAAGTTTGAAAGAAACATTTTACCCTGTTGCACTTGAATTATGTGAATTTTTTAAAGCCTTTGTTTTCACTAAAATTTCACTTTACTCTACATTTCACTACGTTTTATGGTTTTTTAATGGCAAACAAATTTTTTATCACCAATTGTCTCAATTATTTATTTTTATATACAGATATTTGATACGATAAAGAAAAAATCTCTTTGTGTGTAAGTCTATACACACGACTCTACAACGACTCTACAATTTTTTGCAAATTTGTGATTTTAACTTATCAATTTTTTATTTTCCCTTATTTTATTTATAACATCGAGAGTATGTATGTATATTTATATCTAAAAATCTCATAAAATATATTCATTTGTAGCTTCTTTAAAATACATACGAAACCAGGTGGCATATCTAGTATTAAATGAAAATTTAGCAAATAAGTCATAGCATATAGTATATCCGTCTCTATGTTTTACTTTAATATGTAATATTTTCAGCAACAGTAAAGCGAAATTGTAGAGCGTTTTGCTACAATGTTATATTAAAATTTTTGCATCTTTATAACATTAATATGTATGTGTTGAAAATTACAGGTATTTCAAGAAAAAAATATTTGTTTAAATATAATAATAACTATTGAATATATTTTTGAATTTTACTATAATTGAAAGAGTCTTGATATTTTTTTTAAATTATATCAATATATTAAATCTATCTAGAATTTTAAGTTTTTTCACTTTTAGCATAGACAAAGGAAACTATGTAGAACATCACTCCCTTCTCGTAACAATGCGTTGGGTGGTTTCACCGCGCTTTGTCTTAAATAAATGGGGATAATAAATTATATGGTCAATACGAATAGGCTTACACGAGAATCGAATCCACATCCTGTATTTCAGTAAGAAAAGCTAATCAAAATTCCTTTTTAAATAATATTCTTATAATATAAACAGTATTTAATACTATATAGTAGCATAATTGATACAAAATATGTTTTTTTTTTATATAAATATAATATGTACGCAGTCCTCTTTTAGGGAAGAATAAGCGCCATCTTTTGGCCATGTTTTATTAATAACAGTAGCCTATAATTTCTATGTATACTAATATTATAAAGAGGTAAAGTTTGTGAGTTTGTGAGGTTGTAGGGGGTAATCTCTGGATCTACTGAATCGATTTAGATGAGATTTGGTAAGAAGATATTTCAAGACCCTGGGAAGGACATAGAATACTTTTTATCTCGGAAATCATCCCTTAAGGGGGTGAAAATGGGGATGAAAGTTTGTATGGGGCATTGCTAGTAGTTACTTAGTTTGCTAAATATCATCTAAATCTGTTCAGCGGTTTAACCGTTATTGAGTAAAAAAACATACACTCTAAACTTTCACATTTGTGAACTACTGTTTCTAGATTTTACTCCTACTTACTCTATATTCTTAGGTTTAGCAATTCATTTGAATTTAAATAAAGCAATATTTTAATTTAGATTGCTATCATCATACAAAAACATAAAATCCTATAGAAATTCGCCTTAATGCTCGAGATTGAAGCGCGGTTAGAGACAGACTGTATAATGTTATAGCACATACAAAAAAAAAATTCACCCTTATACCAACAGGAGTGATATTGTTTTTTATTGATATGGAAACACCCTTAAGATTTATTATACTCGTATGTATAATAAAGATACGTTTTAACGTTTAGTATAGGATTCTCAGTGATGAGATATTTTCCCGCAATAAAAAGTATCCTATATGTTGACCCGATCATCGTACCAAATTCATCAAAATCTCTCTAGTGGTTTTCTAGTGATGCGGTCACACACAGACAGACAAAAATTCTAAAAACTATAGATTCTGCCTCTGTAGTGATAATAATAACTACTTCAATAAGACTTTCCAAAAAAATATTTGATGTACAGATTCGACTCAGAATTTTATTATATGTATAGATAAAAAAAATAATTAAAATAATGTATGATACACACGGAAACCATAGCAATACTTGAAGCCCTTTTTTTAATGTTAGTCAAATACTTTAGTAACTGAATGAAACTTTTGATTGCACCCCTTCCCAATCTTTTTCTTTCTCTCTTCTGTCCAAAGCTTGCCTGGAAGATATATATACATATATATATATATATATATATATATATATATATATATATATATATATATAAATACATAATATTCGCTTGTTTGGATAACCGAGTGAAGCGCATTCAAATCCCGGGTCTAGCACCTCTGATATTTTCATGTGAGAATCATTTCTAACATCATTACCACTTGTCTTACGGTGAAGGAAAACATCGTGAGGAAACCGTCATGTCTGAGAGAACCTAGCAAGTTTTCGAAAGATGTGTGAAGTCCGTCAACCCACACTTGTCCAGCGTGGTGGACTATGACCTGATCCTCCTCGTATTATAGGGATGTTAAAAAGGGCTGTATGCAGTATAAATTCTATTCATATACGTTTTTCTCAAATTTTCAATGATTATGTTCCAATTTCGACTACTGGGCGTGCAATAGTAAAAGAAAAAGTATCGTATTAAACGGTTTCATACTTTATTTTTTACTAGCGATTCACCCTCGCTTCGCTCGGGTTCTCCTCAAGGAAAGCAAAAACAAATCTATTCCACGGAAACCGTAAATTTTTCCGTGATAAGAAGAAGCTTATGTGCTATTTTAGACTCTATTATTTTATAATCTATCTCTCTGCCAAGTTTTATTCAGATCCGTTCAGCCGTTCTGGCGTGATTGAGTAACAAGTGTTTCAGTGTTTGTTTTTTAGTTAATTCATATGTGTTACATTGTTCATCTGTCTTTCACGCAGCAACGTAGCAACACATCGATATGACTTTCCAAAGAAATAAATTTTAATTTATTTTTAAATAATTAAATAAATTAACTTATTTTTAAATAATCAAATAAATAATTAAATAAACTAACTTATTTTTAAATAATCAAATAAATAATTAAATAAAGTTAAACTTATTTTTATTCAAATTTATCAAAAATTGTTAGAATTCAGACTATTTCTAAAATACATTGCTGTGGTATCACATTAGTAAGGCGCTTGCTTGAAAAATCGAACGAAACCATAAATCTATGTCACTTTCATGTGCGAATCGTTTCCAACATGATTACCACATACTTTTCTGTAAAGGATAATATTTTGAGGACACCTGTATGTTAGAGAAACCCTAACTTATTTTTCGAAAAGCATGTGAAAGCCAACTTGCATTTAACCAGCGTCGTGAACCATGGTCCGATCGTCCACAATGAAGAGCTGAGCAGTACTGAATTATATTGTTCCTAGCGGCTCACGCTTGCTTCGAATAAGTAATAGGGTTCCGTTCCGAGTAGCAGTACCTAGGGAGGTACGTTTTCACGGTTAGTATAGAAAAAACTATATATATGTATATACATAGGTATAGAAAAGTAAGTACCTACTTTAAAAATAAAAAATAAAGAAGATATATTATGTATCCCTTACTTGAGAAATGATTCTCCAAACATACTATCATTGCCCTTTCCACCCCCTTAAGGGATCATTTCTGGGATAAAAACTATCCCATATCCTTCCCTAGGCCTCAAACTATCTCCATACCAAATATCATCTAAACCGATTCTGCGGATTAAGCGTGAAAAGGTAACAGACAAACAGACAGACAGACTGAAAGACAGACAGAGTTACTTTCGCATTTATAATATTAGTATAGATTGTATTCAGCCCTTTCTTAACGTCTCACTGCTGGGCACGAGCCTCTCTTCAATACGAGGGGGATTAGGCCATAGTCCACCACGCTGGCCAAGTGCGGATTGGCGGACTTCACATGTCTTTCGAAAACTTGCTAGGTTTTCTCAGACATGCAGGTTTCCTCACGATGTTTTCTTTCACCGTAAAGCAAGTGGTAATCATGTTAGAAATGATTCGCACATGAAAATATCAGAAGTGCGAGACCCGGGATTTCAACTCGCTTCACTCGGTTTCCCAAGCGAGCGCGTTACCACTGTTCTACCACTGCCTTTTACCATTGGGCTACCACTGCCTAATGGTAATATAGATTATAAGTTACTTATTCGAAGTCGAGCATGTCACTAGTTTTCCATATGTGTAAGCCCCTCATAAGAACCTCACAATGGCATATCCATCAAAATAGGCCACTCTTTCATACCACTTGATTAATAAAGACTGATGAGTTCATTTTTATGTTCGAACAATTCATTACATAATTCTTCGGGATTAGGGAGAATGTTTAGTGGGAGAGAGAAGATTGGGGATTCGTGAAAAATCTATTATGTACATAATAAAGATTCAAAAGTAGTGGTAGTCCAGTGGTATCGCGCTTGCTTGGGAATCTTAGTGAAGCGGGTTCATATCTCAGGTCTTGCACTTCTGATTACCACATGCTTTACGGTGAAGGAAAACATCCTGAGGAAACCTGCATGTCTGAGAGAACCTAGCAAGTTTTCAAAAGACGGTTTTTAAGGGAAGCCCATCCCTAGCAGTGGGACATTAAAACAGTGCAGTGTCTAGCATATACGGCTGCAGGTACAGAGGGCTTGGGTTCGAATCAATTTGGGACAACTCTAGTTATTTAGTCTTTCTGCTTAGGAAGTCTCAGTAACATCCCGGAGTTGGGTAGTTGGCAGTGTTTCACCCCCGTGCCTCAGAGAGCACGTAACGATCTCGCACCTGATATCTCACTGGTGTCTCGTGTTGTCCCGCCGGAGTATGAGAATGACAGGAACAGAGAGTGTTCATTGTGTCTGCGCTCTCTCTTATACGCGCTGCACTATAATATCTCCTGCGCAATTGAATAATCTCAATGAGATTGGCCGCCGTGATTCAAATCAGTCAAGAGAACATCTTTTATTTTATTTTTGCTTTTCCATACTTTCATAACTTTTTTCAGTCCATTGACTAACCCCGTGGGATAGTTAAGTAGCTATTTTAAAATAAATATTCAAGTTATTTGAAATGGAGTAAATATTTTATTTTATATATTGTAAAACTCGTATTATTACATAAAAAGGATCTTGCAGGTATTTATTTTTGTTCACTCTACAATTTTTTATTCTATCTTATAGATATATTAAAATAAATGAAATTTTTATTTAGAAAAAAATTATTTGTTTTATATTCTATAATATCTGGACAGATTTTCATGAAATTTGGTATGATGATAGCTGGATATCCGGGTCAACATGTAGGATACTTTTTACTGTGGGAAAATATCTCATCTCTGAGAAATCTATACTAAACGTTAAAATATACCTAGGGATGAACCCGGGCGGAGCGAGGGTGAGTCGCTAGTCTATGTAATAAAATGCTGTTCATTGGGAAGCCCATCACTTGATAACAACTGAAGCGAAATATTTAATATTTACTTAAAATATTTGTAGTAATAATAGTTAAGTTTTTAGAAAAAAAATGAAAAATTTTCTTACTGAAGTGATTTTTTCTATGACATTTTTGTATGAACACATTTTTTTTACTATTTATAATTGCAAAATTTTATCTATTCTAATATTATAAAGAAGAAAAATTAGTTTTTCTGTTTGTTTGTTTGTATCGAATAGGCTTCGAAACTACTGAACCGATTTAAATGAAATTTCGTAAGAAGATAGTTTGAGATCCTGGGAAGGACATAGGATAATTTTTACTCGAAAATCATTCCTTAAGGGGGTGAAAATGGGGATGAAAGTTTGTATGGGGAATCAATGATCATGAGTCACTAGTATGTTATAAACAGCAAATCTTTCTTAGACCAAGACTATTTGAAGAAGAAAGTTTGTATGGCGAAGCGAGGGTGAGTTGCTAGTGTGTTTATATGTTTGTTACTTTATCACGCTGGAAGTTCTGGACGCATATGTGTGAAATTTAGTACACTTATAGATAATGAGCTGGAATAACAGACACTATTTTTAGATACGTAGGGACGTACTTAGGCACAGCTAGTGTAAATAGCTAGTCTATACAAATAAATATAATTGAAGTGTCTGTTTGTAATGTCATAATAACAGCTTTATACTAAATGCATGTGGAATTATATACGGTACTTATAAGAAAAACACATTTTTTTTTTTAAATGTTTGTCTGTCTGTCTGTTTGTTCCGGTTAATCTCCAAAACGGCTGGACCAATTTTAACGGGACTTTCACTGGTAGATAGCTGATATTATAAGAAGTAGCTTAAGCTACTTTTTTATAGAAAAAGTATTAGAGTTTCGCTAAAAAAAATTAAAACGTACCTAGGGACGAACCTGAACGAAGCGAGGGTAAGTTGCTAGTGTGTAATATATATAAAATCTATTCTCTACATTGATATCATTCTTGGCGTCTTAATCTTTTTCCTTCACTTCTTAACTTGGCTGACATCCACATCTGCAGATACCGCAACCCATTTTAGGGTTCCATAATTCAATAAAATGTATATAGAGCGAAAGAGCTCTTCTGATCATTTCATATATCGGGTACAAAATTAATTATTTACAAATAAAATATCTTTATTTAGGGTTGGTTCAGAAAAACATACATTGGATATATTTTGATCGATTTCAAAGTGGAGGTGTTTATGTCGGTTTTTTTTGTATATATGTTAGAAGGTCTTCGTGAATAACTTTAACTAGTCTTCCCTGAAAGCCGCCCCTGGGGTGGGCCTCCCTTCAATACGAGGGGAATCAGGCCATAGTCCACCACGCTGGACAAGTGCAGGCGGATTTCACATGTTTTTCGAAAACTTGATAAGTTCTCTCAGCCATGCAGGTTTCCTCACGATGTTTTCCTTCACCGTTATGGAAGTGGTAATCATGTTAGAAATAATTCGCACGTGAAAATATCAGAGATGCGAGATCCTGGATTTGAACCCGCTTCAGTCGGTTTCCCAAGCGAGCGCGTTACCACTGGGCTACCATTGCCTTAATGGTCGAAATTTGAACATTATAATTATTAAAAATTTGAGAAAAACATGTACGGATAGAATTTACCTATCCATATAAAAAAAACTATTTCCTGTTTTTTTTTAATAATAACAAAAAAAAAAAGAAAATAGTTTGACAAACAGAGGAGAAAAAGGTACTGAACTGTTTTATTTTTGCCTAACTACCTTGCCTATATACATACTAGCGACTCACCCTCGTTCCGCTCGGGTTTTTCCCTACTTACATTTTATTATTTAGAATAAATTTCTCAGAGGAGATATTTTCCCGCAGTAAAAACTATCCTATATGTTGAACCGGATAACCAGCTATCGTCATACGAAATTTCATCAAAATCACTCCAGTGGTTTTTTCGTCATACGGTAACAAACAGACCTACAGACAGACAAAAATTCTAAAAACTATAGATTCTATAGATCTATTTCAATAAGATTTTTCAAAAAATATTTAATGTACAGATTCGGCTTAGTTACAATTTTATTATATGTATTGATTAGGATTTTTTTACCGAAATACGATAGTACACTCTCTATTCTTTCAACTTTCATACTTGCATTAATAGTATTAATTATTATTTTTATTGGTTTACTTAAGATAATTTAATTATTTTGTAACTCGTTTAATTTAGCTAAATTTTTTGTTTATATTTTTGTTTTTATAAATGTTATTTTTGATTAGTTTTTGAATGTATGTATGTACATATTTTTTCTGTAATGTTGCTGGTGGAGGGCGTTAATAAATGCGACACAGTTACTTAACTTCTGCAATAATTATCGTTTATATCTGTTTTTGTTATATATGTACTGATATTTCATTAAATAAATAAAATAAAATAAATACTCTGGTGAGACGACAATACGGCACGATCACCGATCAGACGGAGGACCAAAGGCTTTACGTGCTCTGCCTGAGAAATCCCTTTGAGCTCATGCTGAGAACTGTACAAGAAGACCGAATAAATATACTTTACTCTACCTGAAATATGATCCTAGAATATAGAAAAGTAATAGATTTCCTTCTTTGTTTTATAATTATTATAGACTAGCAGAACTCAGGGCTTCGCTCGCGATCAAACTACGAAAAATACGAAATTTCATGCAAATATGTCCAAGGAATAAAAAGTTTCATACACACTTTATCCCCTATTTCACCCCCTTGGGGATTAAATTTTGACAAATCCTTCCTTAGCCTTCGTCATATGAGAAATACGTGTGCGTGATTTCAATTTTCTAGCCTTAAGGGTTTGGCCTGTGCGTTGATACATCAGTCAATCACTTTTGCCTTTTATATATATATAGATTACTAGCAGATCCAGCTACGCTAGCGATCAATCTAAAAAAAAACTCTTTGGCTTTATGTTATACAGCGACTCACCCTCGCTTCGCTCGGCGTCGCTATGTATTTATATAATATTGTTCATACTAAAATCGCAATTAAACATGGGGGGCGGGGTTAGGAGGGTGAAAATTACTTTGCGACCTATTCTCATACCTACCAAATATACAAAAAAAAACATTAAAATCAGCCGAGCCGTTTCGGAGGAGTGCAACCAAAAACACCGTGACACGAAATATTTATATATTAGACTAGCAACTCACCCTCGCTCCGCTCGGGTTCGTCCCTAGTTTTAACGTTTAGTATAAATTTCTCAGAGATGAGATATTTTCCCGCAATAAAAAGTATACTAAGTATATGTTGACCCGATAACCAGCTATCATCATACCAAATTTCATCAAAATTTGTCCAGTGGTTTTCTGACAGACAAGCAGACAGACAGACAAAAATTCTAAAAACTATAGATTCGGTCTCTGTATCGATAATAATGACTGTTTTAATAAGATTTTCCAAAATATATTTAATGTACAGATATAGCTTATTTATTATATACATATATAGATTATTTATAAAAACAAAAGTCAGCTTACTTTTTGACGTTTAACTCTTAACCTAATTGTTATAAAATTTGGCACACCAACCTGTAGGATGGAGAAAACTATTTTTTCAAGGACTATGAAGTTCCATTGGAAGAGATGGATAGCTGATATGCAAGTTTTTGATAGGTTTAAAATCAAACGTTGAAACTTGACTAAATCTAAGGGAAATTGCTATTATTTTACATACACCTTCGTATAATATTTTTTAATTTAATAGGTTTCAAGAAAATTTTGTAACAATATAATTATTTACCATGTTCGATTCCATTCTCTGTGTACAGAAGAATTGCCATTCACAACTGCTTTTTTTGCTGGTCGGCGGACTTCACATGTCTTTCGAAAACTTGCTAGGTTCTCTCAGACATGCAAGTTTCCTTCACTGTAAGACGTGGTAATCATGTTGGCAATGATTCGCACATGTGAATATCAGAGCGACCCAGATTTGAACCCGCTTACTCGGTTACTCAAACGAACGCGTTACCATTGGGTAACCACTCTTTATGAAAAATATTTCTTTGAAATATTCAAATTGAGACTAATAATAGTTCAGTTTCGTTCGTTTAGCGATAGCCGGGATTTGAACCCGCTTCACTCGGTTTCCCAAGCGAGCGCGTTACCACTGGGCTACCACTGCTTTTTGCGTGAAATACTAACAAGGAATTATTAAAATTGACATAAAACTTAAAACAACGTGAAGTAATACAAGATATAGACCAAACTCAATCTTTTGTTTACCGTCAACAGTGTATTTGGGTCGGTCCTCCATTACACGCAAAATTTGTATGGCACTAGGGATTATGTACCTTTCTTTTATAGTTTAGCGATCTATCCAGACTTTGTCCTAGTTTTGACTCTATCCGCGTCAGTGATACAAAGGGTGAGGGTACCAACAGCATCGTGAAGGTATTTGCGGAAAGACTGGATGGGCCGACCATGGGGAGGTTTATCAAGTTGTATGTATTTTGTATTCAGCCCTTTTTAACGTCCCACTGCTGGGCACGGATCTCCCTCCCATCCGATGGGAATCAGGTCATAGTCCACCACGCTGGCCAAGTGCGGATTGGTGGACTTCACATGTCTTTCGAAAACTTGTTAGGTTTTCTCAGACATACAGGTTTCCTCACGATGTTTTCCTTCACCGTAAGGCAAGTGGTAATCATGTTAGAAATCATTCGCACATGAAAATATCAAAGGTGCGAGACTCGGAATTTGAACCCGCTTCACTCGGTTTCCCAAGCGAGCGCGTTACCACTGGGCTATCACTGCCTTACATGTACAAAATATGACTGGATCAATGTCCCTGTGGTAGCTATTTATTTATTTTGTTTGTATTTTGTTTTACTAACATAGTTCTTAAGTAATTATATTGTACTAACAAACTATGAGCCTATGTTGCTGATGATAAAAGATTTTTATTTTTTATTGGAAACTAGCAATTCACCTTCGCTTCGCTTCACTCGTGTTCCTAAATGATTTTTTAAGTTGACATATTTTTTTTATTTATGAACCGATTGATATAAAACACTAAATGTTAAGTGAAGTGTACCTTAATACATTAGTGAAAACCGCACCCAAATCGGTTAAGCTATTTGTGAGATTAGTGCGCACAAATGCACGTACAAACAGACAAAAATTCTAAAAATCATTGATTTTGGGTTCTATTGTGTTAATAAAGATCCCCCAATAATAGTTTTGCTCAAATATCTTCCATGAACAGACAGCGGTCAGTTACAATTTTATTATATGTATAGATTAGCTGTGCCCCACGGTTTTATTCGCGTTAAATTTAATACATGTATGCCTGTTTCATATACCTAACCTCATGATGAGTTTGACCAAGAGCATATTTGAATGTAAGCTTAAAGCATTTAAACATATTATAAATAATTATCTGTAATTACCATATAATGCCTTTGTGACATCTAACACCTTAGTCTCGCCCGTGACCATGTGCGCTGTAAAGCATTCGAAACGTCGTGAACGGAAAATCAAAATAAATCCGAAAAACAGTTCAGTATATTTTTCTCCTCTGTGTGTAAACCGAATTTCTTTTTAGGGTTCCGTATTATATAGGAAAAAAGAAACCTTTATAGCATCACTTCATTGTCCATCTGTCAGTTAAGACCCTTTTTCTCAACCATGGATGTATCCAGTTGAAATTAATATCAAATACTCAGATCTGCAATACCTTGAAACTGTGAAAAAGTCAAACTTATATGTCAACGCAATCAAGAGATACGGCAGTTTATGTCGCATATTTTAACATTCGCAAGGGAATCAAAACCTATAGGGTACTTCCCGTTGACCTAGAACCATGAAATTTGGTAAGAAACAATGTCTTCTAGCATAAGTAAAGAGAAAAATCCTAAAACCGTAAACCTGTAGTTACATCTATAATAATAATAATAATAATAATATTTTTATTTGCACTGAATGTAGGTGTACATAGTATGTTACAGGTGTAGGCATTAATATTAAGTATCCGTATACATTCTACCATTAGGCATGCAAATATGTGTTTTAATATTTTATGCTACGGAACTCTCTGTGTGCAAATCAGACTCGCACTTGTCCAGCTTTTTTTTGTTTAGGAGCTATTGACGAGCTTTAGAGTTATCATAAAAAAAAGTTGATAACAGTTTATTTTTTATACAGATAATAATAATAATAATGAACACTTTATTGCACATCACCCAAGAAATATATATTTGGCCCTTTTTAAACGTCCCACTGCTGAGGGTGGGCCTCCCTTCAATACATGGGGGATCAGGCCATAGTCCACCACGCTGAACAAGTGCGGGCAGACTTCACGTGTCTTTCGAAAACTTGCTAGGTTCTCTCAGACATGCAGGTTTCCTCACGATATTTTCCTTCACCGTAAAGCAAATGGTAATCATGTTAAAATCATGGCAGTGTTAGCCCAGTGGTAACGCGCTCGCTTGGGAAACCAAGTGAAGCGGGTTCAAATCCCGGGTCTCTCACCTGTGATATTTTCATGTGCGAATCATTTCTAAGAAATACATAAAGAAGTAAAATATATAACAAAAAAAAGATGCATAGTATTCGGCCTTATGGCTAGAAGCGATCTCTTCCAAGCAACATTAGGGTAGAGGAATCAGTATATAAAATGGTAGGCTTTGTACTTGCATATATATATATATATATATATATATATATATATATATATATATATATATATGTATATATGTATATATGTATATATAGACATACATATTACATGATACATGATAGGTAAACGGTATTCCCATATATTTTGCTTAAACTAATAAACTTATTTTAGAACTTTTATTATCGAAGTTCGATTACTGAAGCACTAGTTTTTATAATTCTTCTATACATATAATAAAATTCTAACTGAGTCGAATCTGTACATTAAATATTTTTTGGAAAATCCTTTTGAAATAGTCATTATTATCGATACAGAGGCCAAATCTATAGTTTTTAGAATTTTCGTCTGTCTGTCTGTTTGGGAACGCATCACGAGAAAACCACTAGACAGATTTTAATGAAATTTGGTATGATGATAGCTGGTTATCCGAGTCAACATATAGGATACTTTTTACTGCGGCAAAATATCTCACCTCTGAGAAATCTATAGTAACCCTTAAAACGTAAGTAAGGACGAACCCGAGCGTAGCGAGGGTGAGTCGCTAGTACGAGTTTATTATAAATGTAAAAGTAACTCTATCTGTTACTTTTTCACGCTTGAGCTGCTGAAACGATTTCGATAAAATTTGGCTAAGACTTAGATTGTATTCTGGGAATGAACTTAGTCTTCATTTGATCGCCCCACTTATTACACGAGAAAATCTGCAGGCAAAACTAGCCTCTGTTAGAACTTAAATATCATCCAAAATCGTCCAGCGGTTACAACGTGAAAGAGTAAAAAATACACATTTTTACATTTATTATAGTTGAGGATACGTTTGGCTCAGTTTGTAATGACCCTTGCTGTGCCAGCGGTCGCGAGTTCGAGTGCCGCTGGGCATTCATTTGTGTGAAGAGCACGAATGTTTGTACTCCAGTCATGGGTGTTTATATTTATTATATGTATGTATTTAAAGTTATATATGTGTAGTGTATCAACTATCTGGTATCCATAACATAGGCCTCGTAGCTTACCATGGACCTAGATGGTGCTATTTTAATGTACCAACATCTTTATTTCATTTATTTATACAAGTGAGAATCGAACTGACGACCTCTATTTCAAAAGCTCGCTAATAACCCAATAGCAACCACTTCACGTTCATTTAACATTGGAAGTTGGAACTTGCACGCCAACAAACTAGAGGGTTTTTTTTGCAATTTAAATTTTAACCTCTCCAACGAACTCCAAGATTCATTCATTTGCATATTTTTTTGAATGTTAAAATTGTGCTCAATCCTGACTATATTTTTAACTTAAAAGTATTCTTTGACTAGCCACTGCGTGCGTTTTTGTCTGAATTTGTAATGAGCTAGTGAGTTTTTTTTTACTAGTTTTCGCCTGATGCAGTTGAAATTTGACGATAAAATATATATATAATAAAACTGTAGAGGTTGAATGTCTGTACATAGAAAAAAATGCTAAAAACCGAGTCAGGGGGATGTAAGAAGAGAAATAGAACAAATCCAGATTTATTTCAAATTTTTTGTCGGTTTGTCTGTTTGTACGGGCTAATCTCCGAAACTGTTGGACCGATTTAAATAAAATTTTGCATTGTGGTACCTTATATCCCCGTTCAACATTTTAGATACTTCTCATCCCGGAAAATTAAATAGTTCCCGTGGGATAGTTAAAAAACTATAGTAACTTATACAGCTTAGTACACACAAACTACTGATTGGATTTTAATGAAACTTTACAATAATATAGTTCATACATCAGAATAGCAAATAGGTTGCCTTTTATCCCAGAAAAATGTACGGTTGCCGTGGGATAGATTTGCTTTTGCTTGTCTAGAGGCGAATCCGAGCGAAGCGAGGGTAAGCCACTAGTCATTAGTAAAAATTTGAGGAAAATATATATGAATAGAATTTACTTATGTATGAAAAAAAATAACTGATTGAATTTTTTTATTGATTACACTAAAGCTCGTAAATAGCTACTAAACAAAAAATATTTTGAAAACTAGCGACTCACCCTCGCTTCGCTCGGGTTCGTACCAGGATTGCTTCCCAAAACAAACTTTTTTTAATTTTTTTTTTTTTCGTGGAACCCTATTTTTTTTCTAAAATAAATGTAGCCTAAGTTACTCCTTATTAGTAGCATTCATCTAGGAAAACAATTTCTAGGCCTAGATGAATTAAAAGACTGTAACCCTAAGAAAATCCTTCAGTTTTTAATATCTGCAGGGTTTAATGGTTCACTCTAGCATAAAATGTGGCGATCACAATAGACCAGAGATGGTCGCAGTGATATAATACAGCCGCTAAAATGAAATAAAAAAAAAATATACTCCTTATTACATCAGCTATCTGCCAGTGAAATTCCTGTCAAAATCAGTCCAGCCGTTTCAGAGATTAGCCGAAATAAACAGACAAAAATTGTAAAAAATGTTGTTTTGGTATATGTACCGTGTATACATCCATATGCATTTAGTAAAAAGCGGTTATTTTAATATTACAAACAGACACTCCAATTTTATTTATTTGTATAGATTGATTGACAAACAAACGAGAAATAGATACTGAATTGTTTTGTCCTTGCCTATTTATTACTCTCGAGCTTCGTTCTCGATATTAGCAGATAACAACATGTAGTACCACACACAAGACTCGCCGTTTCGCACTATATTTTAGAGATAATAACAAAAAAATATTAAAATATGAGGGTAGATTAACCTTGCTGTACCGTCACCCGCCTGGGCGTTGTCATTCACATTCTAGTGCTTCGCTGTTTCGTACGTTCGGTGTTAATTGTTATTTAAATAATAATATTAGTTTTTGGTTAGTTCAAAATAATTAAAATAACTATATGAAAACATGAAAAAAGTGATTATGCAGTTTTAAATTTAAAAAAATTAACAAATTATAACGGCGGATTGGGTGTTGACGTCTGCAACACAGGGATTCGTCTTCATTGGAACGTGACATGCTGCTGCCTCATAACCAACAAGGTACTGCTATAAACACATAATATAACATCTATATTTTTGTGTCTTTTTTAATAATGAATATCGGTATCTCCAAAAGGGATTTTCCAAATTCAAAATATAAATACATGCTATTCGGATTTACCTATAGGGGAATTCCAAAGCTATGTATGGACGTAAAATTAATATATATCTACTATTAAATAGTACATAATATGGGATTGCGTGTTTCTCAGATAGGAGTTTCACTACCCGCTTTTGTATATAAAAACAAAAATTATCTTGAAATTATTAGAGTGACGAAGTCACAAATCCTAATGCAACAGCATCGGAAGATTTTGCTTTAGGTAAAGCCCCACCCAAGTGGGTGTGCTTATTGGGTAACAGGACAGCAATACGAGGATATTTCGAACACAGATGGAATAACTTTTCCTCTGTGCCTCCAATATGTACAACATACAACAACATGTACATATTACTGTTGAAATACCCTTACGTGCTACTAATAAAGCAGAACTACCGCCTCTTCTTTTTCTGAAAGGATTACATCACAAGCAGAGAAACTTACCGAGTCATCTGCACAAGAAAAGTATGTGTTAACGACATTGCTGTGCTTAAAACTAGTTTCTAAGCTAAATCCATAATTAATGGAAATTTTCCGCTAGAATCCCACCTATACAAATGAGTGTGGCAAAGATATAACAGATCTTGCCATTAGATTAGACCACATCACTTCAATGAATCTTTCAAAAGAAAGTTAAACTAGTCGAATCAAAGAAAAAGAAAACAGGCTATTTACCTCGTGTCCTCTTGTTACCACTATCCTCTCTGGGAGCCATTATGTACGTTTATTCTGTCGTTAGTTAAAAAAAAAAAAAAACTAAAGATTCTATAACTATTAATGGATACCTGGCTCGTATCTTATCTAACTGATATTTAACATTCAGATTCTGTTTTTCCTCGTATATTTATACTTTCAACTTTTAAGGATTAACTAAATTCCTAATTTTTAAAAAATAGATGAATCCTTTTTTGATAATAAATTGGCAGAAACATTCAAATTGGCTAAAACGTGAACTATAAACAAATCCGGTGTGGAACTCTGATTTGTATCGGCAAAGAAGCCCACTACTGCTAGGCCTGGAAAGTCTTCAGCAAGACCTTGACATTCGTTGGCAAGTGCCGGGAGCAGCGACAACTTCAGCGTCTGTGCAACCCAACATCTTAAAGATGTCATCACTTCAGCACTACGCTCCACTCACTAGACGAGGTAAAGCCTGCATGCAGGCTGTCTTAGTTATTTCTCTAAGCAATGATATATGATATCTGATAACCTGCATTTCTCAGGTACTTGTGTTGTTCGTTATTGGTGTTGTGATTTGTTACTGAAATTCATTTTTCATGTTCAGTTATACAAACAATTGTTCTAAAGGAACGGACATACTCCTTATCTGTATTATATACATATATACATACGTATATATCTATACTATAGATTTCATAATCCTATGAATCTATATATTTATCATCTGTTGAAGTTATTCTATTATGTCGGCTTAATTGACTAATTCATTACCAATATAATTGTAATTCTAAAGCTAAGCGATAAAACATCGCCATTTATTGAATAAAAAATAAATAAATTTATAAATACGGCTTATTTCAAGCTGGATGGGTTTAAGAACTACTTTAAAATATTTATAAAAATGGTTTTATAGGTTATTTATTTTTAATTAAAATACAACTTGAGATTATGATAAATCTTGAGTTTAATGGTATGAGTAGGTACCATTGGGTTTAAACACCATTTCATACATTTTATCAAGAGTTTTTAAGCCGTTTGTAAATTATTACATCCATAGGATTTTTATCTACTTACTACGTTTTAAATAAGAAAACTAAGAAAATATTATTTTACTACGTTTTATTAGGATTATTTGTTCTTTGTACATTAAACATATCTTAATTGTAAAAAAAAAAAAGAGAAAATCGTAATACAAAAAGGTCTTTGTTCATTAGGATTTATAATTAATTTAAAGAATACAATATTCACACCTACCTATAGGTATTTGTGCGTTTTTGGAGGAATATTGTAAACTACGAAATTGGAAGCAAGATTTCCATTGAGGAAAACAAAAAGTTAAAATTTAATTAATCTATTTAATAAATAAAATCGGTGTAAATTATGTTATTTAATCGGAGTATTTATATCTGCTGGCCCAGCAGTCAAAATTGTGTGGTTATACGAGTATACTCGAAACATGCAAAATTTTGAACTTTTTAAGAAAATTATGATAAATACGTTATGTATTTATTTATATATTAGTAAATAATTTAACCTTTATTTATGATTGGTGGTTCAATGCTACAAACCATTCTATTTATAGAATAGAGATTAATTGATGTGTATTATGTATGCCCTAAAAGTATTTACCGAAGCCTCAACTACGGGATAGGGGGTCGCAGGTGGACAAAATACTGCTATTAGACTTTGGAATGAGCAAGAGCGGCCTATTCATATTAATTTTATTTAAAGATACATACTTCTAGGACTTAGGTATTTGCAAAGTATTTCGAAAAGTGCTATATATTGTTACGTATTGATAATTATAATACTACGGAAATATCTTACATATACGAGTAATGTAATGGCGGGATACAATTCCCACACTTAACTAACAAAATAATTGTAGCAATAGTGCGACTCATGAAAAATTTCCGTATAAGCGGAATACATTCGCTCTTTCGACAAAATCAACCTGTCTATAGTTAAATTATAAATATTGCTGGCAGAATTTTTTGCAAGTAGATTTAATCATAAATAACTTTTCAAAATTTCATGCAATCAGGATCCTGATGCCTATGCGATTATTAACGCATTTAATGTACGAATATATTCGGCAGAATAATATTTTTTTTATAGATTTTTACCGATTTCTATAGTTTTAAGGGTTTTACGTAAACTTACAATAAATCGTCAAAGCCACTGGTATTGTAGTCGTTCCACAGTGGCCGACTGAACCGAGATATTCTATATTTAAAAGGTTTCTTATAAGTAAACCTTATTCCACGCGGACATGACTTGTACAGTAACAACTAAGTGTACATTTGTTTTGTATATATAATTAGGTGTATTAGTAAACCTTTAATTTTTCGTTAATCTGTAAATTTAATAATTTCCCATTGTAGCAAGCCTTGAGTTGAACACCAGCAACTTACACTGGTTGTCGTGATAACATACGGACATCATTCTTCCTAAGAGGAATTTCAGAGTCTTCCATTCCTATAATGATAGCTTTTTTGTTTGATAATACAATATGATAATTTAACACATATTTAAAGAAATGATTTTTATATTGTCACATAAATAATGTTTCTTAACTGAAATGTACAATTCGAGCGCTTGGTACTGTGTACTAGGTGGAACTTTAAATAATTGCCGATTTATAATGTTATAATGCTTTATCATTTCTGTTAGTCAAAAAGTGATAAATAGTTTTGTAATTTATATTTTTTTATGGGTATATTCCGTCTTAGGCCCAACTTATCAAAATATAACTTAACCTGGGACCAAACCAAATGCTAAAATTTAGTAAAGTGGTACCCTAATGTAAATTTAATTATTGAATTTTTGTTTATAAAAATAGCAACCTCGGTAGCGCTCGTCACAACCTGCAAACGCAAATACAAAGTTTATCAAAAATTATGACAAATCATATTAGTTATTCGGATTCCTTATATAAAATACCAGATTTGAGTGCAATCGATGCAATTAATACTTTCGTAGCTTTTCTTTTCACAGAAACCTGACCAGCTAGTACTTTTAGTTCATTCTAAGAATTGCGTCAAGGCCACTAATTTCTTAATATATCATTAAGAAAACTTGATAGTTTTCTATAGGCCTGCAAAACTTTAGTAGATTTGTAAAAACTTTAATATAAAGCAGTGGTTCTGATACATCGGTGTGCAGTGCGTACACCACTAGGCACGCTTCTCCTCCACGACCTATAGTCCGGGAATAAATATAGATATTATTCGAAATACTGCTGGTTGGAGTGAAAAACTCCGTTTTTTCCAAATTTTATAATAAAATTATATCTTGAAGGGTGGCCATAATGATTGAGCTCGTAATTTTATAATCAATTTATAATACAGAATAAGTACAATATACATAGTTTTTCTTTTTTATATTGAATGTATTCAAATAAAATACAAATTATGATTAACATTATATTTTATGAATGTGTTTTTTGTCTTAATCTTCACTTATAAGATAGTAAAATCTTTTAAGATAATGAGTGACAGTAAAATCAATACCAAATACTCACTTGATATGTATTTTTAGTGTAATTATTTTAACACTTCTTGATTAATTTCTAAGAAATTAATTGTTAACTGGCATACCGGTGTGCCCGCACCTCTCGACAGATTAAAAGGTATCGTTATTTAGAATACGTCTTAACCTTCATGAATATAATTGAATTTAATAGAACATTCTATCGGTATTTCACGAAGATTTTTCTGCTCTAAACATCTACATGTTATTATCTGCTAATATCGAGAACGAAGCTCGAGAGTAATTGATGATTAAACGAACTTACCTGTATGTGAAGTTCAATCACAATTACTCGATGAGCTTCGTTCGAAGATATTAGCATCCCTCCCTCCCCGGCAGTTCAGCCTTTACCCATAACCGTGAAATACCTCCCCAGCTATTCTCTGAACTAAATGACAACGCCCAGGCGGGTGACGGTACAGCAAGGTTAATCTACCCTCATATTTTAATATTTTTTTGTTATTATCTCTAAAATATAGTGCGAAACGGCGAGTCTTGTGTGTGGTACTACATGTTGTTATCTGCTAATATCTTCGAACGAAGCTCATCGAGTAATTGTGATTGAACTTCACATACAGGTAAGTTCGTTTAATCATCAATTATTTAGGCTTAAGAGGCCTGTCACAAAATGTACTGAGTTCTATGGTATTTAGTTCGAGCGGCCGACGCATCGCTGTTTCTAGCGTTTTCTGCAGCTGAAATTACTTCTATGTAAAGTTTTATAATACATTATTTAAAAAAAAAGTATGTAATTACGTTTCTTTTGAACTGACGTATATTCTGGTATAAATTTTACTTAATAATATTAACGTTATAAGGATATATTTACAGCTAATTCTGAACGTTTTTAGTAGTTTTTAAGATTTTGAAAAGGATTTGTTTTTGTAGAAATCCAATACCTACATATTTCCAAATTAAGAAGCCGCTATAAACTCAACCACTATATACGAGATATTATTATATATTTTTCATTTCATTTGCTTAGTATAGTTTCAATCTATAAGCTTGAAAAAGTGTCGTCGCGCATTTTATTAAAAACTTGCTTTAGAATTTTGGCTTTATTTTAATTAATAATGAAAATTTGCGAAAAGCGAGGCCGCTATGAACTATATTAATAACTATTCTCCACCATACAATAAATCAAATTTGTCGAAGAGTTTCAGTTTCTCTGAATAAGAATGCCAAAGATGGGCATTTAATTGAAAAATCGTAATGTAAAGTCAGTAGACCACTTGTTTTCACTTGCTTGAGGGTTCAAATCCCAGGTCTCGTACTTCTGGTCTTATCATGTGCGAATCATTTCCAACATGATTCCAATGATTCCAACATGATTACCACTTGCTTTACGGTGAAGGAGAACATCGTGAGGAAACCTGCATGTCTGAGAGAATCTAGCAAGTTTTCAAAAGACACGCTCAGTCCTCCCTGCATTTGGCCAGTGTGGTGGATTAAGGCCTGATTCCCCTCGTATTGAAGGGAGGCCCACCCCCAGCAGTGGGACGTTAAAAACGGGTGGAAACCATGTAATATATAGAATATTTAATATCTAAAATCATGCTACGAACCTTGGAGGTTGAGTGATAAAAAGCTTATAAGAAAGAAAGTTAATAATAAATACTATGACGACACGTTTCGCTCAGTTTGTAGTGACCCTACTTGCTGCGCCAGCGGTCGCGGGTTCGAGTCATTCATTTGTGAGATAAGCACGAATTTTTGTACTCCAGTCATGGGTGTTTATATTTATAATATGTATGTATTTAAAGTTATATATGTGTAGTGTATCAACTATCTGGTATCCGTAACACAAGCCTCGTAGCTTACCATAGAACTAGATGGTGCTGTATGTTAATGTACCAACATATTTATTTATTACTAGAGACTCACCCTCGCTTCGCTTCGGATTCGTCCCTAGACAAAAACAAATCTATCCCACGGGAGCCGTACATTTTTCCGGGGTGCTATATAGCCTATAGCCTTCCTCTGTTAACAGGCTATCTAATGCAAAAAGAATTTTTCGAATCGGATCAGTAGTTCCAGAGATTAGCGCGTTCAACCAAACAAACAAACAAACTCTTCAACTTTATAATATTAGTACCAATAGATTTAAACAGGCTTTAATAGAATTGAGCTCTTACACCGGTCCATTTTAATAAACTTACACCTTATAGAATAAGAACGCATCAAAAGATCCACCTCTGTTCAGATTTCATACTGACGTGACAAATCCATAGGGATTTAAGAGTTATGTTGAAAAAGAGAAATATGTATGTATCAAGTCTTAGACATGTTACGTTATACTTGGAGGAGCTTTGCTTCTTGCATACTCATTAATATTGTATTACTTCGTCTATTGTTAGAATTTCGATTATAATAATTATGGAAAATTTGTTTGTTTGTTCGTTCTTCACGTCGAAACAGAGTGACGGATTGGCGTGATTTTTTTGTGTGGAGATAGTTGGAGAGCTGGAGAGTGACATAGGCTTTTACTGCGGGAGATTATCTCATTCCCACGGGAAAACATGTTATAATACAACTCAAAAAATTATTTCTGACCAAAATTACTTGAAACTTGGTATTAATACTCTTTAATACGATTAAATAAATATGTGTTTTAGCATTTTTCGAAATTCATCCATCAAAGAGAGTAAAATTGTGGTTAAGAGTTTGTATGAAACCTACCATTTTAGATTTTTTTTTGTAGTTTTAGCGCGAGGGAAGCCGCGATTTCTGCTAGTTATTATATATGTATATTATTATATATTGTAATATTATGTATTGTTTTACGGTGACGGAAAAGAAATTTGCATGTCTGAGGATATAGGATACTTTTTACTGCAGGAAAGTATCTCATCTCTGAGAAATCTATACTAAACGTTAAAACGTAACTAGGGATGAACCCGAGCGGAACGAGGGTGAGTCGCTAGTTAATGCTAAAATCTGTAAAGGTTTCAAATTGGTTAAAGTGTAACTACTCGATATTCTCGTCACGCAGCATAACAAATTACTTAACTGTTTCTTTGTTGGTTAGTAATTGATTAGTACGAGTTTTCAACCAACTTTCAAAAAGGGCGAGGTTCTCAATTCGACCGAATATATATATATATATATATATATATATATATATATATATATATATATATACACATATATATATTTATGTTATGTGTGTTCGTGGATTACTTCATCGGTGCCAGCCGATACAAAATGAATAATTATTTTTAGAATATCGTCAGAATAAAAAATTCTCGGGAACTTTTGCCGGTATAAAAAGTAGCCTATATGTTATTCCGGACTATAATCTATCTCTGTGCTAAATTTTATCCAGATTCGTTCAGTCGTTCTGGCGTGAAAGAGTAACAAACATCCATACATACTCACAAACTTTCACATTTATAATATTAGAATAGATTAGCAACTTACCCTCGCTTCGCTCGGTTGCGCTCCCTGGTATGCGGATTTTGTTCTCAATTTCATGGGTTTTAATTATTTTGCTGGGAACCCTAATTCTTTTTCTTAAATAAAAGTAGCCTAAGTTACTCCTTATAACATCAGCTATCTCCCTGGGAATGTCCCGCTTAAATTGGTCCAGCCGTTTCGTAGATTAACCGGAACTAACAGACATACAGACAAAAAATAATAATATTGTTCTATTCTTATTATAACCATTTAGAGTATGTACACATAAAACAACTCTCAAAATGAGCAACAGAACTTTTTTTTCGTTTTTCTCTTTTATAGTTGTTTTTTTTTTACTATTTTAATATAGCCAAAAAATATACAGAATCGAACCCGCTACCTGTATACATATAGCAGTTAAGAAATACGTATTTAATTTAATGCATAAGTAACCATTTAGAGATTAGAAGCGTAGCACGACGTAGCGCTGCTACGCCGTAGCGCTGCTACGCCGTAGACGTTGACTTAAGGCTCTAGTATAAACTAGGTTAAGGAAATTTCAACACAATTTATATTATTATAACCTAAATACCTGTGATGAAAGGTTTTAGGTTCGATTCCGGATGGATTTTGACTTCAAAAAGACATGTTTTTGTGTGTATGAATGATATCTTTGACGAACGTAAGTCGATTTTCATGATACTTTTGTTAATTAACGATTTTATCTTAGGTATCAATTTCAAGTTTTTTCAAACAAATTTTTTAGTAATAACATACAAAATTGTATCGATACAAAAGCTTAAAGTTGGATATATCGATTTCCAAGATTTTATTCCTCGCTTCTAACGTTTAGTATAGATTTCTCAGAAATTAGATATTTTCCCCGCAATAAAAAGTATTCTATATGTTGACCCGGATAACTAGCTATCATCATACTAAATTTCATCAAAATTGGTCTAGTGGTTTTCTCGTGATGCGTTCCCAGACAGACAGACAAAAATTCTAAAAACTATAGGTTCGGTCTCTGTATCTATAATAATGACTATTTCAATAAGATTTTCCAAAAATTGTTCAATGTACAGATTCGACGAAGTTAGAATTTTATTATATGTATAGATACAGATAGATAGTCAATAGTGATGCAAATAAAAGCTTGCTTATAAAAATTTTATAACTTGGCCTTAGATTTACGGGAATATTGGACATTTCAAATAAAACTATCTTTTCGGATTGGAAAGTGGAAATGGCCATATTTTTCTATTTTTTTTTAAATCCATAATAATATTATAAATGTGATAGTTTGTGAGGATGGATATTTGGATGTTTGTTACTCAATCACGCCAGAACGCCTGAACGGATATGGATGAAATTTAGCACAGAGATAGATTATAGGCTGGAATAACACAGGCTACTTTTTATCTCGGTAAAATGTACGATTTCCGTGGGATAGATTTGTTTTTGTTTTTCGCTAGGAACGAACTCGTAGCGAAGCGTGAGTCGCTAATCATTGTATAATTTGTTAGTAGATACTATCTGTGACAACTAAACAATAACTTTAGAACGTTGAAAACCAAAAATTAAAAGAAATCCGCGAAATAATCCGAAAAAGACAGTTTTATCAAAAAAACTTATGACTTCAACTACAACACATACAATTTCCCATTAAAAATCATATATTAAACGTTATTTGTCCAAAATGTCGGAAACTTATTCGCCTGTGAAATCCCAATAGCAACGTCCGGCGTAGCGCTGGCGATGTCAAATTATTGTGCTACGTATAATTTCGATATTCTGATACAATATTGTGTTTTAAAAACTAATAAATTGCATTTTTTCATCGACTTCAAAGAAAAAGTATTTAATTTGTTTGTTTTTGTGTGTATGTACATCTAGATCAATTATAGAGATTTGACGATACGTTTGGCTCAGTTTGTAGTGACCCTTGCTGTGCCAGCGGTCGCGGGTTCGAGTCCCACTAGGGATATTCATTTGTGCGATGAGCACCAATATTTGTACTCCACTCATGGTATTTATAATATGTATGTATTTAAAGTTATATATGTGTAGTGTATCAACTATCTGGTATCCATAACACAGGCCTCGTAGCTTACCATGGAACTAGATGGTGCTGTGTTAACTAGATGGTCACGAGCGAAGCAAGGGTAATTTACTAGTACATAAATATTTGAGTTTCAATTGATAAAATAATTATATCTGTAGCATATTTTCATATCATATATATTTTCCTTATGAACGCCAGATAATAAAATAAAACCAGACCCCGACAAGATCCCGTAAAATCGATACGAATATTTACCGTTCACATTTTTTCATAACTTCTGTTATGTAAATTTATATCTTACACTTACGCTTTCCCGCTGTTCTATTTGCATGGATTAACTACCTCGGTGGTCTAGTGGTTAACATTTATTGCAGATCTAGAGGTCTTGCGTTCGAGTCCCGAGTCGGGTCAAGTTCAGGCAACCGTTTCATCGAGGCACACACAGACATACATACCAACTTTTGCATTTATAATATTTAGTTAGTACGATAATATTACTATTATATATTTGACTAGCGACTCGTTCTCGCTTCGTTCGGATTCGTTCCTAGGTTGATTCCCCATATGAACTTTCATCCCCATTTTCACCCCTTTGAAGGATAATTTGCGGGATAAAAAGTATCCTATGTCCTTTCCAGGGCCTTAAACTATCTTCTAACCAAATGTCATCTAAATCGATTCAGTAGATCTAGAGATTACACCCTACAACATCACAAACTCACAAACTTGACCTCTTTATAATATTAGTATAGATGAAGAGTTTTTTTCCTTTTTGTTCACTTAGTAATCTCATACTTTTATTCTGATTCGAAGATTTGGACATAAATACATACATTCATACAGGTAAAATACATAACCCTCTTTTATGGCTTCGTCGTAGTAAGGGTAATAACAAACAAAGGTACATACACATTACATATTGTATTCAACCTTTTTTAAAGTCCCACTGCTGGGGGTGGAAACTCCCTTCAATACGAGGGGATCACACCATAGCCCACCACGCTGGCCAAGTGCGAGATGGGCCTCATATGTCTCTCAAAAACTTTCAAGCTTCTCTTAGATATACAGGTTTCCTCACGTTTTCCTTCACCGTAAGACAAGTAGTGATCATGTTGGAAATTATTCGCACATGAGAATATCAGCGATACCCGGGATTTGAACCCGCTTCACTCTGTTTCCCAAGCGAGCGCGTTACCACTGAGCTACCATTACTTATTACTTAGACTTTTTAGTATAATATATAAGTAATAGGCGGTGGTAGCTCAGTGGTAATGCGCTCTCTTAGGAAACCGAGTGAAGCGGGTTCAAATCCCGGGTCTCGCACCTCTGATATTTTCATGTGCGAATCTTTTCTAACATGATTAACACTTGCCTTACGGTGAAGGAAAACATCGTGAGGAAACCTGCATGTCTGAGAAAACCTATCAAGTTTTCGAAAGACATGTGAAGTCCGCCAATGCGCATTTTTCCAGTGTGGTGGACTATGGCCTGATCCCCCTCGTATTGAAGGGAGACCCGTGCCCAGCAGTGGGACGTTAAAAAAGGCTGAATACAATATAAGTAATTTGAAACTACCCACATCTTACTGTCCTTATATATCCCAAACTTTCTCATAATAAATGTATGGAACAATTTTTCAGTCTTTCTCACAATGATAAAGTACAGCCATTTGTTGGAATCAATTGATATAGAGACTGTTATAAAAAATTACTTGAAATTTGAGCTTTTATTGAATCTATCACGAAATAATACGATCTTTTTGATGTATATATTGTAAAACAGTTTTTTTTTATAATAAGCCTTTGTCGTAGCTTCGCTAGCATATTTTATAAATAAATAAATATGTTGGTACATTAATACACAGTACCATCTAGTTCCATGGTAAGCTACGAGGCTTGCATTATGGATACCAGATAGTTGATACACTACACATATATAACTTTTAAATATATACATATAAATATAAACACCCATGACTGGAGTACAAACATTCGTGCTCATCGCTAATGAATGCCCCCAGCGGGACGCGAACCCGCGACAGCAAGTAGGGTCACTAAAAACTGAGCCAAACAAATATCATAAATGCGAAAGTAACACTGTCTGTTTTTTACGTTTTTACATATAATCTGCTGAACCGATTTAGATGAAATTGCTATGGAGATAGTTTGAGACTCCAGAAAGGACATATGATATAATTTTAAACATTTTTCTTTTCATTATAATTTATTTTTTATTATCTTTATAAAATTAACAGACAGACAGTGTTACATTTATAATATTAGTATAGATAGATAACATGACAAGAAGCGATATTATTACTAATACATATGTCGATTTTACAACTCGAATATATTTACATCTACATATTATATAGGTACATATATAGCGTTCCCTCAGGCAAGTCGAGTTTCTATAATTGTTGTTTCTATATAGCTAATAAAAAACAAAAAATAATGTATACGAAAATGACATATTCTGAAGACGTTTCGATATATTTTAATACTAGTGACTCGCCCTTGCTTCGTTCGGGTTCGTCCCTAGTTATGTTTTAAGGTTTAGTATAAACTCTGAGATGAGATATTTTCCCGCAGTAAAAAGTATCCTATATGTTGATCCGGATAACCAGCTATCGTCATACCAAATTTTAACAAAATCCGTCCAGTAGTTTTCTCGTAATGCGGTCACAGACAGACAGATAGACAGACAAAAAATCTAAAAACTATAGATTCGTCTGTATCTATAATAATGACTATTTCAATAAGATTTTCTGAAAAATATTTAATGTACAGATTCGACTTAGAATTTTATTATATGTATAGATGACATATTCTGACAACGTTTCGACATATCTATACTAATATTATAAGACTGAAGAGTTTGTTTGTTTGTTTGAACGCGCTAATCTCAGGAACTACTAATCCGATTTGAAAAATTCTTTTTGCATTGGATAGCCCGTTAACTGAAGAAGGCTTTAGGCTATATATCATCCCGGAAAAGTGTAAGGTTCCCGTGGGATAGATCTGTTTTTATCTAGGGACAAACCCGGAGCGAAGCGAGGGTGAGTCGCTAGTATATAATATTACTAGCAACAGGTACGTTTTGACACTTAGTATGGAATAGATAGACTATATATTAATTATATAATGTGTTTTCCCGTGGGAATGAGATTGTAGGCACAAATGTACACACAGAAATATATATATATATATATATATATATATATATATATATATATATATATATATATATATATCCTTTTTTATACTTGTCCATTTTATATTAAGAACTTTTTATTAACCTTTTTTTTATAAATAAGTTTTGTGACATATTGAAAAAAAAGTATTGACATTTAAAAAGCAAGCACGATTATTATTTTCTATTACATATAAAATAGATTAATCAATCAAATATACAGCAATGGCCATAAGATAATATCCCGCGGTAAAAAGTAGCCTATGCCACTCTCCAACCCTCTCCGAAAAAATCTCGTCAATCCGTATCCGTTCATTTGATCGTGGACGAAGCCGCAGGTATTGCTAGCATAAAGGAATATGTTACAGTCTAAAGAAACGTTTAAAAATCTTGACTGGATGCATTCAAAGTCTACAAATAAACAATAAAGGCGTTTTAACAAAATGTTGCGATAAGGAAAAATTATTTTTCCAAGACACTGCTTCATTCTTTTGAGCACTTTGCAAATCTGTTTAAGAATAAAAAGCTAAGCGCTGTTATGTTTTATTTTGTATATAATTTAATCGGGTGCTATTATAAATGAGTTTTTTTTTATGTGTTTGTACGTTTGTTACGATGTAACGGCTGAATAGATTTTGATGAAATTTAGTACACAGATAGACTATGAGTTGTCTCTCTCTGAATCTTATTGAAATAGTCACTATTATCGATACAGAGGCCGAATCTATAATTTTAGAATATTTGTCTATCTATCTGTCTGTCTAGGAACGCATTACGAGAAAATTAGTGGACGGATTTTGTTGAAATTTGGTATGATGATAGCTGGGTATCCGGGTCAACATATACGATACTTTTTACTGCGGGAAAATATCACATCTCTGAGAAATCTATACTAAACCTTAAAACATAACTAGGGATGAACCCGAACGGAGCAAGGGTGGGTCGCTAACTTTTTCTATTTGTTGAAATTGGTCCAAATTGAATTTACCTATCTATATAAAAAACAACTTATTTTTTGTACTGATAACACTAAAGCTCGTCCAATAGCTACTTAATTAAAAAAAAAACGGCCAAGTGCGAGGCGGACTCGCGCACGAAGGTTTCCGTACCATTATAGATAAAACGGCAGAAAGATCATGTCTGTTGTATGGGAGCTCCGCTTAAATATTTTGTTTTATTTTAATTTAATTATTTATTTTTAAAGTGAATATATAATTAAATATTCTGTGAATATTTCAAGCGTCTACCAGTTGCCGTTATCAATGTCGCGCAAAAACGAACAAAAAAATCACGTTTGTTGTATGGGAGCCTCCTTAAATATTTATTTTATTCTGTTTTTTAGTATTTGTTGTTATAGCGGAAAAAGAAATACATCATCTGTGAAAATATCAACTGTGTAACTATCACGGTTCATGAAATACAGCCTGGTGACAGACGGACAGCCAGACAGACCGACGACACAAACAGCGAAGTCTTAGTAATAGGGTTCCGTTTTACCCTTTGGGTACGGAACCCTAATAAAAAGTGGGGCAGAAAGAGAAAGAACAAAGAAATGATATAAAAGTAGGTATATACATACATATTATATGTATAAAAGCATAAATAAGCAAAAAAATAAATACATGAAAAAAAAAACTCGACACAAGAATCGAATCTGCCCCAACCTAAGTACCACACAACCGTGGCGTACAAAATAGAATTTCTTTTGTTCCATACACCAGTGTCAATGGTACGCTATTAATTTTAAACGTATTGTCATCGCTCCAGTTCAGAGTTGCACAATGAAAATACTTTGATTGAAGAGTTATTGATAGTTTTTACCGAGATAATATACACTTTTTATGTATATATAATAATGATGGGGCTGAGTTTATTCATTGTTTTATATTAGTACTAGCTACTCAGCCCCGCTTCGCTCGGGTTCGTTCCTGCTTACGTTTTAACGTTTAGTATAGATTTCTCAGAGATGAGATATTTTCCCGTAGTAAAAAGTATCCTATATGTTGACCCGGATAACCAGCTATCATCATACCAAATTTCATCAAAATTCGTTCAGTGATTTTTCCGTGATGCGATCACAGACAGACAAAATTTTTGAAAACATTAGATTCGGGTTCTGTATCGATAATAATGTAATAGACATTACTACATCAATAAGATTTTCCAAAAAATATTTAATGTACAGATCCGGCTTAGTTACAATTTTATTATATGTATAATAGACTAACGATTAACCCTAGCTTCGTTTCAGATTCGTCCCTAGACAAAAACAAATCTATTCCACGGGAACCGTATATTTTTCTGGAATAAAAATAACCTATGAGCTATTCCAGACTATAATTTATTACTGTGCCAAATTTCATTCAGATTCGTTTAACCGTTCTGACATGATCGAGGAACAAACATCCATCTATCCTCACAAACTTTCACATTTATAATATTAGTATGGATGATACTCTTAATAGGAATATTTAGTACAAAATATTTATTTATTTGCTAGCGATTTGCCCTCGCATTTCTCGGTTGCATTTGTGCCTTTTTGTATATATATTATGTATAGACGTTACCACCAAAATTTTTACTATTAGCAGTAGCCTATTACATCTGTTGAATTTCATCCGTTTTCATCCATCCATTCAGTCGTTTCAGCGTGTAAGACTGTGGTGTAGTCTATATATTATAATGATTGTATCAAATATGTGGAGTAATAAACTATATTTTGAGCCAAGAAGTCGTGTTTCGTTTCGCTCCCCGAACCGAACCTTTATATGGCGACCCTGCCAGCGCAGCGCGCCTTATAAGGACGCGATATTAAAAACATTGAGTGATCGGTGCATTTTATAAATTCATCATGATTTTATTACATTCATATAATTTGTACTCGAGAGACTTCTTTGTTCCTGTGAACTTTATTTTCAAGTACTTTTCGGTGGACTATATAAGTGTCCAACATGGGCAAACAGCAGTCTAAAGAACAGGAGGTGATTATCGCGCAAAATGGTGCTGGAAATTCGGCTGGCGCTGATCAGTTGGTACAACACGCTAGCACAATAACTTATGTTTTGATAGCAATTTGCGTGATCTTAACTGTTGGAGGAGCTATATGGTTGCTGCGATACTATAAGAAATGTCACACCAAATGGATCGATAGAGGTATCAATGCGTACGAGCTGCGAAGGTCGATGAGTGTATTTCGTCGACAACAACAAGACGCAAAATTTGTGCCTGATGTAGCCAAAAATGGTAGATGACGTAACTAAGTTTGTTAGAAAATGCGACAAATGCCAAAAACAAAAGCATTCGTTGCATACAAAACAACTAATGACTATAACCACGACTGCGCAATCAGCTTTCGATAAGGTATTTTTAGATATAGTTGGGCCCTTAGATAAGGATTATTATAATTACACGTATATACTCACACTACAATGTGAGCTTAGTAAGTATGTAGAAGCCTATCCTTTAATGAGGAAAGATAGCGTAAGTATAGCCAGAGCTTTTGTCAACAACTTTATACTTAGATATGGTATCCCGCGTGAGATCGCCTCTGACAGGGGTACTGAATTTGTATCTAGTACTATGACTGAGGTAAGTAAGCTACTTAATATTAAACAAACTTTTGCTTGTGCCTATCATCATCAATCGATTGGATCACTTGAGAACACCCATAAATCACTTAATGCATTTTTAAGAATTCAAACAGATAACAATAGTAGGTATTGGAGTGATTGGCTTCCATATTGGTGCTTTTCATATAATACCTCTGTACATTCAGAAACAAAATATTCACCCTTTGAACTAGTATTTGGAAAACCATGTAATCTACCTAGTAACTTACAAAATTGTACTATTGAACCTTTATATAATACAGACAGTTACCCATTAGAATTAAAATTTAGGTTACAGAAAGCCCAATGTGAAGCACGGCAAAATTTGATACAAAGTAAATTGTTAAGAAAATCTAAATTTGATAATTATGTAAAACCTATAATGTATAAGAAAGATGACTTGTTATTGGTTAAAAATGAAACAGGAAATAAATTTGATAATATATACAATGGTCCTTTTAAAGTTTTAGAAGACCTTGATCCAAATGTAAAAATTTTAAGAAATAATAAAGCCGAAACTGTTCACAAAAATAGGACAAAATTGTATGTATGTTAAAAAAAATCTTAGTTTATTTTTTTTTCTGTTTTTGTGGGGCGTGTGGTGTAGTCTATATATTATAATGATTGTATCAAATATGTGGAGTAATAAACTATATTTTGAGCCAAGAAGTCGTGTTTCGTTTCGCTCCCCGAACCGAACCTTTATAAGACAAACATACTCATACAAATTTTCACATTTACAATAGAGACTACCTAGAGCTACAACAAATTTTATTTTTATTTTATTTAAACACTTTATTGCACAGTAAAATGGTACATACAGAAAAAAAAATACAGTTAAAGAAATGTGCAAAGGCGGCCTTATCACTAAAAGCAATCTCTTACAGGCAACCTATAGAGAAGGATACAGAAAATAAAAGAAAAGAGCGGAAATGGTGCATAAAAGTGTACATTACTTAACCTAAATGTAAATAAACGTACATACAAAGTTACATATATAGATACTAATTCAAGTATATATATTTATTATAGACATACATAAACATACATGTACATAATAAAACAGTAAAATTTACTTACATACATACGAGTATATGTATAATATACATAAACATATTATATGGTACAGTTATAGTGACAGTCTAACCTAATGCAACAGATAGTGTTTTTTGAGTCGTTTTTTAAAAATGCTTACTGAGTTGGATTTCCTTATTTCCATTGGGAGCTCATTCCAGAGTTTTACAGTTTTGATAGTGAAAGATTCGCTATAGGATTTGGTATGGGACAAAGGTATTTCAAGCAATCTTTCACTGCGAGAGCGAAGTTCTTGAGTAAGCTGGGAACTTGCACCCAGGAACGCAAAGCGTTCTTTGAGGTAGGAAGGAGTATTACAATGGAAGAGTACAGTATATAAAAGAGAAAGGGAGTGTAAATTGCGTCGTTTGTGTACTGTTAGCCATTTCAACTGTGTCCGATACTGTGTAATGTGGTCATATTTTCTTAATCCAAAGATAAATCTTATTATAAGATTTTGGAGACGCTCGAGTTTATTGACTAATTGCTGAGACAAATCTAAATAGCATCAATCAGCATAGTCTAGTATCGGCAACAGAAGAGAATGAGCTAAGGAAATTTTAGTTTTTACTGGCAGCAAGTTTTTCCACCTTCTTAGAGTGCCGATAACGAAAAATATCCTACGACTAATTTGAGTAACGTGGTGTGTCCAGGAGAAAGTGCTGTCCATCATGATTCCTAAATTTTTCACACTGCAACTGTATTCTAGACGGACATTATCAAATGAAATAGGAGGGAGAAGAGGAAAGTGTATTTTGGCTAACTGTTTTGGATTGCCAAAAACAGCAACTTGTGACTTTTTAGGATTTATAGACAAACCGAATGACTTGCTCCAGGTACTGATTAAGTTGAGATTGGAATTGATATTATCAATAGCCTTAGCAATGTCATTTACGGTTGTTGTCGTATAGATTTGCAAGTCATCAGCATAAAGATGATAGGAGGATGTCAGGTGCTTAGTGAGAGTGTTAATGAAAATAGAGAAGAGTAGAGGAGAAAGCACTCCGCCCTGATGAACTCCAGCACTGATACGAGTACAAGAAGTGCGCTTACCATTAAACCTAATGCATTGTTCGCGATTATTTAGGTAGGAGTAAAACCATTCAGTAGCATCCGAGGAGATATTTATGGACTTGAGAATGGCTATTAGGATATCGAAATCTACTGTGTTAAATGCATTAGAGAAGTCTAGCAGCGCAAGGATGGTAATTTTCTGATTGTCAAATCCGTATCGTACATCATCACAGACCTTATTAAGTGCAGTGACAGTGCTGTGCCCAGGGCGGAAGCCGGACTGGAAAAGAGATAGGATGCTATTATTATTCAAGTGTAGATACAGTTGCTGATGGACTATACGTTCGAGGACTTTAGATAAGAAAGGAAGTATGGAAATTGGTCGGTAGTGTGAGAAGGATGTAGGATTAGGTGTTTTTGGTATAGGGATCACTAGAGAAAGCCGCCAGACGTCAGGGAATTCACTATGGGTAAGAGAATGATTAAATATATGACACAGGATAGGAAGAACAACACTAAGACATAATAAAATCATTTTCCTACTTATGTTATCACTACCGATAGCGTCAGATTTGATGGCTATGACATGCTTTTGTACTTCTGCAGGTGTAATATTTGTGAAATGGAAGGGAGTTATAGAGGGGTCATGATGGAGTGATAACGTTTGAAGGGTTCTCGATTTAGTGCCACTGGGTAATGTATCAACAAATTGACCTTTCTTTCCCTCTTACTTTTCTACTTTCAATAAAGGAAGTCTCTCCCGTGACCACTATTGCTGTAAAGCATTCGAAACGTCGGGAACCAAAAATCTAAATAAATCCGCGAAAACATCCGAAAAGATAGTTTTATTTAAAATTAGCGGCCCACCCTCGATTCGCTCGTGTTCGTCGCTAGGTACATTTTACATAGATATTTAAAATATTTATTTTAATTTTTCTGATGTTTTAATACTTATTATCCTATTCCAGACTAAGAGAAATCCAAAAAATCAAATATCATAAAAATCGGTCCAGCCGTTCTTGAGTTATAAATGGTATAACTAACACGACTTTGATTTATATACACATATATATATATATATATATTTTTGGCAATCAGAAGCGAAAAACAAATAAAAAAAAACAATTTTGAACAACCTAAAATTACTTTATTTCAAAATAGACTTGATTTTAACAATAATTCAATTAATTATCAGAATTCGAGCAATCACAAACAACCGTTAATATTCAAAACAAGAAATACTTAAAATAAAACGAAAAACCACTATAAAAACAATATGGAACGAACTTACTGCAAAGTAGCGTAGGTACCGATACCCTTACAGTCCAACGACTGAGCAGCAAATGACCTGCACTCTATCGAGCGCTCGCTCTTACTTGAATCGGTGGGTACCACCACTACCAACAATAAGTTCGGCTTATACGGCCTCTCCTGATCGTGCGCCGTCCTCGGCTGCACCTGAGACTTCTTTTTCGGGAGCACTGGCAGGTACGGCGAGAATTTGATCGCCGTTATCGTCTGATTTGGTCTCGTCCGTACTAGAAGCACCAGTAGAACTAGCAGAAGCATCTGAAGGCTCAGCCACATCGTCAGAGTTGTCGTCGTTGCAATCTGCATGAGGAACGAGAGGTTAATCATACGTGGCGACATACACCTTTGCCTATTCTGTCATTCATCACGCATACAAGGCCCTCATACAAAAATACACTTTCTCAACCCAAATTAAAGCACTTCGCTTTCAGAAGTATTCATACATCTTCATACATCAAAACTCACTCATACTCATACTTGAACTTGTACATGTACAAGTTCACACGTTAAAAGAAAACGTGTTAACCAGGACTGCGCCTGCCAGGACAACACCTGATGCGTGTTCAGAGAACACGACTTCCGGGACAACACCCGATGCGCATTCAGAGAACACGACTTCCGGGACAACACCCGATGCGCGTTCAGAGAACACGACTTCCGGGACAACACCCGATGCGCGTTCAACAACAGCGAACGCGACTTCCGAAACCAGGCACCCCAGGTCGCTAGCCTTGGGAGCGCACTGCATCCGGTCTGCATCAGCCACCAGTTCCGATCAGTGAGGCAAGCACCCGCCTTACTGTCACACGTACGCTCACACAACATACGTGCTACTAGAACACACAAAAAAAAATAACAGTTCGGTTAAAACTTACTTTCAAAAAATGCAGCACAACTCTCAGGACACCACTCGCCTTTCCAGGGTACCATGTACTGAGCTGCGGCCTGAGTTGTCTTGCCTCTAGCTCCACTTAACAACTTTAGCTCGTAACGATCACTTGGTAACACTTTAGTTACGCGGTATGGACCCCTCATACCAGGGTCAAGCTTCCCAGCGGACTGTGAATACTTTATGACGAACACCTGATCGTTAACCTGGAAAACTCTTGGCGGGTGTCTTTGACGATTTACTCGTACGTCTTGGCTATCTTGATTCTTGTCAAGAGATTCTTTAGCTGATCTCCTGCTAAGTTCCCTCATGGCTTCTCGATTTGGACTTGAGTTTTCAACGGCAACATCACGGATCAGTGCACGAATCACAGGAGTGGTCGCATTTGTACCGATTAACAGGTACAAAGCTGAGTACTGAGTGGTTTTTTGTTTTGTAATATTTAAAACTAACTGAATTTTACATAAACTATCAGACCAGGTGCAATTTTTACTATTACTCTCGACACGAATCATATTAAGGACGGTTCTTACATAACGCTCGACTTGCCCATTGGAGTGGTGCATCTCGGGCGTTATGTAATGGATTTCGCAACCCATTTCAGATATCCAACTGGTAAAAGCGGATGCCTCAAACATGCGACCACGGTCACAAACTATCAGTTTGGGTGTCCCAAATAAAGACATAGCGCTATTGAAAACTCGTTTCAATTCGCTTGCATCTTGTCTGTATATAGGATAGAGTAAACAAAATTTTGTAAAAGAGTCAACCAAAACAAATACAAATTTATATCCGTTGGACTCAGGTAAAGGACCTAATACATCAACATGAACCGTGTTGAAGGGAATGTCTGACTTTTCCCATGACGTAATAGGCTGACGAGGAGCTCTTGGAACACGTTTCTTGGAGATGCAAATTAGACAGTGGGAAGTATATTTTCTGACAAATTGTTTCAGACCAGGGAACCAAAAATGTTTTAGAATAAGGTCATAAGTTTTATCAGCCCCGATGTGCTCATGCTCGTCGTGAAAAACTCGCAATAAACTGAGCCGGTGCCCTTTAGGGACATAACATAGTAAGCGCGACTCCTCACCAACACGTGAGTAGCGATAGTAGAGCACATCGTTCTGACATACGTACCGATTAGAGTCCAAGAGACCATCCCTCAGTTTTTGGATGAGATCTGCAGTCTCAGAATCAGCCGACTGAGCCATTTGTGCCCAATTCAATGGTCTACAAATGTTATTGACTTGCAACGCTGGTGGGTTTCTGCTTAGATAATCCGCGTGACCCATCATCACGCCCTTTCGATATTCAATCTCAAAATTGAAATCCTGCAGATAAATCCACCAGCGTGCAACCCGTGGAAGAAGATCTTTTTTGCGTTCGGTGGCCTTCAAAGCATTACAATCGGTCACGATTTTAAAAGTTATCCCAATTAAATAATGACGGAAGTGTTGCAATGCCTTGACGACCGCCAACGTTTCAAGTTCGTACGAATGGTATTTTGCCTCCGCCCCCTGAGTAACTTTACTAAAATAGGCTACCACCCGTTTACCACCGTCGACGTGTCTTTGCATAAGTACAGCACCATATCCTGCACTACTGGCGTCGGTGTGCAGCTCTGTGGGAAGGCTCGGATCAAAAATCGCAAGTATGGGCTCGCTGGTTAATCGTTTTATAAGATATTGTCGGACTTGATCTTGATCAGGTCCCCATTCAAATTTTACGTCTTTCTTTGTGAGACGCGAGATACATGCGGTTTTTGTCGCGTAACCTTCGATATAACGCCGAAAGTAACCCGCAAGGCCTAAGAACTGGCGTACTTGTCTGACATTACAAGGGATAGGCGAATTAATTAGTGCCTCAATTTTGTGTGGACTCGGCCGAACCTGACCGTGACTAATCACACGACCCAGGTATTCTACGTTGGTAGTGAGAAACGAACACTTGCGCACGTTAATTGAAAACCCGGCCTCCGTCAAAGTCTTCAAGACATCGCTTAATAAAATGATGCCATCATCGATTGTTAAACTCAGTATCAGCACATCATCAATATACACCAGGACACTCCCTGCTTCTATAAATTTACGCAAAGTATTATTGATGATGCGCTGATACACAGTGGGAGAATTACATAAGCCATACGGCATTTTTAAATATTCATAGTGAGCTTCCGTGGTTACAAAGCCTGTCCTATGGATCGATTCCTCATCAATAGGAATTTGGTGGAAGCCTGACGCCATGTCTAAAGATGTGAAAAATTTCGAGCACCCAAGCCGATCAATGTGGTCATCAATCAAGGGTAGAGGGTATCTATCCTTGACAGTAATACGATTTAGTGCACGAAAATCTACGCACATTCTGTCTGAGCCATCCTTTTTCTTGACCAAAATGACCGGGCTTGCGTACTCGGAATTTGACTCCCTAATAATCTTTTTATCTAATAGATCCTGACATATCTCGCGAACCTTAAGTTTCTCTTGGTATGACAAACGATACGGATGGTATGCCACAGGTATGTCACTTGTCAGTCTGATGTGCATTTTGCCAGTTTTCACTGTAGTGGTGGCGGTACCGGATATTAAAAACGAAGAGAACTCATCTATCACAGTCATCAACTTAACTAGTTCCTCATCTTTGAGAGGCGTATTTATTTTGTTAGGTTCATTAAAACTCACGGCATTTACATTTAATACCCTATCCGGTGTATGAGTCAGGTACTGTCCATGTTTTGTGCGAATAAACGTGACGCCATCGCGATTTAGTACATCAGTCCCTATGATAATAGGCGTATTCATACACGACGCGGGTACCACAACAAAATCTACTTCAAGCGCGATATTACTAAATTCAACAGTCAAAGTGATGTATTCGCGAGTAACAATCTCTTTATCGCTTATTCCTTTTAAAGAGCATTTAATTTGCTTACGCGACCCGGAAAAGTAATTTACTACCGCAGAGGATATCAAGGATACATTCAGTGCACCACTATCTATGAGAACATCAACCGGTATACCCTGTATCACGGCTGTACTTATATCCTTGTTATCCTTTGCGATTGAAAGTTCGCTACATAAGTTCACTTTACGTTGATTGCTATTGTTACTTTGAGACTCAGTTCGAGCCTTAGCGAAACAGTTAATCTCTTTATGCCCTACTTTCTTACAGAAAGAACAGATGGGTTTAGCATTATTACTACTATCGGCCTTATCATTAACATAACGCTTTTTCGGGCACTTATCTTTATAATGCCCTGTTTGACCGCAATTAAAACATTTGTTTTCGGATTTACTAGAGCCGTTAAAATTACGCCTTTTAGTCGTACTACTGGATGAGACAGATTTATTAGGGTTACAATTATCAAATTTACGAAAAGGCTTTACATAAGTGGCCAAAAAGGAAACTAGGTTTTCTGAAGTTAGGTCAGCATTGATAGCTGCTGCGCGTACCTGTACATCACTAATACCGTGAACTACTATTTGAACCATAAGTTCTTCGCTTAACCCTTTGACTAAACGTAATCTTAATAATGAACGACGCGCATACTCCGCGTATGAAGAAAACTTGTCGGACGTAGTGTTTATAACCTCATGAAGAGTTTGGGCATAATTAATCTTTTGCGGACACAATGACTTAAATTCCTTAACGAAATTGGACCATGAGCGATCATTTGTAGCCCACTCATTTAACCAGGTTTTTGCGTCACCTTTTAAACAGTGAGCCACACGTGAGAAACACTCAAGATCATCCCAATGATTCGCATGCTTAGCCCTGTCCACTTCGTTACACCACAATTCAAAATTGTTTATAGCTGGATCAAAATTTGAAACGTAATAGTTATTAGATTTGTTTTTTGTTAATACTCCTAATGCATCAACAAGCGCCTGGGTTGTGGAGACATTATTTTTATCTAACGGAGGTGTGGTGTCACGAATTGACGGCGTAACACGCGATCCACTAGCGGTGTTTTCCTCAATAGCATTCAATCGCGTCATAATAGTGCCTAACACACTCTTCACAGAAATATCATGAGAGTGGGATCGAGATCTACTACGACGACGATGTGAATTAGCTATACGTAACCTAGATCTTTCACGCGAATTATGATTGTCACCCTCACGTGAGCGACTGCGACGTGATCGTGAATGAGTTCTGTCGTTACGCGAACGCGAGCGAGTCCTATCACGACGTGAACGCGAACGATTTCTAGTATGGCGAGACCGTGAACGAGTTTTATCGCGGCGAGATCGTGACCCATGCCTACGGTCCTGTCGCGATTCACTATGACGAGCCCCAGAGCGAGGCGGCGTCCTAGCTAGCCTTTTACGTGGCATTCTTATTTGAAATCAACGGTTGTTTGTGTAGATATCAAGGCTAATAATTGTGAGCAAGTAAGTTGAATCCCACTTCTGATTTTGGCAATCAGAAGCGAAAAACAAATAAAAAAAAACAATTTTGAACAACCTAAAATTACTTTATTTCAAAATAGACTTGATTTTAACAATAATTCAATTAATTATCAGAATTCGAGCAATCACAAACAACCGTTAATATTCAAAACAAGAAATACTTAAAATATAACGAAAAACCACTATAAAAACAATATGGAACGAACTTACTGCAAAGTAGCGTAGGTACCGATACCCTTACAGTCCAACGACTGAGCAGCAAATGACCTGCACTCTATCGAGCGCTCGCTCTTACTTGAATCGGTGGGTACCACCACTACCAACAATAAGTTCGGCTTATAATATATATATATATATATATATATATATATATATATATAGATGTCAAAAATTCGCGTAAATCTAAGAAAGTATTCAGTAAAGGATTTAGGGCTTTCAAAAATAACTTTTTGTTTTGAGATCTGAAGAAAAAGTCTTACTGTGGGATAGCAATTTAACTCTTATATACTGATGGGACGATAAATCGACACGGTGAGCGTAGCGGTGAGTGATAAGGCGCTGGTCTGACGTGACACGTGCTCTCTGTGGCACAGGGGTGAAACACTGTACGACGACACGTATGGCTCAGTTTGTAGTGACCCTACTTGCTGTGCCAGCGGTCGCGGGTTCGAGTCCCGCTGGAGGCATTCATTTGTGTGATGAGCACGAATGTTTGTACTCCAGTCATAGGTGTTTATATAATAATATTTATGTATTTAAAGTTATATATGTAGTGTATAAACTATCTGGTATCCATAACACAGGCCTCGTAGCTTATCATGGAACTAGATGGTGCTGTGTGTTAATGTACCAACATATTTATTTATTTATAATATATAGCCTATATATTTCATACTAACCGTTAAAACACACCTAGGGATGGACCCGACCGAAGCGAGGGTCAGTCGGTTCATAGGCTATAATTTTTAAAGATCTAGTAATATATTTTATAAATTACTTAATTGAATACTGAATTGAGCCCCGGGAAAACGTTAGTTCATAATATCAGTATTGTGTATATATATTCAACCCTTTTTGACGTCCCACTGTTGGGCAACGGGCCTCCCTTCAATACGAGGGGAATCAGGCCATAGTCCACCACGCTGGCCAAGTGCGGGTTGACGGACTTCACACGTCTTTCGAAAACTTGCTAGGTTCTCTCAGAAATGCAAGTTTCCTCACGATGTTTTCCTTCACCGTAAGGCAAGTAGTAATCATGTTAGAAATGATTCGAACATGAAAATATCAGAGGTGCGAGACCCATGATTTGAACCCGCTTCACTCGGTTTCCCAAGCGAGCGCGTTACCAATAGGCTACCACTGCCTTATAATATCAGTATAGATTACCAAAGAGGAAATGATTCGTAGAACGTTCTTACCTCAAATATTGATTCGAGATTTTGAAAGCTTTCTGTGCTTTATTCATTTTCTGGTCTTTCATTTTGTTTAATTCTAACTTTATAACATTGTAATTTAGTAAAATTAATTGTTTCTCGTATATAATTGGTTTCGTATACTAGCAACCCACCGCTCTGCTCGGGTTCGCCCCTAATTACTTAAAAATGGGAGGAGGGGGGAGGGGGGGGGGGGGGGGGGGAGGTTTAGGACGGTGAAAAATTAAAAAAAAGTTTTACGACATATTCTTATACCTACCAAATATACAAATAAAATTTAATTGAAATCGATTGAGCCGTTTCGGAGGAGTGCGGCAATAAACACCGGACAACAAACACCGTGACACTAAATATTTATATATATTATATTAGACTAGTGACTTATCCTCTTTTCACTTCAGTGTTTTG
Organism: Fabriciana adippe; assembly: GCA_905404265.1. Taxonomy (NCBI): domain Eukaryota; kingdom Metazoa; phylum Arthropoda; class Insecta; order Lepidoptera; family Nymphalidae; genus Fabriciana; species Fabriciana adippe. The sequence goes on from FR990003.1 coordinate 8,521,157, forward strand.
GTGGTTTACATAGGCCTTCAGATCATAGTCTATCTGTGTATTAAATTTCATTCAAATCGGTCCAGCAATTTTTGCGTGAAAGAGTAACATACATCAGACATATAAACTTTGATAGTTACCTATAGGTAGTCCAAACCAACCAAGTGAAGCGGGTTCAAATCTGGAACTCGCATCTCTAATATTTCATGTACGAATTATTACCAACATGATCATCCCTTGTCTTACGGTGAAGGAGAATATTGTGAAGAAGCCTGCATGTCTGAGAGAACCTAGCAAGTTGTCTGCAGACATGCTCAGTCCGCACGCACTCGGCCGGCGTGGGGGACTGAGGATTGATACCCTCCTATTGAATGGAGGCCTACGCCCAGCAGTGGGACATTAAAAAGGGCTGAATTTAAGATATTACTCCCTAGGATTTGAACTTGTGACCTACCTAACAATGTCGAGTACATGTATGTAGCTCGTAATATTAAACGGAGAGTATAAAATTAACATAATATCTCCGTTTATATTTATATTACAATAGTTACAAAATGTTGGCATACTTTCAAATTGTTTTCAATTTTTTACAAAAGGCAAAAAGCTTGGAAAGGAAAAGATTGGATTATTGTAATTGCATGTAAATTTTTGTTTACATATTGTTTTTTGGTACATTAACGCACAGCACCATCTAGTTCCATGGTAAGCTACGAGGTTTGTGTTATGGATAATATATAATATATGGATAGTATCTATATATAAAAGGCAAAAGTGATTGACTGGTGTATCAACGCGCAGCAAAAACCCTTAAAGCTAGAAAATTTAAATATCGCACACGTATTTCTTATATGACGAAGGCATCAACTAAGGACGGATTTTTCAAAATTCAACCCCCAAGGGGGTGAAATAGGGGATAAAAGTTTGTATGAAACTTTTTATTCTTTGGACATATTTGCATGAAATTTCGTATTTTTCTTAGTTTGACCGCGAGCGAAACCGCCGGTTGTGCTAGTATAAATATATATTAACTCTGTATGTATACTAAAATTGGACTATTGAAATATGCGCTACGTTTTTAACCAATTTATCTATCTATATAAAAATATTTCAATTCCCAATTTTTTTCGTATCGATAACACTAAAGCTCTAAACACAAAAAAAAAAAAGAAAATCGTTTGACAAACAGAGGAGAAAAAGTACTGAATTGTTTTGATCTTTGCTTATTTATAAGTAATAAAAAAAAAAATTAAAACCGACTTCCAGGCACTGAAAAGTGAAAAATAACTAAACAGGGGTTTTCATTTAGAATAGATACTTAATCAGATATTTTCGAAGTCGGTGTGCTTTGATTTGTATTGGCTGGCACCGACTTCGAAAATATCTGATTAAGTATCCATTCTGCATGAAAACCCCTGCTTAGTTATTTTTCACTTTTCAGTGCCTGGAAGTCGGTTTTTTTTTTAAAGTTTTTATTTTTCCATTTTTAGTGTAGACGTAATAAGCAGGTAATTTGTAATTTATAAGAAGAAAGATTTTTATTAATAAAAACATATTTGATTTAGCCATTTATTTAAAAACCGCTTGAATGATTTCGATAAAATTTATATGGGACCACCGGGGAAGAATACCCTTTGATACAAAAAAAGAATTTTCCAAATCGGTTCAGCCGTCTTCGAGTAATCCGTGAACATACATAAAAAAAAAGGAAGAAACACGATTCCAACGAGTTGAGAACCTCCTCCTTTTTGGAAGTCGGTTAAAAAGAAAAAAATATTTTACATTTAATTTGAAATAGTGTTGATACTGATGATTTTAAAAATGATGTATAAAAATGTTGGTCCTTCGAGCCGATATGTATATATCTATACAGATAAATAAAATTGAAGTGTCTGTTTGTAATGTCAAAGTAACAACTAACCAAATGCATATGAAAGTATATACGTTACATATAAGAAAAACACAATTTTTATTTTTTTTGTCTGTCTGTCTGTCTGTCTGTTTGTTCCGGGTAATCTCCGAAACGGCTCGACCGATTTTCACGAGACTTTCACTGGCAGATAGCTGATGTTATAAGGAGTAACTTAAACTACTTTAATTTTAGAAAAAAATTAGGGTTCCGCTTAAAAAATAAAATTTTACCGACGCGAGGGTGAGTTGCTAGTTTATAATATGTAAAGACTGTTTTTTTGTCTAAACGCGCAAATTTCTAGATCTAATGGTCTGATTTGAAAAATTCTTTCTGCATTTTATAGCCCATTTATTGAGAAAGGCTATAAACTATCCTATATCGCACTAGGATCTACGAGATCGGAATGATTCAAACTTGAATTTCATCAAACAATCAAACTTGATGAGAAAATTGACGACACGTTTAGCTCAGTTTGTAGTGACCTTTGCTGTGCCAGCGGTCGCGGGTTCGAGTCCCACTGTGGGCATTCATTTGTGTGATGAGTACGAATGTTTGTACTCCAATCATGGGTGTTTATATTTATAATATGTATGTACTTAAAGTTATATATGTGTAGTGTATCAACTATCTGGTATCCATAACAGAAGCCTCGTAGCTTACCATGGAACTAGATGGTGCTATGTGTTAATGTACCAATATATTTTTTTTATTTTAAATTAATCGTCGCGGACGGAGCTGCTAAAAACCTCTAGTATAACTGATAAGGTTAAAGTTTATACTATTTTATTCAAAAGTCACTTAGCAATTTTTACAAGTAACTGATTACCAATGAAGCAACGTATTTTCTACTCTGTTGCATTATGGCCTTTACGACTAATATAATAAGATCTTCATTTTAGCCTAGTTTCGAGTCAAATTTCAAAATTTCTATGCGCACCTGTGATCTGGCTGGGGTCCAAGACATCTGGCCTACATACGTAGGGTGGGTTTCCACTTAAAATATAGCTATGCTATACTTTTGTTGATTTAACAGATCTAACATTTGTCTTTTTATTCGTGACGAGAATATCTTAAGTATATTAAGTTCTTTTTTGTGTCTATAATAAGTTCTATACTAATTAAAATATAATAAAAATATATAAAAAAGTTTGTGAGTATGGATGTATGGATGTATGTTTGTTACTTTTTCACACCAGAACGGCTGAACGGATCTGGATGAAATTTGACACAGAGATAGATTATAGTCTGGAATAGCACATAGGCTTACTGTTTAGGTGTGCTGGATAGGTGTGTTTTTGTTTTTCTAGAGGCGAACTCGAGCGAAACGAGGGTGAGCCGCTAGTAATAAGATAAGAGTATGTTCAACAAAAACTGTTTCCAATTTTTTTTATTGATAACAATAAATCTTGTCAATAGCTAACAAAAAAGACAAAACCTAACAAAAAAGAGAATCAGATGACAAACAGAGGAGAAAACGCGTGTTTGTTTGTATGTGCGTTTGTTACTCCTTCACGTTGTAATGGCTGGACGGATTTGGATGCAATTTAGTATACAGAGATGAGATGGAGTAATAAAATTTGCTAAAAGGCGGCGGTGTTTATATATAATGTTATAAATACAAATTATGAGTCATGCAATGGTATGAAATATGAGTGTTCTATGAAACTATAGAATTATTAAAAAAAGTTTCACCTTGTATGTAGTCAGATTTTTTTACGTCCCACTGCTGGGGGTGGGCCTCCCTTCAATACAAAGGGGATCAGGCCATAGTCCACTACGCTGGCCAAGTGAGGGCGGACTTTACATGTCTTTTGAAAACTTGCTAGGTTCTCTCAGACATGAAGGTTTTCTTCACCGACAAGTAATTTGCAATCATGTTGGAAATGATTCACACATGAAAATATCAGAGGTGCGAGACCCGGAATTTGAACCCGCTTCACTCGGTTTCCCAAGCGAACGCACTACCACCACCACTGCCTTCTATAAAAAAAATCGCAATCACTAAATTAAATAGCTATAGCTCTGCCCAACACATGTACACCAGGTTTACAAATGCGACCGATTTCGTGTTTTCAAGAGGCTTAGAAATGAGGAATAATAGAGACAACGCAAAAACATCAAGGTGTGCCACAAGATATGTATTTGACCCACAAATATTTGTTAGCTATATAAATGAATATTCATGAATTCTTTTTAGAGTTATGTGGTATTTTGAAATAAATTTTATTCATAACTAGCGACTCACCCTTGCTTCGCTTCGGGTTCGTCCCTAGACAAAAACAAATCTATCCCACGAGTACCATAATTTTTTCCGGGATGACATATAGCCTATAGCCTTCCTTAGTTAACGGGCTATCTAATGCAAAAAGATTTTTTTAAATCGGACTAGTAGTTCCTGAGATTAGCGCGTTCAACCAAACAAACAAACTCTTCAGCTTTATAACATTAGTATAGATAAAGAATGTTTTAAAGTTAATACTTTCTTAGATTTACGCGAATGTTTTAATATTTTAAATAAAACTATAAGAGAATAGCGGATTTATTTTGATTTTACGTTCCCGACGTTTCAAATGCCTTACACTTTACAGCGTACAATATGGTCACGGGACAGATAAGGTTTTAGACATCTCAAAAATTATTATATAGTATAATTATTATATACTTCTTTGGCGTAACAGAACATAAATAAATAGTTAAATTAGATATTTTTTGGAAAATCTTATTGAAATTGTAAACATTATCGATACAGAGGCCGAAGTTATAGTTTTAAGAATTTTTGTCTGTCTGTCTGTCTGTGTGGGAACGCATCACAAAAAAACCACAGGACGGATTTCGATGAAATTTGGTATGATGATAGCTGGTTATCCGGGTCAACATATAGGATACTTTTTACTGCGGAAAAATATCTCATTTCTAAGAAATCTATACTAATCGTTAAAACGTAACTAGGGATATATATATATATATATATATATATATATATATATATATATATATATATATATATCTTATTATATAAAAGGCAAAGGTGATTGACTGATGTATCAACGCAGAGGCCAAACCCTTAAGGCTAGCAAATTGAAATTTCGCACACGTATTCCTCATATAACGAAGGCATCCACTAAGGAAGGATTTTTCAAAATTCAACCCCCAAGAGGGAGAAATAGGGGATAAAAGTTTGTATGAAACTTTTTATTCCTTGGACATATTATTTGCATGAAATTTTGTATGAATTGAGTACGGCAAAAATAATGAGTTACGTATTTCAGCGTTTTCTAAAATTCAACCCCTAAGAGGGTGAAATGGGGGATAAAACTTTGTATGAAACTTTTTATTTCTTGGACATATTTGCATGAAATTTCCTATGAATCGAGTACGATAAAAATAATGAGTTATGTATTTCAGCGTTTTCCAAAATTCAACCCCTAAGAGGGCAAAATAGGGGATGAAAGTTTTAAGTAAACGCACAGGCTAAACCCTTAGGGCTAGAAACTTAAAATTTCGCACACGTATTCCTCTTATAACGTAGGCATCTACTAAGAAAGAATTTTTAGAAATTCTACCCCTAAAGGGGTAAAATAAGGGATGAACGGTTGTATGGAAATCCGTCATTTTCGAAGTTAGAAACGTAAAAT